>NNCF01127650.1:25892-129716 GCA_002313205.1 Laupala kohalensis
ATAATATTTAGTGTATGAAAAGTAATTTGCTCCTTCAAACTTAAGTATGGATAGGCTTTTCCCTGTATTCTCGGTGGTTTAATTTTCTGTTGCCAGATCAGACAGAATACCAAATTTTCAATACACCTATATCACATTTTCTCAACATAGACAAGAACAAAAAATTACAATATTTTTCAAATCACACCTGTATGTTAGGGAAGACAAGAAAAAAAATGTTAACAAAATAACATACCATGGATTAAGTGCCTGACGATGGTAGCTTCATCATCTTTACGGTATTCAAACATACCAAGATAGTCTCGTTCTTTTTTTCTCTGAACGAGATATGGCCGCCCTTCAGGCATATCAGTTGCTGAAGGGGCAGCAGCATTTACTGACCCAACATTAGCAGTAGAATTACCCAGTACTGCTGCATTTGAATCAGTAGTCAAACCAGACTCTGTCAATGGTTCAAGAACTGAAGAAGAGAGAGACAAATACATATAAGTACACACAATTGTAATAGATTTCAAAAGTTACTTTGTCAGTTATATATAAAAATTGTAATATATTCAATAAATGCCTTTCAAGGCAACACTTTGAGATACTTTTCCTCTTCTCTGTCATAATCAAGCACAAAACAATCTGTTTTTCTGTCATTGCTATAAGACAGCAATAAGGATTGCTGGCTGCCAGAAATTTAAAACGTCACTAACCTCCAGCATCTCTTAGCTTCTTAGCCAAAATTTTCATCTGCTTCTTGAGTTTTCTACACTGCTCTGCCATAGAATCAAACCTCTCTTGCAAAAACTGTAACAAGAAAAGATCAACAAAATATTTCTTAAAAATGAGTACTTACACTATGCAATAGTCAAAGAAATATTAGAAAAGATTTAAGAATTTGTTACAACTTCTTGTTTGTTACAACAATTTTAGAATATGTTATGCGAGTACTTTAGGCTATGAGACTAACAACATGAGAAAAATTTATAACAGTTTTCAGAAATTGTCAGCAGTGCCAATGTAGTTTCAATAGCTTTTTGGAGATTCCTATTACATGAACAGCAAACTTATTTCAGAATGACAACAGAATGCAGTTACAAGAACAAATTTCTCCAATGTTTAGATCCGTTTTGGGGGGTTATCTTGTGATATTGAAAAAGGTATATTGAAGTTTCTGCAAACTTCCAATTGTACATGTCTTAGTTATATAACATCAGTATCTTTCTAATAACTATTTTTGCTTTCAAGGTCAGTTGGACGATTATGGTATAAATCGAATCATTGGAAAGAAAATGGTCAATGTGAAATAAAATACTTATTATAAATGAATTTTTCTTTCCTCTACTAAGATGATATTACCACCCACCAAATTCTCAGAAGTGAGGCGTTGAATTTCATGCTGCATCACGGCTTCTGTTTGATTTTGAGGACTTCTAGTCAAATTGGCAGAAATAAGTTTCTGCTGTTCTTCGTAATCATCACGCAGATGATCCAGGTCACGTTGAGTTTCTTGGTGGCGATTTTGTTCATCTTGAAGCTCTTTCTCCAGTTGTCTGTAATATAACGAAATGGCAAGCTCATTTTGTGACAATTTTAGTGTGTTTAGTATTTTCTAACTACAATAAAAGTTGTTTCACTTGACACAAAGGTGGGGCGTATCACAGGCTGTACCACTTTGTTTTTCCCTTTAGAACACCATAGTTTTTCCCATACAAAAGCATTGACTTGAGAATAATGGCATATTGTTGTTGATGCTTGGGGGATACCAACCCTTGGAGCCTGACTAACGTGAAGCCTTAAAGAGCACGTTGGGATGAAACCCACCAGCAAGCTTGTTGAGATGATACTCCAAATGAGACAATGCTTTCTCCTAAAATGCCCCGTGAGTGAGAGAGGTGATAAAAAATAAAATAAAAATAAATGAACAATAAAATTTAATGTAAGTATGTTTTTGCAAATTGTCTATTTCAAATATAACGAAGTATTAATTTTTTAATTTTGTTCCATTGCTTTCAAAAAATTATGTTGAATGAAGACGACTTTCAGATTAAAAATAGAAAAATAAGTTAAAAACGGCACTTGAATCACAAGTGCTATGTCCTACTAATTTAAGTAAATAACTAATGAAACAATCTTTCTCTTTTTCTGGTCACATGAAATCATAGATGAAATAATTTAAAAATGTAGTTTCAGAGAAGGTACCTCATCACTTTCTTTTGAGCTTCAAATGCCAGAACCAACTCGCCATCTTCGTTAATAATATCTACATGACTACTATAATTGTTGGTGGCAACATTCTTCAGACCTTGGGTATGTGATGCTAACACAGAACGCAACTGTACACATTCCTCCCGTTGACGTTCATGCTCACGTTGCAATGCTTGGAATTGACCTGGAAACATTTCAAGGGAAAATATTGAGAGATGTGTGATTTGTAGCACTCATGACATATTTAGGCACATAGGCATGAAAAATATAATAGGACATACATCTCAATGGAAATATGCAAGAGACGTAAGCAAATATGAATGGATTGTGAAGATTGGCTAGATGTTTAAAGTGGGATTGTTAAGATATGCAAACAAAAAATAGGAATTCTGCAAAGCAATAAATTAAAAGGCAGTTTCTTCCTCAGAATTAACAAATATAGTATGTACTGAGAGAGTTTTCTCTGGAAAAATGATGAGGAGTATCAATAAACATTTGTACACCTCAGGTATTGTTCGAATTTTGAAAGCTCTACTTGCATTATTAGTTATGCACAGAATCATTGAAGGGAGGAAGCAGTCTATGAAGCACTCTAAAATAATAAGTCTCCCTTTTTTGTTCTTAATCACTTCTGTTTCAACACAATGAAAAGTATGAGGGGAAAAAAGGTAATTATTCTTATCTAATTTATTTCAAGACTTATTTTTAATTTGGTAAGATTCAGGCCATGAAGCTTGCGGACCCAACTAAGCACATAGTTTAAGAGACTGAATTGGGAAAAAGAGATCTGGAGTTGCCGGGGATTTTAAGATATCAAACCAACACATGTTTCAAACCCATGCTCCCTTCCTTGCTCAGCAGTAGATTAGAATTACAGATGCTACCAACAAGCCACCACTGTCGGTCATAGTAACAATTATGATAACATTTACGAGAAGAGTGAAAGTCCATGCAAAATTTCGTAAAATAAAAGTTATACATGAGGTAGCAAACAAACTTAATTTTTTAAAAATTGGAATGAAACATCTGGGAAAGAATAAAAATAGTACTCATAATTTCATAAGCTTATACAATGAGAAACAAAATATGTTAACATCTCATAAAATGAAAATTAGAGGTCTCATATTTTTATTGTACTTAAATTATTTGTACATAGTACAATGGAATTCATAACAGCTCAATGATTAATGGTCTTCTCATTTAGGTGACAAGTTTTTATTATTGTTTTATCAATTACTTTTGCTTACAAATGAGACTAATGAATGAAATCATTTCACAATTAATTTAGGATTCTACAAATAAGTACTAAATACAGTAAGAAGAACATAAATTAGTAATTAATGATTTAAATTTATCTCATCTTACCAATCAGCTCTTGGCTGCCAGATCCTTCAGCAGCAGCAATACTTAATTTTGCAATGTTAGTTTTCAATTTAGAATTTTCCATTTCCAATTCTTGCACCTGTGAAATGAAATTACACAAATTTCTCAAAAAACACATTACACTGTTAAAACATGACACAGTTCATAGAAAAAACTCATGTTCCCACCATATGCAATACAAAGAACAACTTACTGGTACTTCAGTTTTCTTTTTACAGACCAAGCATGGATTTTCCATTCGTAAAACCATATGGTAAGATCACAATTGAAAAATAGTATGCATCGAGACTGAGAACTTTGACTACCTAATTATAATGAGCAACACCCTTTTCTACCCAATATGAATATGGTTATGACAATACTGATGGTATTAGATCACATAAGATAAAAATTATTTTCATAAAGTAACATGCATTACTAATACACATTATAGTCAATATATTTTAATTTTTCCTTTAATGAAACAATTTCATGCTAATTTTAAAATATATTTTCTAGAATCTCAGTTTATAAATAAAAATAATTATTATTTCATGCAAAGAAGATGATCATCTCTTTCCATAGCATGCAGAGTATTTAAAAACTTATATATGAAGAAAAAGAGAAACAAATCTTTTTCTTGTTACATAATTATGTCTGTGTGCTTTCAGTTTACTAATGTAGGTTAGCAATTGACCAAAAAAACTCCAATACATTCATGTGTACCCCATAAAATCTGAAGCAATTTCATTTATTTTACCCAAGGGCCTTCTATCCGTCACCTTAGGTCAGCTTAAGTGTCCTATTCCTTCCATAATCCTAAATTTAATTTTCAGACCTTGCTTTCCCACTTCAAATAATTTGTGGAATATTTCCTCCAGTTGCCTTACCAATGTTTGAGTAAACATCTAGATATCATAATGAAACAAAAAATATTTAGGTTGGCTTATCTTTCAATTGTCTTTCATGTCAGAGCAATTTACTCCTTCCCAGACTTTTGACCTATCTGCATCACTAAACCAACACAGTTTTGTCACTATCCATCTCACAACATTAATTTCATTGATATTCAACAAGCTTATCAATTTCCAATCTTTATGATTAGGTACTCCAAAACACATCTCAGAGAGACTCACCACCTGTTTTCATTTGCACGAATAACAAATTTAAAAAAATATCAACACACAAAAAATATCAAATTTCCATTCAGAAATCAGTTTTTCCCATAACTCAAGTAGTAAGTATTCACTTAAAATCTCTGGTAATACCACTATACCATACATCTTTTAACACTCCGCCAATGAGTCCATCCCTCATTGTTCTCTTAATTCTAACACATGAATTTTTGGAGCCTTTGAATCTGAGTGAAAACAAAAAAAATTTGAAATTGAAATTAAGCAAATAGTAGCTAACATTGCTTTCAAGAAACCAATTTTAAATGCTTTCTTTCAAATGAGTAGAGCAAGGCATTATACGGGAATTCTAACATTCGTCATAGTAAAGTTATCTAAATTTTCAGCAAAAAAAAGAGAACATTCTGATAAAGAATACAATATTTTTGAGAATATGATAAGTGAGAGGTTAAAATCAGATCTCACACCAATTTTATTCTTCTCTGTAACTTTGGAGAGGCTTTATAAACATTTTTGTACACACTGTCTTTTTCCACTGGACTCTGTATTTAACCTCTAAGGCATAAATAAGTGAAATGAAAATTTTTGAACATTATAACAATTGAAGATTTGCCTTAATACATTGATGAAACTAAAATTTCCTAGAAGTGCCCTCATATTTTTCTGAGCTATTGTCATCCCCTACAGTATTACTACCAATCAAACTTAAGTGACAGAAAAATGTCAACATTTTTTTCTCAAATATCTCATCTCATCAATCCTGGCTGAGGAGCCAACATTATTTTCCCATTTGATGGGAGCTCAGAAACAGGACTCTCATACAGTGCTAGAGAAAATAAGAGAAGAGATTAATTATTTCTAAGTAATTCCTGTAGGACCCATGTTGTCAGTCTTCTTACATGCTACGGCGTACAAAGCAAGGCCCAACATTTTATCTCATTAAGCAAAAAGAAGTGGTCTAGCAATACTAACATTTCTTCATAAGTTTTCACCTATTGAAATAAAGCATTTCATGGTCTAACCCACAGACATGGCATGAAATTAAGTTAAGTAAAATGGAGATTAGTGGTCTTGGAGTACACATAATACTAGTAGATTTCCCCAATGTGCATTGTTTTCTAATGCTTTTGTGTTACTAGTTCGGTTACTCAGTCATTCTTTGGTGGAATTTTCATATACTTCCTGATGTGCTAATGCATTGAAATTCTAAGCATATACTCTTATCACCAAACAATACACTGGGAAACAGTTGGCATTAATCTGCAATACAATACAATATAATATTATCATTTAAAGTCCTGGAGAGCTAAATGAGCATTAAGTGGTAAAATAAGTTCAACCTTATTTTATCATATTTATAAATCCAGTGAAAACACAACTATTTGTACGCTGTAATGACTCCCAAAGGTTGAGACAAACTATGGTACTGTTACCCACATTTCATAAAGAGTATTAAGGATTACCATTTCACAGGGGTAAGAAATAGCATTTTCTTTTCTGGAATCCAATAGTTTCCTAATAAAATTTATAAAATGAAAACAAGTATGAAATCTTTTTAGTCATTACTTAACTATCTCACACATTCAGAATGATTCAAATCTGGTAAAATTATCAATAGTTACTGCACATTTAGCTCTTTCAGGATGAATCTCAGATGGAGAGACAGACAGACAGAGTAATTTCTTCTTCTTCTTATATGTACTTTGTCCATAAAATTTGACAAAAAATTATAAAACAAATAAAGTTAATTTTTATACAACGCTTTTTTCAATGTCTTAAATAGGAGAAACTCAATTTTTCAGATACCACACACAATAATAAAAATATTATTGAAATGTTTGGTAAAATTAAATACCACTATTGATAAAAGCATGGGCATTTCCATTAAAAAAAGAAGTTAAAAATGAACTCAAAACTTATTAAATTTCAACATATTATTTTAATAAAGGAGCCTGAACTTTCATCATTAGTCATATCGAATGCCACAAGAAGTTTGATTATAGAACAGAATTGTTGTCGTCATCTTTGGTATCAGATAAATTTTCTTGTTAGTACATGAATTATGTTCTGTTTTTAAGTAAAATCATTTTTCACTTCTTTTTTTATTTTCTGGAGTTTCTATTCAATTCCATTCACTATTTGAATAGTCACTCTTTCATGTGACACCTACTGATACGAACAGTATGCACAGAAAAGATGAACTCCTAGATAAAGTGAGCAGATCTCATACAATAATACAAATATAAAGAATTACATGTTTCTTTTGTTCAATTTTGTCAAGAATTCAATACACATGCACACAACGTCTGAAGAGGAAAGATGTAACAATTAATCACAGAAAAAAGAGTTCTTCAAATAAAGCAACACATTTATGTTATTTCAGAGGGAAATGAATTAGAGATTATACAAAATGGAAACACTTCCTTAATTCTACAAGATTAGCTTCTTATTTCTGAAATAATTTTTAATAAAATAAGCAACACAGACAGTAGAGTTATAGCAGTTATAGAAATGAAATATTTAATGACATTATTTCTAGTCCTCGTAGACAAGATGCTTTTCTTCTTGTAAAAGAAAATTAATTATAGCGGCAAAAATTATTCCATCACCGAGAAACAATAATTTCAATTAATTTCAAATATCACAGGCACTCAGAGAAATTTTAAATTGCTTCCCCTGATATATTTCAGTAGTAAATTTCATTACTTTACAAAGCAATCATAAGAGTGAAATTATACAAAAAATCTCAGCTCCCTCAAAACTTTGTGAATTGGTGATGAAATATCTATGGCATTGCAGTATGTATTATAGGGAGTCACTTTGTTTTTTGCATTGATATTAACACATTTTATTCTTTTTAGTCTAGAATGATGTTCCCATGCAATATTTGATGCAATAATTTAAGTATAGGTTATCATAAAGAATTAAATTTAAATTTTGGTAACACAGTCAAGCACTTCATCCTCAGCCAGTGGAAGAGTTTTCTTGTGCTAAAGCTCATGGTAAGCAACAGGTTGTAACATCTTAGCATAAAGATTTGACCAACCACTGAAACTTAAATACCACTTATTCTTCAAGGTCATGAAGACAAATAACCAAAAGTAACTGATGTGGCATGTATCTGAGAATTATAACTGAACTTTATTTTTTTCAAATTATAAGACTGTCACCATTACTTTAAGTAAATCTAATTATTAAAGTTTGATTTTACTCCATTAAATTAGGGTCTTATTATTTCAATGGTCATAATAAATATAACAACATGGACATAAAAAATATTCTGTCAATTTTTAAGAGAAACTACTTCTTTCATAAAACATTCCCTCAATGATAAGAAGTCAATATTGTATGAATGTTTCTTCCATACCTAGAACTTCCCAATCATTAGGAATTCAAAGCAAAAGTGAGAATGAGGACAGTCATCTGTAGACAATCTATTTTAAGAGAGAAACCAATGCAAATTTGAAAAAATTCATGTTGTTTGGGAAAATTATATACCTTTACATCTCAGGTGTTATACCTAGAACTATCACATCACAAGAAAAACAGACCAAAACCTTTGATGAAACCTTTACTTGAAATCTTTCACGAGATCTCTAAATTTCTTCTTGTATGCTTTACTCTTCTCACTATTGTTTCTTTGTTTCTTTAATCTCTTGAAATGGTAGACACAAGCCTAGTAAAATGTATAGGAGGAAGTACATTTTAAGGCGTGATCTCCAAACTTATTTACCATACTAAATTGAGTTAAATTTATCTTCATTCTCAACTTACACACACAAATTTTAACCGACAAATGAAGTTCTCATTACAATTATTTTGCACATATTACTAGTTCAAATATATCTCTACCATATACAATTAAAAATAATGATAAAATAAAATGTATTGACAGAACTACAAATTTCAAAAACCTACTCAATAAGCCTTCCGTATCAAAATCTAATTGAATTGTTTAAATTGTTACACATATAAAGAAATACTACTTTCAATGTACTGGGAACTTGTCAATTGCTAGTTTTGATTTTCATGTAATAGCTTTTTTTGTGTAGTTAAACTTAATAAAATTAATATATTAACCAAAAAACTTCTCAATAAACTCCCAAGCAATGCACTAACATACAGAGAGATACAGAGCAGACAGTAATACAGAAGAAACAAACATTTAATTCAGGTTTAATTAATTCAGTAAAGATAAGCTGAATTAATAATTAATTAAATCAAAATACTTAAATATACAAATTTTCAATTTGGGGGAACAAACATTCATGTAAGGAAGCTTCAGAAGAGTTAAGCACAGAAATATGGGAGAGCTCATATATTTCTATCACAGTTGTAAACATATCATTATTCCTTTATCTCACAAAAAATAATCCCAGACATGCAGGAATAAGGGAGGATATAAAGTAACTTCACCAATACAAACACAGCTTACCTTCAGGATCATAGGGTTCTGCTTGCAGCAGAGGGGAAAGAACACACAGTAGTCAAGTGGTGAACTTACAGGGATTATAAAATCTTCAAATTTTCCATATTAAATGTAATTATATGGATACTAAAACTGCTAACATTACTCTCTATGTTCTGAATTCCAAAAGCATAAGGAAAACACTATTCTAAATAAATAAATAAAAAAATTTATTCTCAACTTCAATTCATTAGCTGCCTTGGAATTTGTGAGTGATAAGTTGTATTACCAAGTGATGCTATGTCATACATCATATTAATTTTGTTACCAAGTGCATATATTAAATAACATTAATAATGCAAAAGTTGAAGTAAATTCAGCAATTCCAATACATTCACAGGCATTGCCACAGGTATTTGAGAAAAAATGTTCAGAAAACTCAGATGTTACAGGTAAAATTAATCCATTGATTCTTTCAGTTCCTGAAGTTAATTAGAAAGACATACAGCCCAAAAGTTTGTACAAATAATGAAGATAAAAAATTGCTATAATATTGAATGGCATTTTGAAGTAGATAGTATCTTTTGTATCATTGATGATGGCTAAGCAAATGGATTAGAATTTGGTAAATTAACAGAGCATGTTTTCTTAAATTATTGTAATAATTTATCGGCCACACACCCCACTTACATTTTTAAACACACTCGTGTTTAAAAAAGTAAGAATTTAAATAAGTAAGTGGGGTGTGTGGTGGATAAATTATTACAATAGTTTAAGAAAACATGATTTGAATACCAGTGCAAAAATTGTTACTTAATGTATCATCTCTGAGTTAACTCACCATAATTTGTGAATTTGCCTTCAATGTTTAAGTTTTAAGAAATTATGCTCTGTTTATTTCATGTTTAAAAAAGTAAGTTGAGTATGTGGCCGACACATTATGACAATTTATTGTAGTGACTCCGCTATGAATTCCTGAAGTAATTTACATCATGTTTTCTTCTTTAAAATTGTTTTGATTGATTGAATTCTACAAGTAGTTCAAGACCAATCTCAGATATTACAAGCTCCAAAGTGTTGTTCTCGTCTATTTGTCATACAATGAATAATTTTATTTTGTCTATGAAAATTTACCGACTATATTAAAGCAGCCCCTAAAAAAAAAAATGACTGAAGGTTTCCTTATACGATTGAAATGTATTATGTAAATCACTCTAAAAATATTACATTGTAATTCCTTGAAAGTGGATAAGAGTTAATGTCCAAGGGACAATGTTCACATTAAAAGGTTTGTCCACAATGCTTGCATTATTAGGTCCTTGATTTCGAACAAAAATAAAAGGTTAAATTGACAATAACACAACTTAATTTCATGATAAATGAAGATAGCTTCAGATGATACACATCTCAAACAAGCAACACCTCTTGAGTTTAGAACGATTATTTTTAATAAAAACCTCTCTAAGGAAGATTGTGAAGTGTTATATTGGCCTGATTCTAGTACCACCAAGATTTTTTACATGACTGTAATGAAAAAAATAAAAGTATCCAACATAAAAGATAAAACAACTCTGAAAATAATGTCATAATAAAGTTATTTTCCAATTTTTTTAAAGTTACAAATTGATTTTTTTTTTCAAAAATTAGTTCTAAAAAGTCATCCACAGCTTTCATTGGTTCATTACCCATTAGATTTTAAGGAGATAATTAAAGTTAAGTTTTCTATCCTGGCTTTTTCTTTCAAGCACAATCCTTTAATAGTGGTGTTTGCACAGTGATCTAGTTTTCACGAAGAAAAAACGAACAAAATTGATAGGAAGACAGAACCTGATAAGTTTCTTAGTTACAGGACAGAATGATAGGTAGAAACAGGTCAGCATGTTACTGATCTGTCTGTGCATAACGCCCAAACAAGAAAAAAATAATTTTCTCAAAAATGAGAAAATGCTAGTAGACAGTCCTTGATTCCCTCAATCCCCATGTTCTATGAAACTCATAGAGAGGTTTCTGAAAAGCAGATATAGAATACCTATTTCTACAAATTCACTAACATAGTCAAATTCTGCAATTGCAACTCACAATGAAAGCTGATTAAAATACCATATGGAAACTGATTGTACTGAACCTAGAAAGTGAACTCTAATCAATTTGAAATATTCTAAGGAAGCATAGTGGTTAATAGAAAATTTTATGAGTCAATCAGAACAAACCATAACGAGACCAATACCCATTTTGAACATGCATCTAACCTTCACGAATCACATAACAGTACAGTCTAGCCAAGGGAGAAAAATATGGTAAAATCCTGTCTGTAATGAAACAAACTTCTTTGTAAAGTTTTAGGGGATCTGTAGTGATTATAACAGGAGAATGTTTCAATAAAACAGTTTTCATGTTTAAAACATCGCACCATTCTGAAGCCAATATGGACACATTGTTCTAATGAATGTATCAACGCACAGATGATATTAGAATACAAGAACCAATAAAAAAGCATATCTTAATAATCTTAATAATCTTAATAATCTTAATAATATTAATAATACAATGGTGAAACAACTCTGAGAAGTACAGAAATAGTATTCTAGTGATTTTATATAATTAGAATCAAATTTAATGGTGGGACAGAAAAATTTGCTAAATGATTTCAAATTGCAACCCATGCAATTATCAGGGAAGGAAGCAATAATCGATTATAATTTCTGTAAGTACTCTGAACCTTATAATAACCTAAGCAAATACTATGTATCAACATCATACAAACAAGCATAGAAGTATTACTGAGCATTGAATGGGTTAACAACAGCAACACTCACAAGAAAAGAAAAAAAAACTTACTCTGAAAGAATCTCTAGCTCTAGTTAGATCATCACTTGGAGAGTCATCCTTTTCTAAAGATTCAACTCTTCTCCTCAGCTTGTCATTTTCTTTCTCCAGATCTTTCACCTTATGTTGGAGCTTCAATACCAACCCAACACCTTCTACAGGAGGTCCACTTGTTATGGGAGTAGAAACTTCTGGACTTGTATCAGAACCAGAGGGAGGTGCTATCACTGCATTCTGAACCGTTTCTAATGATACACCTTGAACACCTCCAGTCCAATCAATACTTTCAATGGCTGGTCTCCCACTAGCATTGACACTGCCACTAGATAATGTACTCAGATTTGAGCGAACTGATCCATAACCGAAGTCCTAGAAAAATTAAAACACACAAATCAACATTAAAATGTTAGTTCCAGAAATCAAGAAGATACTTGCAGCATCACTTCAACATGAACACAACACTAAAAACAAGAATGCAGAATAGCGATCTCCAAAAGTACTATGACTTACTTCTTCATTAGTCTCTGATGCAACTCTTAACATATCTAAATCTTGAGCAGATGCAGAACTAGCATTTGAAAAAGTACGTTGGTGGCCACCAGAATCACCAGAAGGTCCTGGACCGTGTCGAGCACGACGTTCGAGAACTAATTCTCTCTGAGCCATTTCACATCGCGACTCCAGGAGATGATATTGTGCCAAAAGCTTCTGATATGCATCACGATCTTGATCTTGCTCACGCTCCAATAATGCTTTTTCTTGCTGCAAACGCTCTTTCAAAAGCTCTGAGAAGAAGAGAAAGTCAATTAAAAGCATAGGAACTGAAACACTTAAGAAGAAGCTGGACCTTTATATTCTAGGAGAATAGAAAAAAAAAACATTTAGTAAACCAATAAATAATAAATAAATTAAAATTTGACCAAAATAAATAGTCTGTTTCCTTCACTAAATGTCAATTTAATGAACAAAGCATTGAAAAATTGTGTGGAATTGTATTTTTTGTTTTCAAAATGTTTGGTATTTTCATCAGGCGTGAAAGCCCTATGTCATTATACATATCATATGAGCAGCGCTCACATGTTTTGCAATGCATTTGTTCACCTGGTGATGATACCAAATGGTACCAAAATGTCGTACAAAATTGTATTTTTTGTTTCAAAATTTATTAATTAGACATTTTGTAACAGAAATAGTCTGATTACTTCAGTCAAATTTAAAATTATCATTCAGAGTTGTGATATATTACACTATTTTTCAAATAACTACAAAAAATACAGCAGATAACACAGTTCAGAAAAAGAAGCATCATTAACTTTCTTGGTAGTCTTCAATAAAAATAAAAAAGGTGAATAATACTTTACGTCCAAAAGAGCAGTATGTACTGATTATGATGAAGAAGAGGAATACTGTTTTTTATTCTTATAAAAAGGTAACAGAAAAAACAGGAATGATACAAAACTATCTGAGTTAGAAAATTAAAATTAAATAGTTAAAATGCTTACTTTCAGCACCAGTTTGACTTGCACGAATTTCTTCATTCAGCTGATCCATTTTATCTTTCAATGTCAAGTTTTCAGTATTTAATTTTTCAATTTCTACCTTCTTCTCCGATTCAAGTCTATCCCTTTCATTAATTATATCAACCTAAATAAATAAAACAGTAGTAACATAGATTATTTTATTTTGCAAAAGTTGTGGATCTGAAAATTTGCTCTACAAGGTATTAATAATAAATTTTCTTTACTAATATAGTTAAGTTAATATTGTCAACAATTGTAAGATAAAGATATGGATTGCAAATATTATAGCAGATTCATGTTACCCATGTTCTATCAATAACCGTTTCATAAATAAACATATAAGTACAACATTACATAAGTAAAAAGAGAACAAATAAAATTAAGTCTTGGAAGAAAGGTTATTGAGTCACAAGCATTAAGTGAAGTGATATCCCAATTTGTATATGACGTAAGATTTGGAATATTCAATTAGCTTACTTTCTCTTCTTGTTCTTGTTGAAGAGATTTCTCCAAAAGATCCAATTTACTCTGTTGTTCAATGACTAGAGCAGCAGCTTTTTTACGCTCTACTTCTGCAGCTGACAATGCTTCCACTTTTGATCGAAGATCTACATTTTCTGAATGTAGATGCTTCATTACACCATTTTCTTTTGTCTAAAATAATTGACAGTACCATTAATAATAGGTTTGATTCTTAATTACTCTCGACATCATTTCAATACAATAGCATAAATTTCAAATACTTTGCAAATTTAAAATACAAACAGAAAAGCCTATTCTTCATTTTTCATCCATAGTAAGTGACCATAAAAGTTAATAAAAATTGAACTAAAGTAATATTATTGCTTTAGTTTAGGCACAAGAGATTCCAGATTGTGAGAAGTATTTACATGAAATTGTTGAAATTACTTTTGTATCCCTCACTATTAGAACAATTTAAAGCCCAAAATGTCAGCCAAAAGCCAAACATGTCAGAAAATTACAGTGCTTTTTTTAAGCTATTTCTGTCACTATGAAAATACAAAAGAAACCATATGTGAATGAATAGTAAATGCAACTCACTACTTCATCTATTCTCTGCTGCAAAGAAATAATTTTGTTTTCCAAGCCTTTGTTCAGTTTCTTGATATGTTCCATTGAACGAGCTTCTGCTTTCAGTTTACGCAATACACGTCGGGCTAACCACTGCCTGACCACACATTGAACTAAAACTATATGACGTAACTTGAGTTGGTATCTCCTTCGCTCTAACCAGCCCCGTACATAGCGCTGAATTATTGTTGCCTGAGAAAAAAATGGAAAGCTTATTACACATCCATCTTCACATCAAGAGACAGAAATATAGATACATAAATAAAATATTGTGTACAAAAATATTTAATACTTACTTTATGATTGAGTCGCATTAGATGATACCGCCGTCTTGCAAGCAAACCTCTAGCATGGCACTGTAAACCTAAGGCAAGGTGTCTATGTCTGTTATATTTAACTCGACAGAGCCACCCACGAATGTGCTTTTGCATCATTATAGCAGCAGCAGTCTGTCGTAAATACTGAGCATGACGGCGAGCCAACAAGCCTCTGCCATACCTGAGAGAAAAAGTGAAAAACTTGTTCAATGATTTAGAATTAATACAAATAATTTTTAATACCACAATAAAAGACAATAGTTTATGTGGCATAGAAATGATGGTTATGATAAACGTAGAGTAACCAGAATGCTCCCAAGTTAAATAGCAAGATAAAAAGTCAAGTGGTACAGAAATTAATTTTAATTCTTGTAAAACTGAAATTAATAATAATTGTTGGTGGCTAATAATTTGGGATCAATATTTTATTTTTTAATAAAACATGATACTGTCTAATCTCAATATTTTTTGGAACATTCATTTAGCCCAGCGCTTTAGTCCAACTTATCTTAGCCCGCAGGACATTTTCTATACACACTTTCAATAGATTGGGCCAGCACAGGATGGGGTAAGGCAAAATGATGAATAATACTATTATTTATTTATTTGTAACATGATATTATGTTTTTCATCAACAAATTTATATTATTTAAAGCTGGAAAAATTAAATAGGATAGTTCTTTGTATTTAAAAATTATTTTTAATATTTAGTATTATAATACAATGTTTTATATTGTAATGTATGATGGGGTAATTCCGAACAAAATTTTCCATTTTGTCACTGGACATATCACTAAAATATTAATTCTGACAGCATAGACTTATAACACTTAAGTTGTGCCCCCAAACGTTTGATGAAAAATTTGATGTAAAATTTACTAGAACTCGAGGGTTGCTAGTTGGACAACATTGATTTAGCCCATTCTAATCTCTTCAAGTCTTCAGAAGCCTAGGCACATACAAGACACATGAACTTAATTTCATAAAACCAGAAACATCTACCATGGATGTGTATTTGTACTAGTTACAAACAGTCAAAAAAAGTGAATGTTCATACAAAAGCTGTAGTTTAAGTACATGTCCCCAACTTGTGAACAATTCCCATGCAAGTTGTAGCATGTAATGTCTTAGACAAACAATGCAAGTAAGCATTCTTTGCAAACAGAGACACTACCAACAAACCCCTTACAAGGGGGAAGCAATAACCATATTAGAGGTTATGATGAGACTTTCTGTAAACTTAGTAATCCACTTCTGGTTGAATATAATGAAATATTAGCATGTAGTGGTGTCACAAGGGGTGTGCCCCTCACTGGGAGACCCGCCTGATGGGGTGACAAATTTTCAGTTTTTTTTAAGTTTTCAATAGTATGCTGTTGATTTATTATTATCCAAATTACTTAACTGCTTAACTACTATATCACTCAACTCAATTTAGAAGAGCACAAGATTATATTTTTCCATGTTAAAGTAATTTATTGACTAACTGATAAAAATAAAAGAATTTGTTCCAAGTTCACCGATTAGTTCAAAGTTTAGGTCTACTTCCAAATGTGTTAGAGTGAATAGAAACTTTATAAGAAACAAAGTTGTGATTGTAATCAAGTACTCTTTAAATTTGGTGCATCTTCATTTTTTTTTAAATTGTGTGTTAGGATAACAGTTTTTCCATAACCTTGACCCCAGGCAGGAGAGGTGACAAAAGACAATCTGCACAAGGTGCTAAAGTTCTGATGACGTCTCTGCTAGCATGCACTACTCTACCATTCTCAACGAAACAAGCCCAGAAAATAAAACTAACATCTAATAAAAAATCTGTTCTATCCCCAGCTGAGGTGTTGCATAGAAACGATTAAGGCACTTGACCTCAATGCCTCTTCAGGAAATGAATGTTTGTATTTGAACGTGCCTTTTGAATTTACACTAATATCAAATTATAATTAACATTATACCAACTAAGAAGCATATTGAGCTCCTACCTCTGCACAAGACCAATGGAACGTTTTATTCTTAAATATTTCTTTCTGCACACAAATGCTCGAACTTGTTTCTGGATCATAATACAACAGGTGCGCCTTCGATCAGCTCGCAATTTTTCTAAATAAGCAACTTGTCCAGCACGAAAGAAAATCTTTGTGCGCCCAAATTGATACTTATCTGCTTCCTAGGCATTGAAATAAACAAAATTCAATATTAAAGTAATTACCATACCATTAATAAATGACAAAAAGAGTAAACCTCAGGGCAAATCCAGGAAGTACTCTCATTCAATTCAAACAGTGATGATGCAAAAAATACATTTGACAAGAAAAGGTCAATATTTAGGGGAGAGAGATAATGCATCATCAAAATTATCAACCGAAGCCCTTATTTAACTTTCATTAAAAATCATTCATCAAAGTAATAAATACAGTTAATCATTATCAATTTCAAAAATAAAAGTTGACAGGGTTATTTGTAACAAAATTAGCGCAATAGCAGAAATAAAGACAAATCCTGTACAAACCATATTCATAAGTATGAGACTAATATCAATAAAATTAGTAAATAGTAAATTTAAAACAATTTCTTTTCACAACAATCCACATAGGTGTCAACAGTTCCACATCTTCAAAAATTGATGAACTATATTTTAAGAAAACTTACTACAAAATAGAAGAAAACAAGAACTTCACTCACTTTTATGAAGTTTTGGAGAATATGCTCACATGTACCCCTAAGGTTGTTGCGCAGAATCTTTGAAGAATGACACAATACTCTGTACCTCTGGAAGAATTCCATGTAAGTCCATCTAGAAGGGAAACCAGCAGCACTTATCCGAATAGTTTCTAGAACTCCACAAGCACGTAATTGTTGGACAACACGTTGCGCATTATATTCCACTTGTGCTTTAGCATCATTTGGCTTTATGCAGCGCACATAGTGAGGTGTTGTAGCATTCAAGGTAGACATGAGCATATTGAGAGAGTCTCGAAATTGTGAACCCACCTGAAAAGGTATCTTTATTTTAGTAGCAAACAAGGGATGCATATAATAAAATATGAAACTTCAAATGTTATCTTTGTCATCCCATTGAGGAGAAAATGATAGTTCAATGAAAACAAATTACTCACAGTCTTCTTGTGTTGCTTTTGAGCAGATAAGGGGACTGTGGCAGACTTAGAACTGACAGAAATTTTTGTACGTCCAGCAGGGACAGGTAACTTTTTGTTTGAAACACCAGCATCTCCAAACAGTTTCTTAACTAATTTATTCTGCAGAAAAGCAAACAATATTTTGATAAAATGGTACAAAAAAATCAGAGACATATTATGAAAAATCAAGTAATAAAAAAGGAGAGAAACAAATTGAAGAACATTCTTCAAAATCAACATTGCTACCCATGCTTTGGGGGTGTTTTGTTTCCACAAAAGGGAATTACTCGCTTATTCTAAAAAAATCAGAAGGATTTCTTGCATATTGCTAAAATCAAGAATCACCCACCACAATTCCCTCTAATATTACAATGTTTTACCAATTTTACAACTATGTAACAACTTCAGACACCAAAATTATATTTCTAAAAACATGCTTTTCACAAATTACCTCAATTCAAGGACAATACTGTTTAAAATACATAAACATAGTAGGGTACACTATTTTTTTGACAGATAAAAAGAATTTATGAAATATTTGCAGTTGAAAGTAATTTCGTGTGACTTGTAAATTCATTTCAATACCATCTGTGTACTTATTTTCATGTATATATTAAATCATTACCACATGCATATTATTTCTATATTATTTATATACATACATAAAACTAACTCTGAACACTATGCACATTTCTTAGATGATAATTACATGGAGAAAGAACAATACAACACTAAATAAACATTATCCTACCTGACCATTACGAATAACTTTGATCTGCTCTTCTATAACAGTGTCTTTATTCTTCTCCAAGAACCCACTGCTCTGGTATGTAACTTTATCAGCAAAGTGGCAAACAATAAATGCAGTGTTACCAAATCTTGGTTTTGCGAAATGAGAGGACGCACTGCATTTGCTATAGAGTTTTTCTACCCATGAGCTATCACTACCTTTTGGCATCTGCAAGGAAAAGAAGGCGGAAGAATAAATAGTGATGGTTTCACCTAAGAAACTAGAAAACATTAAGCCCCTCAAATTTTCTGATCAGTCTTTATCACAGTGTCTTGTGGAATAAACTGCTTAGTAATTATATTCTTACAAATTCTCTTCAGCGAAGTTTTTGTATCGTATCAATCAATAAATTCATTCCTAGAAAAGTTTTATATCATTTCATCTCATAGAAACATGTTCTCAAGGCATATTTTTCTCAAGTATACATTTTTCACATGAACTGAACGTTGAGACAGAATAACTTAAGGCTGGTCCATAAGCATTTGGTCCATAAGTTAAATATTTTGGAAAGAATATACGATCAAAAATTGTTATGTTTTCTACGGACATTCACAGTACTTGCAGACAAGAATTTAATTGAAAAACCTGTATATTCCATATTGTTGACCCCAAATTTTATAATATAAACTGGTTATTGAGATAGGGTTGAAAGAAAAAAAAGAAAAAAATAACACTATTCCATACTGCCAATGTTTCAAAAATTTATATTTTCTTCTTCAGGACTACACACAAGAGGGTCTACAATTAGCCGATATTCTAATTTTCTAGCAATAAGTTAAACACTGAATAATAAATTTAAAAAAAACATACCTGTATAAATTCGCAATACAACAACTCACTTATCACTCGTCAATAACAAAACTTTCTCGCATTCCATTTTGCATATTATAACATACATAACATCCCATCTGCATACATACCATCACCCATTCATCGCCAAACCAACTGAACATCCCTCATGCTTACAAACAACTGTGCATGACGGATGCTCCACCGCTCTGAGTCATGGCTAATGAGACACTGTGGCTTAACATCACAGACGCAAGACCATAAACAAGAAAAAAAATCCACACTTTACCCACCATACAATCAATTTCAAAAAATATTAAAATTATTAATTATCCTCACTATTACCTTACAAATTATTAGATTATCTAGTAATATACTCTAAGGTGTGTCACTTTTGGGAAACTATTTTTTGCACTTGTAACCACATTGTACATTTGCAGGAAGGTAAAAAAGGAAGGCTGTTCAAATTTGAACTCTTAGTATTTATATCAAGAGATGCCTCATCGTGAATTTCTATTTCCCATTTAAAGAAAATGGGAAAAAAATTTTGTTTTGTTCTGAATTTTATACTTTGGTAATGGCACATTGTACAGACATGCCCATGACATATTTTCATACAGAATTAAATGCTCTACAAAAAAGATTTATATTTTTTAAATAAACTTAACCAGTCAAATGATATTAGAGTTCCAAGTTCATAATGTATGAAATTTCATCATATCTTTAATATTACAGCGAAAGTATTGACTCTTAAAAAAATATAAATCTTTTTTGTAGCGTTTAATTCTGTATGAAAATATGTCATGGGCGTGTCTGTACAATGTGCCATTACCAAAGTATAAAATTCAGAACAAAACGAATTTTTTTTCCCATTTTCTTTAAATGGGAAATAGAAATTCACGATGAGGCATCTCGATATAAATACTAAGAGTTCAAATTTGAACAGCCTTCCTTTTTTACCTCCCCGCAAACGTACGTTGTTACAAGTGGAAAATAAAAAATTGTCCAAAAATGACACACCCTAATATATATACAATTTATTATATATACACATACTCTAATATATAAAATGTGGGGGTAAATAATAAATTATAATTGATTAAACCTAACACTACTGTTTATTTAATTTATTTACAATGTTTGCATATATGTTACTTAAATTATCTGTCAGACTTTAAATTGCACACGTTTATGCTGTGCAATGTATACCATTTCTTTAAATAACTATCCTGTACAGTGGTTCGTTATCCAATATGTGCACTGCATCAAAGTTAAAGATATGTTTGGAGTTACTGGCATGTTTTCCTAAAGCACAGTCTGGATCCTTTTTGGTACAATCAGCACAGTGCTGAGTCATTCGTTTTGCCAGTTTTTGTCCTGTTTGTCCTATATATACATTATTGCAGTCATTGCAAGGGACTGTATACAATACTACACCTATCATCTTTCTTGACATGATCTTTTATTTGAGAAAATACCAAATTAACCAGACAATTCTTATTCTTACATGTGATTTTACCATCACTTAACTTATTATTTATTTGCCTACCAGAGCTTCCGATAACCCTTTAACATAAATCATGGATTTATATTGCTTGCTATTCTTATCTTTATCCAAGTTCAGAACTGTTTTATTGGTTCTATTATACAGTTTGTTATTTGTCAATCCTTTGGGGAAACCATTCGCTATTAATATTGCCGATATAACTTTCAGATTTCTTTCATGAAATTTTTTGTCAGATAATTTCAAAGCTCTAAACTTTAGACCCAAAGCCATGTTAATTTTCTGGGAGAGTGGATGGTGTGACTTATAATTCAGGTATCGCATTGACCTCACACCTTTAAAAAATTTCTATGATCCTTATAAAAGTGATTTCGTACCCCTGTTTATTAGCCATAGACCAAACGTCGTAAGTTCAACTGAACCTCGCACTTGATCAGCACTGGTGATATAAGTAAAAAGCTTCTGGAAACTATTTAACATATACATAGTGTTTTAGTGAAGTTTCGGACTTAAGTTGTATAAGAATAAGAATTGTACACTTAATTTCCCCAAATACAGAACAACCTCTAATATAACCCAAAGTAACATTTTTTTCCTTGACAATTTGAAGGGGAAAAGTATATATCATCAAATATTACCTACTTTGATAATATTAACGTAAATGGCAATTGGTAATTATTCTTCTATTTTACGTAATCAACTAGTTTTCATTTCAAGTATTCATCTTAATTAGCATCTACTTATGATCAAGAAATTGTTACTACTTTTAGTACACAATTTTATTAAGATACAAAAATTAAAACAATTAATTAATTAAAATTCTTTAATTTTCTAAAGGAAATATCTCTTGATTACTTACTTAATGCAAATGAATTAAGAAAAAATAACTTATGTGCATTTAATTAAGAATTAATAAAAAAAAAGGAGCTCTGTCACTCATATGATCAAAAATGAGCTGTCATGGGTGTTTCATGGCCCTTGTGTTGTGGGTGAAGCATGCACCTCCATCCTTGAAAGTGCTGCAGCGCCAAAAATCCAGCACCCTCCGTGAGGAGATAACGTAATGAAATTACTCCAAAGAGCGGAAGCACACTATGCTCAGGTTTATAGAAAATGTGAGAAGTGTAACCTGATAAGACTGCACAGTCCAATGATACCAGTTAAGGGATCCCTGTTCATTCTTCCAAGTAAGTTACCTTAATACTGTCAATTTGACAGTAAGAAACTGGTTGAATAAGAATAAGGTAAGTAAATTAGTTTATTGTCCTCCACATGGTCATACACTGTAACTGCTTTTTTGACAATAAAGTTTATTTATAATTGGATGTTTTTCTTAAGCTAGTTTTGTCTGTTCTGTACTGTTAAAATACTTGTATTTCCTTTTAACAACAACAATTAATGCACAAAATTGACTACACATTGGAAATTTATTTCTGACATTTTTTACCAAGGTGAAATGTACATTGGGAGAGGTTAGCTGAATGCTTGCACTCACAGATTTTCCTGTCCCATCATAAGAACTAGGCAGCAATTGTAATACAACTGTAATATTTTTTAAACTGTTTTTCTATTAATAAAATAATACAAATACAGTAATACTCTTCTCAATTTCTTTTGTTTTTATCTTGTAGCTAATACAAAATTAATTAAAATCAAAGCATTGGTTGCAGATATTACTGTAATGCTCTTGGTCTTGGATGAATGTGACACCTTGCTCTCTTGAGATAGTTTGATTATTTTTAGTGTTAAATGCACTAAATAAAGTTTATAAAACACATTTCTTGGACTGACTATTTATTTTAATATCTTAAAACAGGTACACGACAGTTCTAAAACCATGACAAAGACCTGTACTGAAGCTATCCAGCTCATCACTATTTTCTAATGCAGCATTGTCATTATGATTAACAAATGGTGGCAGCATAACCTAAAATGGTGCAACGTACTTTGAACATACATTTGTTCTTGTCCTATTTTTATCACTACTTTTACCTATAGATTTATTGCTATATGGGGTTTTTAGTTCTATTGGCTTTTGGGTATGAATTATAATTGGAAAGTTGAGTTGGACACACTCCAGATTTTTTCTGTTCAGGCCATGTGCACTTTCTGCCACTATTACGCTCACCTGTTACCAACGACAAAATAAAGCACCTTCTTTACAATCAAGATGACCTCCACATTAATTAAGAGGAAAGAATATCATTCAATGATTTTTTACTACTAATAAGAGAAAGGGGTTAAAAGTAATGATATTTGGAGCAATGTTCACTGAATAAATACATTTCAGGTTCAACTTCTTTTGACTTTAAAACTGAAAAAAGTTATGAGAAATCTATGAAAGGATTCGTAATCGATCAATGACCAACATTGATTATTATAAAATAAGTTTTAAATATTGGCCTAATATTTTAGAGCAAGAGTGATTTTGGACTCCAGCAGACAGATTGTGTTAGAAGAAAACACTCACTCTGCATTCCTCATCAAGTAGATCAAGGATACCAAGGCGAGTTTCAATAAGATCAATGCAGGGCTGATTATCATAAAAATCTATGAACTTCCAAGCTATATCTTCCTTCAGATATTCTTCCTGTTCCAATTTAAAAACATGCTGGTTGAATTGTTGTTGTAATTTCTCATTAGCATAGTTGATGCAGAATTGCTCAAAGCTGCAATAAAAACAGGATTTAGATATAATCACTCATTCTACTTTGTTGAACATTCAGTAGCAACAACAATTAGCTACTTCAGAAAAAATAAAACATAACAAGTTATTCCACCGAGTAGAAAACATACAGGGTCATATACTAAACTTGGCACACATGATAGACACACATGTGCCAGGCACATTCATGTACAGCACACACTCACAGTGCATATGACACTGACTCTTACACATAGGAGAAAAGACCTTTGCATTCAATATGCACAGCATTTCATATATTTAATTCATTTTACTTCTTTTGTAATGTGTATTTGTATTTAATTTACTGTATATATTTTCTCTTATTAGCCATTATTATTGTTTTCCGTACAGGTCTCAATCTTGGTGAAACTTTTTAATGCCTCAGGGAATTGGAGTTCAACATTGACTCTGATTCAGATGACAATAAACATTACGAGCTTATTGGAATAGAACTAAATGACTATGATAGTGATTCTCTTCAGTCAACACATTTTTGACTAATTTTGTATTAACTTTATAAAACAGTGAAGAGTCATTAGCAATAAAATTTTTTTTTTTTACACATTATTTTAATTCAATTTTAAATTAAAAAAGAATAAATTTTTGCTAGCTCATTTTTAATAAAAATATGATTGAAAAATTCTAATTTGGCCATCATTATGTACTACTCATCTATATTAAAAACTGTCACCACACACTGATTTTTTTCTGGTTACTTTTAAATACAAAAGTCCTTTCATTATTTGTTGATATTTTTCTGAATGAACCTTGTCCACTTTTGATGAAATCTTTCGAAATTATTGAAAAAAGATGGATAGTCCAAACACTGTCCAGCATGCTCTCATGTCGTGGAAAGTGACATGCAGGGCAATGTTGAGTCTAAATCCATTACAGGTAAACCACTCAATGACTTAAAACAGAAAGGTACTCGACTTTTTCCTGGCAGTTTTCAGGTCATTATCTCTAGTACTTAGGGTAGTGTCATCAGCAAACAGAAGTGTATGATTATTGATAGGAGAGTCAATGATCTTCTATAAATTATGAGAGCGAGGGACCCAGAATTGAGCTCTGCGGCTCTTCACATACTACATCCACAGGTAAAGATATTGCATACACTTATTCAACTATTTTTTTGCTTCCTACAAAATATGACACAAAAACATTGAGCATTCCTTAGACCATACAGTTTCCATTTGTGAACAAGTAGTAAATGAAACCCAAAATCAAAAGCTTTTGATAAATCACATCTAGTAAGTGAAACAGGCTCGCCAGCCTCAAGAGCTTCAATAACTAAATCATTTACCGAAGGCAGTTTCAATAAACAGAGTAGCATTAATTTTTACCTTTGGAGACCTCAGTTCCATAAACACTTTTTGCATTCAAGTAGCTTACTTAATCATTAACAGAGTTAGTGGCCTCTTAACAATCATTGAAGTCCAGGAAATGATAAAAAATATTCCTAAGATTAGGAGTATACCAATTATTTAGTTAGCAATTAGTATTATAGGCTCCAAGTAAAATGTTGTGATTTTTATCCACATTTGCGCATTTTTTAATTCAACAATTCCAATTAAGGTTTGGTCTAATTTATTGGTAAAGCCATCTCCTCATCTAAAGAACAAATGTATGAAAACTGCCAATTGTAGATGGACGTCTATGTGCTTTTAGTGATGTATGGAAGGGGAGAGCAATCCAAATGCACTAAAATCATGATTACATCAGATTTGTAATTTGCATAAGAACAAGAGGAGAAACAAAGTAACTCAATAATAAACTCAAGACCTTCCCCAAGGTTACTAATGTGGTGCAAGGGGGGAAAAAAGAAAAGAAAATGCCACAGAAAGTGTTTATCTGCATTAACAATAGATTTTATGGTACTGAACAAAAATATAACAAATTCTTTCAATACTCAGTTAAGAAATATTTTGTGTTATGTTAGGAAGCAATATTTTCAAAGAAATTTGAGAATGTTTGCAGTGTAAAATTATAATATTAGTAACAATAAAAATCATCTGAGATGGAAAAGGATGAAAAACAACTCTGACAATAGAAAAACAGTATTATGATAGCAATTTATGTTCATGTGTCCAGAACATGCAAGTCATTACAGCAAGAAAAGCAACCAGATGATCCCTGTTGCTGATGATAGCAAAAGAAGAAAACAAAATTAAAACATTAAATTAAATATGTCACAACAAAAAATTTACACAACTAACTAAAAGTTTATGAATACAAATAACAAACACCTAACAATTGTTCTATACATTACCTGTTAATTTCAAAGGTTTCAAAGCCATAAATATCCAATACACCAATATTTCTTTGTTGTTGAGAGCCACTAGTTTTAAGAGCTTTATTCACAACAGCAACAATCCAATCAAAGAGCTCGGCATAAATATGCTTCGCTAAAGCATCACGTGCACACACGGCCTGAATATTAATACCACACAATCAGTGTCAATAAGTTAACTAGTAGTGGATAAGTTAGAAAGAAAAAAACAAGGCAATACAAATCTGATTTACACAGTGCAATCCATAAGTTTCCAGACTCAGTTTTTTGCAGCTTTCCTATATGACCCCTAAATTAGACCATTGCTGAACTATGTAATTTCAACCCTTTCAAAAAGCATTACATAGTCATAAGTCTTACTATAGTAGTTAAAGAAAAATAATTCCTGTTGTGAGAGAGTCAGAATCAGGAGATGAACAAGGAAGAGGAGCAATTAAATTTTGCAACAAAGATGATTTTGTTTCCATGAGGCTATGCAGAGATTGAAAACTTGTGCTGAGCAACGTAATGAATCAAATAGATCCTATTTAGTGAATAAACATTTAGAACTCATAACTATGATTTTGAATTTTTATTACCTTAGATTACCTTACTTATGGACCGCAAGGTATCGATATACAAGTCAATTTTTAGTCATTAGCTTCCCACCAGGTTTTGTAAGACTATGCAAATGTGACACAATAAAAATCAAACATTTACTTACTTCATTAACCGTCATAGGCTTCAGGATAGCTTCTCTCAAACTAACAATTCTTCTTTGACAGAGCCATGACTTCATCTCTTTAGGATCTAACTGAAGCAACTTGGCGAAAGCAACAAGATGAGGGTCATTTGCCTGAAGAAAAAAATTACAGTAAAACAGAATACATGATAGATGTACAACAAGATGAAAGTCTCCCCACTTATCACATTCCCTTCTTCATTCTTGTATAACCATCTGTAACTCTCCTCTCTATGAAAGGGTAATGTAAGGACCAGCTTAAATTTGACTAAAAACTCTGGGACTTCCAAGTAAGTTACAATTGTGACACCTGGAAGTGATGCAAAATTATTCAGCAAGGCGAAGTCCTTGCTGAGGTAACTTCAATAGTGATAGTTTTTTTAGTGGATACTCCACTAATATTTTTAAGCAGGACTTGATTCAGTACTTCTCTTTTTCATTTTGTTGTTTTAAGTCCACAGCAAGTTCTTGAAGAGTTTTTAAGTTGCATCAATTTGTTTTATCGTAAAGCTAGATAGAAACCATTTCAAGCAAGAAATTTGAAACAAGCAACCACAACAAGAAATGGCAGGGTTGGGATACATGTGTACAAATTGCAGGCTTTTGTATACAAGAGTATTAAATTTTGATAAGTTCTTTGTGTACCACAAAATTAGAGAAAACATTGGACATAACAATGATGTTGGCAAACACCTTCTGTTACAACTTAATAAAGATGTATGCATATATTGGAAAGAAACATTTTCTTTCAGAACATACTTCCAAAAGTCATTTTTCAACAAAGTGTTTTCTTGTTCTTTCTTTCATGTGATGTAAAATCTAGCTATTACTAGGTTAAATATTGAAAATAATAATTAAAAAAAAGCAAAATATGGTCCCTTAATAAAGCTAATGCACTACAAAAAGTTAGATCTTCATCCAATTAGTAAAGGATTCCAATAATTATGAGGGAAAATATATTTTTAATGACATGTTTTACTACAAATCCAAATCTCAATACTCACAGATATGGCACTGCCCTCACTATCCATTTCTTCAGATTCTTCACCTACAGCTTCAGATATAAGAACATTTCCAAGATGAAGAACAGCAGCCAAAATATGCCACATGTCTTTCTGTTCATTTTCTGAGAAACCAAGGAGAGAGAGAGCAGAACAAGTTTCTGCAAACTGTTCAGAGTCTTTGACCCCTTGTATCATTGAGCAATTTCCCTGGTTCAGGTAATGAAATTTATCTTGGTGATCTATAAATATTATTTTAACAATAAAAATACACTGCATTCAGAGGTTGACTGAGAAATTGTAAGATCAATCAATTTTTTTGCATTTAACATGATAATTGACAATGATCACAGGTTTTTAATTTACAAGTTATAACATTCAGGACATATCAAATTGTAGCATACTTTTCATCTTGCATTAAAGTTTTTCCTGAAGGAGACAGCAAACACTGGGTGGAGAGAAAAGGGACTAATTTATTTTTCGCAACCTAGACGAGTATCATTACTTAATTTTCAAAAAATATTCTTAAATTTCATTTGGTAAACATTTTATTCTTAAATGAATAATATATGAGTGGAAGATATTAAAATTCAAACCCTAAAGCAAATTTATAAATTTTGTCTCGCAAAATAGGCAAGGTATTTTCAAAAATTCAGATTAAAATTATCATAGAGTTTCAGCGAAAAATAGTAATTGATGTTCCCTGATAGTATTATAAATTATTATTAGTGACTCAGCAAAAATTAAGAATCTAAACAAAGAAACCTATACAAACCTAACTGAAGTTCTGGAAAGGTGTCTCGAGAAGCACATAACTGATAGAAAATGTGATAATTTCTCTCATCAGGTGCTTGGAACACAACCCTGGATTTCTCTAACAGGTATGTGCGCATACTAGCCCCTTGGATATGAAACTGAGGGCTGAAATGGATCTCTATAAACTTGCCAAATCGAGAACTGTTATCATTGCGTGTCGTCTTGGCATTGCCAATGGCCTGTATAACACATGCAAAACATTAAAAGACATGGATAATTGCATTATTATATTAATAATAATAAAAGGAAAGTAAATAATTAAGGAGAAAATAAATTTTGAAAACATACCTCCATAATTGGACTTGATGCCAATACCTTCTTCTCTACTTGAGTTTCAGTCGTAGAACCACCGACTGTGGCAAAATATCGCATAGCATACTTGGCAGACACAGTTTTACCAGCTCCTGACTCCCCTGATACAATGATACTTTGGTCCTTTTGTTCTCTATCACACAAGATACATATATACATATATACTGTGACTTGTGGATTTAAATGCTGAGAAAGGATTTAAACACTTATGCCATCCTTGGTATATGAAATGGAATCAAAAAATTCATGTGAATTCTCATACATACTCACACAAAAATTATATAAAATCTATAAACAAGATTTGAATTTATTTTTTAATGCCTTATTTCAGTATGATCAACACCTCAATGAATAGGGCATTTTGTCTAAGTTATGTATAGCTATTACTATATTGTTTTTGTGTCCAATTGTTTTGTTTGAACTAGGTATACTTTTTCTTTTATTTCCAGTCAGACAATTAGATATTTGGAAGTGCTTCATTAAAGACTAAGATCGGTAAGTATTTACAATTGGTATAGAGCACCAGCTAATGTTCTTGAATAGAGCACAGCACAATTTTAATTACATCTTTGCTTTTGTAATTTTTTTGTAGTTAAAATATTAACTCTTCATTTTTTATTGTCTTATTAATTCATGTTTGAACATTCAATTCCCATCCCATGCGACAGTCAAAAATTACTCCAAAACATAATACCTACTACTCTTTTAATATCACAATTTCTAATACAAATAAGCAAATAATATGATACACTATCACAATAGGTGCCAAATGTCATTTGGATTGTTTGTTTAGTTGGAATGCTTGACAACTATCCTGGGGTCAATTAAGAGACCAAGAGGTACATTTGCAAATGAGAGGAGTAGAGGAAGTTATTTATTTCCCTTATCTCTGTTTGCATCCAACAACTCTTTGGGGTCTGAAAAGACCCCACGATAGTAGTGACAATTTTTTTAGTTTTCACCTTAACTGTTATTTGAGTGCTTTATTTTGTGTTATTTCAGTTCTTACATTGTTTTGCATTACTAATGGCTAAAAAAAACTCTAAACAAAATTGAATTTTAAATGACAATATATAAGACCAATTCTTGCTATGAGTGTCATGTCACTGTGACAGAGTGAATGAATATGGTGACAATGAAACAAATTCTGGGACATGTGGAATTGTATCAAAGTATTGACATTTATATGGGTCAAACAAAATTATAAAGAATGTTCTGGGGAAACAGCAGAGAAGAACAAAATTGTATTATGTACAAATTTCAAAAAAGGGATTATCAAGAACAAAAAAGAACCAGTATTATTGATGGCTCTATTTCTTATAAAGATGAATGATGAATGAAATTGTGTCAGAATTGCTTCTGTATTAGAGGACTTCAAACATTTAACACTGCTAAGAGGGCACTGTGTGAAGGTTCCTCTATGCACTGGTGGTTGTACACAACCACCGCCTGTTTACAGATGGCCTCCTGATGATAGGGATGACAAACATGATGAGCAAATGAGGTAAATGATGATGAATGTTGTAGTGGAATGAAAGGTAGGAGTAATGGGAGAGGCTTAAGAAAACCTGCCATGAACCTACTTTGTCCACCCCTGCAAATTCTATTTGGATCAACCGGGATTTGAACCAGCATCACCAGAGGTAGAAGGCAAGTGCTATGCACTATGCCATGGGTAGTGCATCTTGTACAGATATACAATTTCTACAACAAACAATTTATAGACCATATCTATTTAGATATAAAAAATAAGATTTTAATAATTCATTAGTTCACTTCAAATTTTCAAAAATATTTTGAAAATGTGTTAATTTGTTCCAAAAGTGTAAATAAGGGTAGCAGTCAAGGGTTCAGTAACAGCTGATTAGCCTATAGCCATTTCCCAACAATCTCAAATTTATTGATTTTTTAGTTGACATAAGTTCCAAGTTTTCTAAACACAGACAACCATATTATCCCCTTAGGGTAATATAGATTCCCTAGGGCCAAAAGACAGTTAACAAGATAATTAATACATATGATGAAAGGAATGCACCTAGAATAGACTTTTTAGGCACCCCTAATTACTTACAGTTCACCAATCCTGACATCGCCAATTTTTAGTTTTATTCTTCCATTTGCATTGTCAGGAAAAGGTTACAAAGAGTTCCTCTAGTACTGATGTCATAAAGCTTATTCAATAATATTGAATGATTGACTGAGGCTGGACACTGTCAAATAAATTCGGCATTTTTGATGGTAAGCTGCACAAGGCAGTGGTGTTCCATCGGCGTTTTACCGCGCGCTCTACCAGAGGCTTACTAGAACCAAGGTGACCGCGGAATGAATGGCAGGGGAAACGGGAGTACCCCTAGAACACCGCTCCGTCCACCACCTTTCATGGCGCTAGGCGCTAGGCGCTAGGCGCTAGGCGCTAGGCGCTAGGCGCTAGGCGCTAGGCGCTAGGCGCTAGGCGCTAGGCGCTAGGCGCTAGGCGCTAGGCGCTAGGCGCTAGGCGCTAGGCGCTAGGCGCTAGGCGCTAGGCGCTAGGCGCTAGGCGCTAGGCGCTAGGCGCTAGGCGCTAGGCGCTAGGCGCTAGGCGCTAGGCGCTAGGCGCTAGGCGCTAGGCGCTAGGCGCTAGGCGCTAGGCGCTAGGCGCTAGGCGCTAGGCGCTAGGCGCTAGGCGCTAGGCGCTAGGCGCTAGGCGCTAGGCGCTAGGCGCTAGGCGCTAGGCGCTAGGCGCTAGGCGCTAGGCGCTAGGCGCTAGGCGCTAGGCGCTAGGCGCTAGGCGCTAGGCGCTAGGCGCTAGGCGCTAGGCGCTAGGCGCTAGGCGCTAGGCGCTAGGCGCTAGGCGCTAGGCGCTAGGCGCTAGGCGCTAGGCGCTAGGCGCTAGGCGCTAGGCGCTAGGCGCTAGGCGCTAGGCGCTAGGCGCTAGGCGCTAGGCGCTAGGCGCTAGGCGCTAGGCGCTAGGCGCTAGGCGCTAGGCGCTAGGCGCTAGGCGCTAGGCGCTAGGCGCTAGGCGCTAGGCGCTAGGCGCTAGGCGCTAGGCGCTAGGCGCTAGGCGCTAGGCGCTAGGCGCTAGGCGCTAGGCGCTAGGCGCTAGGCGCTAGGCGCTAGGCGCTAGGCGCTAGGCGCTAGGCGCTAGGCGCTAGGCGCTAGGCGCTAGGCGCTAGGCGCTAGGCGCTAGGCGCTAGGCGCTAGGCGCTAGGCGCTAGGCGCTAGGCGCTAGGCGCTAGGCGCTAGGCGCTAGGCGCTAGGCGCTAGGCGCTAGGCGCTAGGCGCTAGGCGCTAGGCGCTAGGCGCTAGGCGCTAGGCGCTAGGCGCTAGGCGCTAGGCGCTAGGCGCTAGGCGCTAGGCGCTAGGCGCTAGGCGCTAGGCGCTAGGCGCTAGGCGCTAGGCGCTAGGCGCTAGGCGCTAGGCGCTAGGCGCTAGGCGCTAGGCGCTAGGCGCTAGGCGCTAGGCGCTAGGCGCTAGGCGCTAGGCGCTAGGCGCTAGGCGCTAGGCGCTAGGCGCTAGGCGCTAGGCGCTAGGCGCTAGGCGCTAGGCGCTAGGCGCTAGGCGCTAGGCGCTAGGCGCTAGGCGCTAGGCGCTAGGCGCTAGGCGCTAGGCGCTAGGCGCTAGGCGCTAGGCGCTAGGCGCTAGGCGCTAGGCGCTAGGCGCTAGGCGCTAGGCGCTAGGCGCTAGGCGCTAGGCGCTAGGCGCTAGGCGCTAGGCGCTAGGCGCTAGGCGCTAGGCGCTAGGCGCTAGGCGCTAGGCGCTAGGCGCTAGGCGCTAGGCGCTAGGCGCTAGGCGCTAGGCGCTAGGCGCTAGGCGCTAGGCGCTAGGCGCTAGGCGCTAGGCGCTAGGCGCTAGGCGCTAGGCGCTAGGCGCTAGGCGCTAGGCGCTAGGCGCTAGGCGCTAGGCGCTAGGCGCTAGGCGCTAGGCGCTAGGCGCTAGGCGCTAGGCGCTAGGCGCTAGGCGCTAGGCGCTAGGCGCTAGGCGCTAGGCGCTAGGCGCTAGGCGCTAGGCGCTAGGCGCTAGGCGCTAGGCGCTAGGCGCTAGGCGCTAGGCGCTAGGCGCTAGGCGCTAGGCGCTAGGCGCTAGGCGCTAGGCGCTAGGCGCTAGGCGCTAGGCGCTAGGCGCTAGGCGCTAGGCGCTAGGCGCTAGGCGCTAGGCGCTAGGCGCTAGGCGCTAGGCGCTAGGCGCTAGGCGCTAGGCGCTAGGCGCTAGGCGCTAGGCCACGGGGTCGCCCTAGAGTCAGATAAAGCTAGTGGTTCACATATATACTTAGAAAGTATTAAACTAAAAACAAAAAAAACAATTTATAATTATTCACACAAACAGTTTTCATGCCTGGCTTACGTATCTATAACATTCAGCTAAGAAAATTAATCACCTTCAACATACTAAATTGAATACTGTTATAATGTCCACAGTGTAACAAATGAATCTCAAATCAAAATATACCGAGCTATCAACTAAAACTTTTATGCTTTCTGTACATTTTGAAGATAAAGGCATTCACTAATATTAAACAGCGACTGAACAATAAAAATTCTGACACTCTTTTTGTGATGAACCTATATTTCCAAATTAAAAGAAATTATTTTATAATTGTTCTGAAAATTTGTCTAGATTAAAAACTTCGCGAGATTAAATCACTAGCAATGCAGTGAATCTTAGTTTTGATATGTTTTTGAAAACTATTTCTTAATCTAGTAACAAAAATACTCATGACATCTGTACATACTGATACAAGTGCTGACATCTGAATATATTCGCAACTTTGATAGATCTAGAATATACCTTAATAATTATATTTACTTTCTACAATAATATTTGAATTAAGATCACTCCAGACAACAATCACAATACCATCAGCTTTACAGAAACAGTTTTCTTTATAAAAAGAATTATAACCATGAAGGTAAAATTATTAAGAATCAAGTTTCAGAGCAAACTATAACTTCTGGTTTATTTCTCAGTCCGTCCATAAATGATTGAAAAAGTGTAAAATTCGCAGAAAGGCTTCTGATGGTGACATGTAATACAAATAAATTTCTGGAGGCAATAACTCTGCACGAGTTGTATAGTTCTTTACTACATTTTCACCTATCCTACAAGAAAGTCTCTCTTCAAAATGTAACTTTATGTAAGTAATTACACTTCGGTTCAAAAACAACAATTTTTTCCTAAGAAGTTTAGTATAATAGGGTTTATATGGTAATCAGAAATTCAATTCAATTTCTTCAGCTTATGTTAATTCATTTCACATTTTAGTACAATTTTCCTCACAATTTTTGTGTATTTAAATTAAACTGTTTATTGGCAAATATACAATTTACTCACACCTAATTTTTATCCTCACAGGAAGAAGGCAGATGACTTTCAGAGCGCATTAAGGTCTGCCTACTAAATGAATAGAGGTCAACATATACTTTGTTGTTAATAATTTTCTTCTCCATAATTCAGGTTTTACATCTATTACTGCACTAAAATATTTTTCACACAAGCTTTGATATTATGCACAAACATTTGCTCTCCAAGTGGTAAAAATTCCTTCCATTGGTACCACAATTTTCATTCTTTGGTTCTTAGTCTGATGAGTTCTTACACCAACATCAGATCCAAGATCTTTCAAACAGAGCGCATCCTCATTATGCAGGCAAGATACACACACACACACACACACAACCATCCTGGCCATTGCTTACATTCTTGATTGGTAACAGAATATCCTGTGTAATCTTTCCTGTCACTAATTTGAACACCTGACTTAATTTTCTCATTTCTCAGGACTTACTAGTAGCCAAATTAGTTAATTAATTCTTTAATTTCACAGAAACTAAAGTATATCTTGGTGTAATATTTTATAATTTTTGTATAGATACATTTTTTGTCAATTTTTGTCATCCTTCTACTACATGCACCACAGCTGGCAGTATTCCCTTGCAAGTTCATATTTTAAATTTAAGCTCCATCAACTATTATCTACACGTATATTTCTTCTGTTTATCTACAGATGGAGAAGGTATGTGATAACTAAGGTCAGATGAAAATGGTGACGAGTTGGGAAGGAAACTCCTGCTTTGATTAAAGGGAGAGAGCAAGGAAATGCAAACCAAAGCTATCTGATTCTCAGATAAATTAAAAGAATATACAAAAAAATTATATTCATTCAGTTTTATGTAACAGTTAATGGAGTGATAATTAAATTGATGGTAAGAGAAAACAAAGCAAATAAAACTATCCAGAAATTAATGCCGATAGAACTAATACATGGTAATTGTGAGAAGTTGACAACAGAATCAAAGTATGGTAATTTACATAAATATGAGTAATATAAACAAGAATGGAAAAGAAATTACCTTTCAAGTTTTGTGAAAGCCTCTTCTGCTACAGCAAAGATATGAGGATCCAAATCCCCCATTGCTTGTCCTCTATAAGCAAATATTGTATCTGTACTGTATATGGGGAGCTCACTGTATGGGTTGATAGCAACCAAGACGATACCTGTAATGGATGTAATAATACAATAATCCACAGTAAAAGTAAAATGTCATTAGAGCCTCCCACTATTGGCACCTCCATTTTTAATCAGTTTAATAAAACAGTGAGAAATTAATTAAGTTAATTATACTTTATTTAATGTTGATCACCTTCAGCTTTAATTGCTAGTCACCAATGTCTCCCCAAGCAAGACTTTGCTTTATTGTGCAAACAAATCAGTGCAAAGAATAAATACTTTGTAACAAAGTATTCATTATTTGCATTAATTTGACTGCATAATGATGCCAATGTTACTGTTTTCAATGATCCATGCAAAAAAGGATGTGTAGGAAGCAAGATTTAGACATAATCAATATGAGAAAAAGATTGATGAGGAATAAGAAAGATGGGATAAAATAAAGTTTATAAAATGAGACTTCTATTGAGTCCAAAAATTGACTATACAGAGGTAATTAGTGCCCATGTCTCCAAGTGTGGTGTATAGCACAGTAAGCATACAAAAATGACCAGTGAGATAGAAATGCTTTTGAAATAAAATTACCAATGAATTACAACATGCATGCAAAATTTAACTTAAGAAACATCAGCCAAAGAAAGAAATAATGAGACTAACTAGGGAAGCTTTTATATTGTTTCTTTTTCAGGACCAAGTGAGAATGTGATGCCTCATATAATTCCATTAATTCGATGGAGATAAATTACTTTAACTCCATATCCCAGTATTTTCTTTAACCAATTCAAAAGAGTCAATGTTTAGTCGAACAACTCATCATAAAAAATGGTAATCATTCTCTTAGGAACCATGAATCAGCAAGGAAGGAAGAAAAATTCATAGAGAAAGGAGGCTCTGTCATGGCTTTACAGAGGTAATTAGTGCCCAAGTCTCAAAGTGTGGTGCATAGTACAGGAAGCAAAACTTAGGTAGAACCACACAGATGAATTATGATGATGCACATAGACCTCTTAAGATGGATTATTTCTAACTGCCAGAAGTTTGAAAATTTCGTTTGGAAAGAGGTGACTTTATGGAGGAAAAAAAGAATGAAAAACTATAAAAAGCAACCTAAAATGAAAGTTGAAGAGGAAAACAGACTATGCCTGTGTCCAGAAATCCTGCAAATTTTTGGTTTACCTGAACGAAAGTCACGCACATTTTTGGTTTACCTGAACGAAAGTCATGCAAATTTTTGGTTTACCTGTAAGAGTGAATTGAACAGAACGGGAAAGGGAGAGGAAGAATAACGGAGGTAAAATGAGATAGTCAAGATAGCAATTGTGAATGTGATGACATTGACTTAAAGAGTAGGGGGGGAAGTAAGTCTACTAGTCTACTTACTTTTAAAAAAATTAATGTCTTGAGCATCGAGAACAGTTTCAGAGGAGGTGGTTCAACAGAAGATAATAGGAGATGATATAGAGAAGCGAGATGTGAATTCAAGAAAATTCATTACTAGGAATGAAAAGAAAGAAGTAGATCATCTTTTAATCATCATACCACAAAAAATGGATCGAAGAGGAAGAATTTTAAATCAGGAGGGATGGGAGTTGGTGAAAAAAGGAGGAGGGAGGAAGTAAAAAAGATAGAAAAGAAGAGGAAAAACAAAATAAAGCAAAGAGGAGAGCAAAAAGAAAGAAGGATGTAGAGGAGGAGAAAGATGTGCTGTGTTCACATAGCATGTCTCATTCGTGTAATGTTTTTAAAATTTACCCATAAATTGAAATAACGCCATTATGCTCAGTGTCAATACTTTAACATAGCAGTCTCTTTTCATTCCAGCAAAAACTTAACCCAGTCTCAAGGAAGTCTCAATGAAATACAACTGGTATTGTGAAATTATGTCTAAATAATTAGTCATTTACAAGTTTAATTATGTTTGCTAAAGAAATATTAATTATGTAAAGAAGAACGATATCTTAACTGCATCCCATACACAAACCCAGTGTATCTATTTCCCCAACACTTCAAAACTCTTTATTGAATCTGATCACCTTTTACATTTAGAATTTCTTGTTATAGAACATTTGAGAGATCATTTCTTGAAGTATTAAAGCACTCAATCCATGAATGACTTATTCAAAGGAAATGAAACAAGTTACACAATATAAAAGGCAGATTTTGAGTAATTCATACCACAATATGTATAGATGGAATTGTGCCGTTCAAACCGAACCCTCAAATTATGGAGAACAGCAGGTTCATGCAGGTAAGATAATGAGGTAAGGTCATTCCATCCGATAAGAATATCGGGATTCCGTAAAGGTGGTAATTTTTCATCTGAGGGCACAGATAACTGCTGCACCTGAAAAATGAGAAATGTGCAACACAATAAAAGTACATTGAAACACATCTCAAATGTCATTATCTGAAAGTTAATTTACATGAAACAGCATTGCTGGTTTCAATTTTATGAAAAGGTGGAGGCATATGAAACTCTCAAAATCTTTTTTAGAATTACAAACAATTAATTTTTTTTTCAAGTAACATGATAGATGTATTTTCAACTTGCAAATACGAGGGTGAAAATAAAGTCATAATTGAAATATTATTTAATCATATTGAGAATATTTTCAAGAAATTCCAGGAATACCGGAACAAGGTCATGAAACTGTACATACAAAATATATTCATCAAAAATTTCTAAAATCATTTTACTTTGTTAGTAAATTTTCCAAATGAATTTAAATTTAGTGGTCTCGTAATAAAAATTATAATTCTGCTGTATATGAATACCATTCACGCAAAGTTTGAGATAATCTAAAAAGAAAAACCAATCTCTGAAGAGTCTTCAGGCTTAATGCAAAAGTGTGTATTTTTTGAATGAAACCTGTGCCAATTAACATTTACAGGTTTCAATAAACAAAAGCAATAAAATGGCAATACATGAAAATTCTGAAATTATTATACATATCAAAGAATACAAAATGAATAATAAAGCACAAGACTTGTAACAAAAAAGGAAAATACGTGAAAGAAAGTAAGAGTTGTTAATCAATGTCACAAAGGTGACAACATAAAAACAACTACAACAGTCTGGTGATGTAGACTTAATCTGGAAACACCATCCTTGTCAACATATAAATATTAATTCCTGGAAACTGGGAAAACAAATTAATAAAGTGAGAGGAAAACCAGAAGACAATAAATTTAGCCTAATCCTTACATTCTTATCATCGTCAGTCTGGATTCGTAGTGTCTTTCCTTTGTAGTCCTCTAAAACTTCGGCGCTCTCCCACACTTTCTCCGGATGAGGGATCCATATTCGTGCTCCCTAGAAAAGAATTATAAGTTGAAGTTCACATTCAAAATAAAAATACGCAATAATAAATAATAAAATATGTTTGTTTATTTATTTATTTACAAATTTCAGTACTGTCATTTAGGTTGATTCAAATGCTGCAATACACTGATTTCAGAAAGTACCAATCTTGTGTGTAATTTACATACATACATACATACATACATACATACATACATACATATACACACACATACACACACACACACACACACACGACCTAAATTGCAACCTAAATGACAGTACTGAAATTTATCTGCAATAATGTTGAAATGCAGATTACTTAATTCCAAATACTTGCAATACAAAGTAAGAGGATACAACAAGATTGCTCTTTATTTCTCAGTTAAGCATGATGTTGTTCCAAATCTTTGGAATTTTTTTTCACATATCACTCCTCTTCTATCATTAGAAGGACACAAAATATTAGTACAGCTAAAATAAGTTATTTTATTGCATAAATCATGTGGAACTTACGGGATATATTTTTTAGATTAGGTATTATTTCCTCATAACACACACAAGCAGTGCCATTGTGGTAATCACAGATGAACAGGGTTAACTTTATTTTTACAAAAAGTTTTCAATAAACAACTATGCACACATCTTTGGCAGAGATAGTCATAATACTAGACTAAACAAAAAATTTATGAAAGTCATAAGAAAATATGTAGACCAAGTAAGTTATGAACTACTTTTAAAACCAAACTATTATAAATTTTATTGGGAGAAATAAGGAATAGACATGAATTAAAGCTAATTGAAGTCATTAAGTAATGCTTAATAATGTTTAAAAGCTTTAACTCCTAAATATATTTTAAGTATTGGCCAAAAAATTGCAGAAAAACATCGCTAAGACCTGAATAGTGTGAAAGGACTCGTTTGAAATAATGTACTGCTGTTTGTCCGGCCACTGTCCGATCGAGCGATCGCCCGGGCCATGCGAAACCGGCGTAAAGATAAATAAATGTACTTGGAAGACTCAAGTTAATACTTCGTATTAAATGATAAAATTGTCTTCTGTACGCTATAGCAAACAAAATCAAAATATATTTTCGGATATAATAGACTCATAGTTTTGTCTCAACAGCGAAAGAATAAAATAATTCCATTTTCGTGGAGCCCTCCTCCCTCATTTTTACCCTTGTGATGGAGCTGCATTGTTGGGATCCCGTACGAAAATTTTCGAACAGAACATGGTCTGATTCTCGGGTGAAGTGCCCCTTAAATACGAGTTATACAAAGGAAGTAAACGAGAACAAACCATAATACGAAACTAAAAGCTCTCTAAACGTGGAATACGAATGAAATTATCCGACGACAGACTACTAAACTGTCACAGCTCACAGGGCGATCAGGTTAATGGACAGAATGACTCAACAATATAAAGACGTGAACGATAAATAAGAACGCCAACGTCTAAACGCAAATAGTGATTAATGGAATGTTCAAAGAGTCTACAATTCCACAATGTAAACACGGAATTAATTTTTTTTTTCAATTTCTAATTGAAAAAATTGTCAAACTTCAGAGAATCGGGAAGGATATAAAACAACTTCATAAATGATATAAAATACCATGTTTTGAACACGTCACTGTAATAGCAATGAAATAACTTCATTCGAAATAGATACACCACCTGCCAGTTACACCAGATTTAACTGGAAAGTGGCCTACCCTCCTGGAGATAGTTCAAACTACAACAAAGTGGGGCAAGAGAAACGCTGATACAAATCATTCGTTGTTACAGTTATTAAGGGTTATTAAAGTACTTTGTATTAAGGGTACTTTGAGTTAAACAAAACAATGTGCAGCATAATTGTTTTATTTTAATTTTAAAAATTCCTAGCACACATGCATATTACACTGACATTAAAATATCCTTTAAACGGTTCCGTTTTAAGAACCCACTTTTGGTTGCGTGCGGAGTAAAATTATGAAATTCAAGGTAGACCTACTGAAAATCCCGATTAAAACTTCATTTGACAAAGTTCAAATTACATGAGTGTTATTCCTCAATTCATTGATTTAACAAATTATTTTACATAAAAGTTGTGCCAAAATCGATAACAAATACCATAAACTAATGACACCATACACCATGCACGAATCGTAAATACTGGTCAGTCATTGATTCAACCGATCCGTGTCGAAGTAACTAATTGTGAAGGAAAATTAAGTGGGCATGCAGGACTAAAACAGAAGATATCAGAAGGAAACTTGGTCGGAAACTTGAAACTCTTAACTGCTCAAAAGAAATGAATCTTAGCTGACTGCAGTCCGGCGGCCTCCCGTGTGGCACCAACCCACCAGCATCGACCTCGCGCACAATCGTCAACGCGGCAAGTTTCCTAGGAAATGGAGATGAGTGGGGCAAAAAGATACTTAAGAGATAAATGCAGAAAAAGGGAATGTTTCCATTTAGTTGTCAAGGCCAAACACTTAATATGTCTTCCTGTCTTTCACTCTAAAACATTTCCTATTAGTAAAATCTCTCCTATTCGCAATTTTGAAATTTGTACGGTCCTTGGCAATTAGTACAGTTCAAATGTAACTCAATGTAATTTCCCACATATGAGACCAAATAAAGAAGAGGGCGACCCTTGGTGTAGTGATTAGTACATTGGCCGCATACCTCTGATGACGGTGGTTCAAAATCCCGATGAACCAAGTAGAATTTGCAGCGATTAATGTGATAGGACTAAGTGGGTCTATGACAGGTTTTCTTCGAATACTCCCGTTTTTCGTGCAGATTATTCCACAACAACAATCACTAATAAAACTTTTAGTAAAGTAACACTATACTTTATTTCCCATTACATCAAACTAGTTTCAGTAATTTAATACTTTAGCAGTGGCGTATGCGCAATACATGAGAATGATGTGTCGCATCCCTAATATTTCCACTCAATTTTTTTGTCAACTGTCTCCTTTTCTTCCGTAAGTAACGCTCTGTTCCGTTAGTATATCTCTCATTATTGCCGTGCGCTTTAGAGTATATTTGAATATATTAAACTTTAAATTGAATTGTATATATATTTTTTGGGGACGTATTAGGAGGTTACTGGATGATCCGCCTGGGTACATCACTGACGATGGCGTCAATCTTTTCAAGTATAACTTTTGTTTAAATTGAATAAATAGAGGGGAAAAAAAGACTTCTTGAAATAGTGGGAAGGAATACAAGAAAATTATTACAAGTTCACATATAAATGATTACTGCATAAATCAAAGTAAACCTCGCTAATTGCATGAAAAATAGTAATGTTAAAGAATACAATCGCAATGGATGCTCACCGATCCGCAATATCATTCCACGCGTTCATTGTTTCCCTCGGGCATTTCCATGCTTCCAACATTTGCCAACAACTTCCTAAAAACACGCAACTTATAACAAAAATTTGAGCAAATTTCTGACACGAACTTGTATCTTTATTAACTCCCGGACCCACTGTTTTAAACGATTAAGCTATCAAAACGAAAAATTTCGTTGATTTACGAGAATTCCCACAATAGTATGAGTAAAATCAAACGCCAACTAACAGCCTTATTCACGCAGCTTACATTGTTACACAAGATGACATTATCACTACTCTAACGAGGATTAACTGCGTAACACATTGTTTAGGATGCAATACTCATCTAACAAAATCATCTGTGTAAATGTGGCGGAGTTTGATGAAAAGAATAGTCATGAACATGCCCTTTAGTGAAATTATCGTACAATTGACCTTATCGTACGAAGTCAAATCGTACATCGTCCACATGTCTAAATTATCGTACAAAACTATAATTATCGTACATCTGGCAACTCTGTGCGTGAAATCAGTGTTCATTAGGCCGGCAGTGATGTGTTCTAGGCAGTCGCATTTGCGGCTGAAATATTCTTCCTATCCCCTCTTCCAAGCATTTTCCTTCTCTCCCAATGAGCACGGCTTCATCGGAATACTGGGAAACCCAGCAGTTATGGGACAAGGGTTGAAGTCTCCATAGTGGTAGCGGGGGTGAAGATTTATCACACGAAGCTCTGTGGATGTTCATTCTGATATTAAGAGGAATGTTGGTTTCTCCTACATAAAATATATACATTTATTATTTTGACATGAAGCTCTTCAAAATTTTCTCAATGAATTGAACTCTTTATACAAAGTCACCAGGAAAATCTCACAAATCTATAAATTTCCTCGACATCAACATTTCACTCTGATTTCAATACTACCCAAACTAAAGTACACATCAAACCAACCAACACACAACTATACCTCATTTCTAAAGTTGTCACACACACAATGTGAAACGCTCTCTTCTTTAAGCCCCACCATTCCGTGGGCATAGAATTTGCAAAAATCCTTCAATCTCCATCAGCACCTTACAAAACTACATGAAACGCTCACTAAATGCCAGTATGCCTAAGTCTTACTAAAGAAGAGAATCTTACCTCCTATTTCAAATTTTGTTTCTAAATCCATTATCATCTAATAACCTCAAGTCCCGCGCATGATGTACTACATTTTCACCTGGTATAGACAAAATTAAATACATTCTCAAATATATGTATAAAATCATCGCCTCCAACCAGTACCTTCAAAATCTCAATGCCTGCGCTCAAAGAAACGCGAGAGTGACGTCGCAGTTAAGAGACGGAGTATGAGACCTATCTCTCATTGCCCACTGTCATGGCCTACTGCTGTTCCCTTCGTCAGATGTTTGAGTATAAACAAGAATACGATGTTCGTTCCTTCTTGTGCCTTTGACTTCATTATACTGTGAGAATAATTATTCGATTTTGAATCTTTCCCGTGGTATGTTATAACGGTGATCGGAAATTAACATAATATACGTTGCAAGTTGCTTTGTTCCAAGATGCGCGGACAAGAGTGATAGGGGACCGCACGTTGATGTTTTTAGTTTCTCCTCTGTGATACAGAAATGGATTTCAGCCGCATGTTAAAGTAATTGAGAAGTTTTGGTACCCTCAAGTGTAAGTAAATCAATAAACCTATTTATGATTTCCTTCTTTTTAATAACAAATGAAGCGTTACATAATCTGTAGTTTTTAATTTCAGAATTAATGAAATTACTTTTATCTTAAAGAGTGTACTATAATATGTTACGATTTATATACTTCTGTATATGACAGTAAATGACATTTTAAATGTACTGTAAATGACAGTATTTAAAAGATAATAGTATTTAGGTAATGATAAATCGTACGCTAATACTAGTTTCAAACTTTTTCAAACAAAAAACATGTCAGACGTTCCACAATGGTGTCAGTACCTTCCTCGTCTCTCCCTATTCCAAATCCAAATGTTCATCTATGCCTCACTTTTCCTCTGTAACCACCAATCCCGGGCAAACATTCAAAATCTCACATTTATCACTTGCCCAGAATGACATATCCCCGGAAAACTATGTCCTTTTAATTTTCATGTCCAAGATTCTAAGCGGTAATCAATGATTTGACTGTTTTTAAATTATTCTAAGTCCCGTTATATTTTAACGTCCTTCTTACATATTCCGTTGTTTATACTATGCCCTCTTCTATGGTACTATCTCCATGTCTTTCCAAATTTCTATTCACCATTTAATTTGTAAAACCTGTCATCTCTCCTTGAAAATAACGTAAGTTCCTATATCGAAACTTTGAAAAATTTCGAAGAACGTATTTTTTATTTCATTTAATTCACAATGATTTTATGTATCTACAAATATCAGTAAAGGCAATTCAAAAAAATTTACGTCCTCGAAAAATTCCCAAGACCACAAATACAAAATGTAAACGAACAATGCTTTTTCCCCGCACATTTAATAAAAGTAATAGATACAGTCAAGTCAAATAGTAAAACTATATATGTAAGGTCAGCAAAGTACATTATTCACGTTCACGTTTTCTTTCGCGATCTTTGTATATTCAAGTAAAAAGTTAGATCTAAAATTATACGAATATTTTATTTAAATATTGACAGTGCTAAACATTACATTAAAAATGATCATAGCATAAGTAACGTACAGGAGGAAATGAAATGGTACATCACAATTCATTTCAACGTTTTTAATTTTCGCAGATACAAGAGAAATTATTTTCGGTACCCCTAAAAGTTCACACGTTTTATTATTTTAGGCGCGTGTGTATGGATTTCCCGTAACTCTTTTCTCGTGAATTTTCTTGTAGAAAATACGTATTCATTGTACACCTGAAACATTTTGATTAAAAACTGAACAATTAACACAATGTTTCGTTTCGCTTACCTCACATTTTTTGTGTTGCAATTAAATAGCATTAGCACTTTAAATGATAATATGAAAACAAAATTGTTTCTATATCTTAAAACCAAAAACAGAAATAGAAATAGAAATTTATAATTAGGATCTAACAAATGTGAAATATCTGAATTATAAAGCGTCAGATATTCGTATTTGTAATATTAACGGGATTCAGTATCGGAGAATACTGAGGTGATATCACGGCACGCAATGCGAAACTTATGGTAGCAACCGGTATTTTCACTATAGCAACTGTTTCGGCCTGCCTTTCCTTATGATTGTCGAAAGTGTGAGCGGAAAGAAAAGCCAAAAATAGGCCAAATTCTGGATCTTTTTTCAGTTTCTTCCAGGGTGCCATCGTCGCTGATATTTTGACATGACATACTACTAGTCAATGTGTTTCAGTATAAAACAAATCGGGACGACTTTCGACCTGCACTTGTAAGTTCCGAACCCTTCTGTCAACAAGGGAACTTTCATGTGAAATTTCCGAGATAAATACAAAGAAATATTCGGAGTCCAGCACAGTAACGTCGTAAAATTTCTATGTTCAACATAAACATCTCGAAAATTTCCACTTTCATCACCTCGAAAAAAATCCTGTATTCAACACAGAATCCACAAATCTACAAATTCTTCCAAGTCCTTAATCATACTCTTGGGTTAAATTTCTTCGTTCAACAAATAATTTAAAAATATTCTTTACGTCAACCCTGTTTATTTTTTAAGTTCACCATAAAGTATTTGATTTTGTTTCCAAGTCCATGACGTTGTATAATTTCTAAGTACTACTTTCCTTAAATTCTTCCAAGTTCCAAACCGGCCTCTTCAATAAGCTCTGGGTAAACAACTCAGAATTATTCTACGTCCCAATTTCTAAAAAATTATCTACGATTGTAATCCGTGAGATCCAAGACCCATTTCAATCTCTTCTTAAATTTCTGTGACCAACAGTGATATCTCGTAAATTTTCAAAGATCCAACTCAATCTTGTCTGTAAAATTTGTATGATCAATGAAAACAACTCGAAAATATTCTTATTTTCTCGAACATTTCGAAGGAAAAATCCTATGCTCAACATTAACAAATCATAAAATCTTCTAAGTTCCAATCTAGTACACCAAAATTTTAATGAGTTCGAAAAAACAAGCTTTTGGACATTAATTCTTGCCTCAACGAAACGGATCGCTAGTTTCGCTTGTTTAAAAACTTGTGTGTATGGCACGAATGCGAGATACGTATAAATAAATAAACTTTATTGTCAAAAGTTGCAAACTGTATGGCCACGTGAAATAAGCAAGGGACCATCCCATGAATTTCGATCAAGGGCCCAAGGGCAGTGGCAGATACTCAAAAGAAATTATTTAATAAATACGTACTGTTATCCATTTATTATTCCAAAATAAATTGTATATATTTGTGCAGTAAAAATTCGAGATTAATAAAACATAAGTATTAATGACATTTGCGCCCAAGGAAAATCTGTCACTGTCCGAAGAAAAGCCGGAGAAAAACCCGGACCAGGATGGGTAAATGTAATTATGTCAAAACGTAAATGTAATTTTTGTGCTTTTTCTTATGAACACGCGTGTAAAACATGCAATTTACTTACTGTATTTGTATCTGCAATATCTGTCACTAGTAATGCATCATTTCCTTAACTTTTGTCTCTCTTCGTCGTTTAATTCCATAACTATTTTAGTCCCTCCGTATGTAAACCATCAAAAAGATCACAAACCATCGTCATTTCTTCCAAACTACGATTTGATTTTCTTCTAATTTTACGAACAGCAACACGCAGGAACCATAGTTCATCTCCCATCCTCACAATTCTTCCGTAAAGTCTCTAGGTCCGTTTCTAAACTCCTGTATATCATGTACACACTTAATGTGTTTATTATTGGTCCAGTTTCACTCATTAATCCACCCTGAAGGGGTTGATTTTCATAACTTTTCGGAGGCTTACTTATTTCATGCCCTGCTTTCAATTGGTACCATTCAAACATTCCCAAACAATATCAAAATCTATTTTCAGTCACTATACGTGCAAAGTTACTTCTAAGCATCCACTCGCGTTGCCTGCATAGCATACCGCTCTTTTTTTCGTTTATTTATTTATGTCGTGTTTCCATCGGTAGACATTACACGACAACCTTTACATTATTTAAATATATACATGTCTAAAGGTCACTATTCATAATTAACACTACAATCCATTTTTTAAATTATTTGACGCTATCGATATAGTCACGAAATACCTTGAACGTTTCCTTTGTTCCGATCATCTTGAAGTTCATTTCCGGTATGACCTCTGTATTTCGCATTTCCTTTCTTCTCTATAAAATATGCAATCCCAGAACATGTGTTCTCGCGTTTCCATCCCTGTCCCACATTTACACGTATCGTTTTCAATTTGAATCCCTTCAAAATGCATTTGTGTCCCCATGATTTGTTATGAATTCTGCTGCCGTTGGTCCCGAATAAAACAAATTTTTCGCATTTTGTGAGAAAGTCACGTCTTGTATAAAGTCGTACTTTTTCCTCTCTTTCTCTGACACTTCCAGCGAATTTGCCTAGCATACAAAAGTATCTTCTTTATCTTTCTCTCCAATCCTGCTCTACAATCGTTACTTCTTTTCCGTCCAATGCTATTCTCTTTTCTCGTCGCTTTTTGTCCGCAACACCCACTTTTGGATACACAAATCTACGGGCAATACTCCCACAAAAACATTGAGTGCATCCCCAGACACTGTTCTGTACGCTCCACTCATGTGCAATAGGTATAGCCGTTTTTTTTGTTTTTTTTTGACGTTTCGCAACCGTAAGTTATCAAGGGGACCATTACTCCCTTGTAAAGTTGCTTCCTCCCCATATTAAACTTTGTCATTCTAATTCGTATTAATGAATCATAGTCTTTTTCACTTTCTCTTCCACGTAATTTATATGAGCAGCAAATTTCATACCTGCGTCAATTTTCACACCTAAATAAACATGTTCTTGTTTTATATTTATCTTTCTTCTTCTCAATTTGATCATAGATTGTATAACATATCGCTGCCATTTTATCTTTCATTGCTTTAATTTGCAAATATTTAAGAGGGGTTTGTACCATCGTAAATGAAGCAGCCAAGCGAGGGTCCGTTGGAATTTCTGCAAAACACACTACATTTCAGTTCGCCGACTATACTCCAAGTATTGATGCTTCGCACATTAGATAATGTTTAGAAAGAAAACAATGAATTATAAAATATTTATCGGTGGAATACAACCAACACCTTACAAAAGTATAAAAATTTAATACAAAAATCCTTGATTTAGTGCGTAAGTTTTCTTGAAAGTTTGTTAAGGTCTAAATAAAGAGGGTGAGGGTGAGGAGTGGGGAATGCAGTTCTCTGACAAACAGTACGTCGGCGCTCATGACTACGCCAGAGTATAATCCACACACCATGAAAGACAGCGAACTATGATCATTTGCAAATAGATTTGTATTTCTTTTAATATTCGTAAGAAAACGAACACAGAACACTGCTCTTCAAGTCGAGAAAAAATTTGAACATTTTTTAATATCTTAATTCAAACTTATAGTAATCGAAAAATACATTGCTGGCTTACACTTTTTGTCTAAGTGACACCTGAAGTGTTGGTCCAATTGCATTCCAATAACCCTATTAGATTGCCGATCTCTGAATGGTTCAATCTCAGGCATAACAGTGTTATGATTCATGTTTTAAATAATGCGTGGAGAAAATTTAGACAAATTATGAATTGCAAGACTTGTTTTACACAAGCAGGGTCATCCACGTTGTATTAAACAAAACCTCCCTATCAATAAAAAAATTGGTACAACTCCACAAATCAATGAAAGTAGCCAATAAAAATGTAAGAATATTTACAGGTACACTCGAAAGAAGGCCAAATGCGTTGAAATACTAGTGTATTACCATAATATTGGCAATTTGGAAAGAATAAGCTATCCAAGTGACTTTCGGATTGAGTAAGACACGTTAAATGCTGAATTGCTTCCTATCTACAATTACGAAAGCAAAGCCCACATTTTTCTGTTCGAGAGAGAGAGAGAGAGAGAGAGAGAGAGCCCACAAAACCATGGCACATTTTGTGGTAAACTTCGAAATTTCTCAAATGACGAAATGAATTGCCTTGTAGAATGAAATTATCAAAATCGCAACACGCAATACATCAATGATACGTCATCTGAAAACCACTTACAACTTCGAAGTTTTATAGAACACAATCGATAGTAGTTTTCAGAGAAAGAACTGCTTGGGTTTCTAAACATCATTATTTATCACTATGCGTTCAACCAGGATGAATGAAATTCCAAAAACTTCGCACCCAATTGTTTGTCCTTTTTGCATAGTACATAAACATTCACTAACATAATTGAACAGACATGTACATGTTCATTTAAAGCTACAAAATAAAATAGTTTTCACACGCCTACACCGCGAATTGTGCGCGACGTACAATTTAACAGTACATTTGACAACATTGTCACCACTCACGAGTCTGCCCTTTAGCACACAAGTTGTCTTGTGTATAAGCAACCAATAACAAAATATACAGATTGATCTATTATGCCTTTTGGGTGATATTATAAACACTACAACCACAACTTCAAACTTAGTCGGGAGAAGGCAAAACAAGCATCAAGTACGACTACTTGATCCGACATTTTTAGAGATCCTCTCGAGTTTCTATAATTTTTATACATGTGCAATGTATTATTGTGGTTTATGTACACGATGCAACACTGTTCCAATGATACTCCCGGAGAACAAATTATGAATAAGAGATTCTTACTTAGGGACTCGTGCAAATATCTAAAAGCCAACGTGAGTATAAATGCAAGAAGTTTAATCTGATTACCACTTACGCGTTCCTTTCAGTAATAAACTTCAATATTACCATGAAAAACAAAGAAAATCTTAGGAGTCAACATTGAAACATTTTTCATGTACTTCGGACTTACTATACATGAACTACCCTAAATATTAAGTACACACATTATAGAGAAAACGCACTGTCAACAGTCTAAACTACTATCAATACGAAAAAATTATATTGGTCCCAAAGTTTGATCGTAATTTCTGCGACAAACTGATATTTCAAAACTACTTTTGCGGTATCAAGGACTCCCCTCAAATGTGTCATACCTCTTAAAAGTTTGTTTTTCCATACGTGTATAAGTAAAAACAAATCTGAAAAAATTCGTTACCACGTAACCTAACTCAACTGAGAATCATGGGTAACAGTCCTCCAACATCACAACATGAATGCAGAAAGATATGCTGACAAGATACGTTAGATAAAGAAAACAAACGAAACAATCTCCCACTATCGTACTCAGTGGATAAGGTGTAGAAACAAGTGCAATAATTTGGTGCCATTAAGCTTCGCTTCGCTTTTTTCTGTTAAGATAAGAGAAAGGGTCTAGACGAAAACTAAAATACTCCATGAACTTCTCGGCAGATTGTTTTAAATCAATAGATTATCTAATCAAGAATAAAACACACATCATTCACTTTCATTTGTTAAACAGATTTTGCGCATCTACAAATTAGAGTCCGTAATTTTGTCTGTTACGTAATGAGGAGGGACTACTTGTAATATATACTTAAACCTTCCGGAAGTGCAAAACTATTTATGTAAAAAACAATGTGAGATAATGTTTCGGGGGCCCATTTCTTACTTTTTTAACCTCAAGTTCGATGTTACTTTTCATAATTGTAAAAAGAATAAACTTTAAAATTGAAACTGAATTGTCCTCGAGTGGGAGGGAATAAACTAAACGTACACGGCCTTCCCACAACTAAGGTTTAACCGAGGGTATGCGCAGACGCATCTTAATTTCCGGACAAGCTCTGAATTCAACCAACACCAAGAAAACATTTTTATCCACTTGTCTCGTGATCACCCGTAGAAAATACATAAAAATTAGCCATCCATTTCTCTGAGCCACCATTTTCAACTAAGCAACTAACTGCTTATTCATCCCAACAAAGCGGTGAAGTACTAGCGAATTTTCAATCTGTTTAATTTTGCTCTGTAATGCATTTTTGAAAGAGAATCTTTTATTTCATAACACGCATTACATGAAAGTTATCATTCATTGGGTAAATGTGACTCGACGAAGATTGTTTTCCTTTAAAACCGTTCGTGTAAGCTGTCTGTTCTTGATATCGCGAACAAATTTTAAGATGAAAATAGATTTTTTAAATTAAATAATTTGAGTTTCGAAATTATTTTACCCGAATAATTTTACCCGAATTTTTATTGTAAATATATTAGTAATTAGTTAACTAATTTATTTTATTTTTCAATCTCTTATTTAATTCGTAAATGATTTGCATGCAGGTAAAAGTACAGGTAGATATTTCTTATTTGAAATGAGTAAGATCTCTTAAAATGTTTTCTTCGTCCTGGATAGCGCGTGTCACGGCGAGTTCTCATTAAAAAGTTGATGTAGCGTATGCTTTGATCGTCGGTTAAGCAAAATCAGTTGCGCGTCTCTGTTTGAACAACGCCAAACAGAGAGAAAACACTTATCACGCCAGCAGAAGATGCTTTGGAGATAAGAGATGACTAATTGCATTTATAACATCTTTGCGATTATTAATGATACACTCTTGTGACTTCACTGCAGTGCATCCAGCATACTACCAATGAAAAAATGAAGAGAATGATCGAATTCATTTTTGTGAGCAACACGATTCGAGATTTACGATACAACCACGTAAGTCATACTACACAATCTTATACGCGAATCACTCTCGCAAATAATGACAGGAGTCTGCATCTTCATTTCGACTTTGCAACGAAAGAAAAGTTTCGTTCAACATTTCTAAGAGGAAACACGTCTCTAGTCCAAATCAAACTGGAATACGCTTCTGCATAGTGTTCGTAGTGGGGGATCTACGGGGCTCGATGCCGCATGGAACGAATGATAGGCGAGCCATCGTCATAATGTCCATTTCCTCAGCCCCTCCCCGCCATCGCGAATCGAAAAAAAAAATATATAAGAATTTTGTATTGATTTTGTACAAGAAAAAAATTTTGTACAAGTCGCGGTCATTAGTTATTAACAATCGAAAAGTGGGGGCTGAGGAAATATTCCGCCAGGCTCCCTCATCACGAATTCAAAAATTGAACAATGGTAGTTTATTCTTTAATTTTTTTACAACAATTGAAAATGTTAACCTATTGTTTAAAACAAATAACGAAAATGTCGCCAACCCCCTCTCCCCAACATGGATTCGAAAATTAATCAGTGCAATCTGAATCTTTGAATATCGTAAAATTTTGTACAACAATCGAAAATGTTAACCTATTGTTAATACAAATATTGAGGAAAATATCAAGTCTTTCTCCATACACTGTTTCAAAAATTGAACGGTTTTATTATAAAGTAATATTAGATGTAGAAAAGTCTGAAACACGATAGCTCAAACTGCAAAATGATAAAAAATAAATTGACATGTGTTAGAAAAGATTTTAAACAAAATGCAAAAAAAAAACAGATTTAGTACAGGTCACAAGGTTACAGAAGGGACCCACAATTTTTTTCATTCTATCTTACGTTCAGCATCGTTGAAGACATTGGAAAATAAACGTATATTCAAAGAGATTAAGATGAAAAAATCATGGCGATTACTACAGAACTCTTATAACTTAATTTAGTTTTTTATGTCGTGGTTAATGAATAAACAAAATCTGAAAATATCCGAATATTGTGTTAAAACACGAGTTTCGTAGAAGTCTAGCTGAAATTAAGATTAACTAGCACAATTCTCTCTTAGGCTGCAAACTTTGATTTTACAGTAATAAAAAAGTTTCCTGATCTGTTTATGTTTTCATGCATCAAGTCTACGATAAATAATGAAGACGTGCAATACGCCACTTACCTCTACTTCGTTTTCAAGGACGTTGGTAATTGAAAGAATACACGTTGCTTTAGTTTCGTCAGTCGAAATCCGTATATCAACCATAAAACTCACTTTTAGAAGTATTTCAGCTTGAATGACAAAGGTTACACTATTCGTCACTGGCTCGTGCTATACTTGTTTAAATTCGCTTGTATTATGGCAGTTGAATCAGCCCAAGTTGGCAGAGTTATATTGTATGTAAATATCAATTTCTACCATGATCAAAGATTTTCAAAAGCAGTCTATACAGATGGCTGGTTACTCAGTCAACAAGGTACCACAGCGAAGAGATTTTTGCAAGTCCTGATATCTGAAGCTACATAATTTTATGTTAGTATGGATCTGTACATAAGAGAGGCGACTAAACGAATTAGCAAATTATTTCGACAAACTTTCACATCAAATAAATTAGCGTTTGAAAAAGAACTTAACTACCGTTGCTTGTAAAAGTGAAAAATGAAAGAAAATAATATAGATGAAAATGTTTTCTCGGCAGTTGCCTAAAAGTATATCTATTAAGCTGGAGTACCCACTTTATAGCGCCTAGTCGGGACCTACAAAATAATTTATTGCTATTTTCTTGCTAATTGGTTACCCCCAAAAAAATTGGTCGCTCACGCCGTTTCCAAGAAACAGCGGATACTGCAGCTTAAATCTTAAGCTGGAGTATCCATATCTATGTCGCAGGAACCAACAGAGGTATCGAAATGCTGTTTGCAGAATAATTTGTTTCTAATATGTTGCTGATAGGTTACGCAAGAACGAAATTTGTCGTTTTTTCTTCTTTTTTTTTTTTGCGAGAAGGTGATACTTCAGCAATCTTATGTCAGGAACGAATTGATACATCAAAATTCTGTTTGGTGAATTATTTGTTTCCTGTAAGTTACACAAAAACGTTTTTCGTGCTACCAGTTTGAACTATTAATGAGTAAAAAATCGTGCAAATTTTTATTCCAGAATTATTCAAATCATTTGGAGGTCAATTATACTCATTTTTGGTGGTGGAATACTGTTAGCAAGTCTTTAAATATTGAATTGTTTGGTTGTAATAGTTTTCTGAAAATGTTGGTTTCACCCCCATTCACGGAGCCCCGGCAAGTTAGCCGAAAGATTTTTTATTCTTAACCGATTCGAACGATCTTGGGCTTACACGAAAGATCTGACTTTGCTCAATTTTGATCAGGATATTTTAAAATTCGTTCACATTTAGTGTTTTAACACTTAATGAAAAATTTTCAAAATTTTCAACATTTCGGCTAAGTGTAAATCCTGTAAATATGATCACGGAATAATGAAACTATTTTTCATCGATATGTTTTGACCTCCCCGACTTTGCTCACCCACTAATTTTCAGTGCAATTGTTTGTTTTTGCAATAAAATTGAAAAACACAGGAACACTGTTTATTACGCAAGCACGTCGGCATATGTTACATGTCCCACAGAGAATTAGCACGTACTTTGAATTCTGCAGCGGTACCAACACAACATAAACAAGTTCAAATACTCCATCAGTACAACAGGTGCTATTCTCGTAACGTAAATGGTTTAAGACGTCATAGACATCATAAAGCAATATCAAGTGCTAATGTCGTAGTAGTAAACTTTTAAGAGAGATTAACTTTGACATTTTTAATAAATTTTTCTCAAATTCATTTATTTTCTAGTTCTCGTATGTTATTATATATATATATATATATATATATATATATATATATATATATATATATATATATATATATAGNTTCCGAACCGTAGCTTTCTTACAAGAGCTTTTTTGGACTTACATTTTAAATTACCTTCTTAAAAAGTAATTGCAGTAATTACAATCTATATTGTATTAAAGTTGTACATAACCTTGTATACAGACGTTCAGTTTTATTCTGATTCAATTGATGTATTGAATGTTTGGTGTGCAATATAAGAGTGACATTTGAAAATACTTGCCCCCACATTTTTTCTTCGCCATAATGCAGATTTTCAGTACTCCCTGATAAAATTTTGCATACATTTCGTTCAAAATAAGAATATGCCTGAACTTCTAGCATCAAGAAATTGAGGCCAAATCATAAATGGAAAGAAGCTGAGCCATTCATTTACATACAATTATAAGAAAATTACGATTATCTAAAAAAAATATGTACAGTTAATTCATTGTGATATTTGAACCATTACCAATATCACAAATTTGAAAAAAACGGAATGTTATTAAATTGATAGTAGGTCAAATCGTTTTATAGTTCAAAACAAAATATACTTGCTGAATAACCTGGCGTTACTCAGGAAGATATGGCTATACAATTAATGAAGAACATATCCATCAGCTTAGAGACCCTAATCAAAAGTATATGCTGCGGTGATTTACCCCCCCCCCCCATTTTTGAACGAATTAACTAACATTTAAAAGGCATGAGAAGATTCAATATATGTCAGCGAACTCGAAAACAGTCGATTCGACGCTAACATATGCCGTCTTCACTTACCTTTTACCTGTCACCACCTCCCAGATAACCTTTTCGGATGTTAAAGTTGTCTAACCCCTGTGGGGTTGATCTTTTACTTTGATTTTACCGTGCGTATAAAAGTACTTTTCTTCCCTAAGAACTGTGAATTCGATATTCATAATGTTTTCAATTATTTTATAAATACCACTCTCTCCCTGTGTCACAAAGTGGGATGAAAGATGTAAGCGTAGAAATTAGTCTTAAATGGTATTGAAGGGAGAAATTTTTCTCTTATTTAGATTATCACGAGTGCGAAATTTCATCAAGAAGTACGTGTGCGAAATTTCATCAAGAGGTGACTTAACCTCCGTGAGGAGACTGCATCCTCCGCGGGAAATTGCATCAGATGAGAGTATTCATTTCAGTGACCCCGAAAACTTCGGATTCGACAGTAGTATTGCTCATTTTCGACAATTAATACGAATCAACCCTTCCACGCTCCTCCACTAGGGATGTTAGGTGTGAGGGCAAATTTGGGACCATACAGCGTTTTAGACAATTTTCCTCGTGAAAAAGTTTAGGTACAGGAAATAAATAGACGCGTAGTAATTTTCTTCTTATTTTGAACGAGAAGTATGCAAAATGTTATCAGGGTGTACTACAAATCTGCATTATGGCAAGGAGGCATTATTTTAAAATGTCACAGTAAATGGGAACAGTAATCTTACTCTTATATTGAAAGTCCTGTGTGCATTATCTCAATGGAATCAGAATAAAACTGTACATCTGTATACAAGTTACATATATTACCATTATCTAATTACAATTAAGGTTATCTACAACTTTTATGTACATATAGATTGTAATTACTGCAATTGCATTTTAAATTACCTGGTTAAAAGTCGAATACAGGTCAACAAAGCTCTTATTAGAAAGCTGATAAATCTCACCACAAAAACTACATCAAAATTGAATAGATTTGGCAGCAACATAAATCGCAAAACCGGGATCAATTTCTTAGTTTTTATTACTTATAAACAACTTTTTTCATTCACTATACATAATATAACGTTTTCCCTAGTCACGTATTCTTACGATATTAAATAGTAGAAAATAAAGGTATTCTCACGAAAAATATTTTTTAATTAAAAATATCAAGATTAATCTCTTTTAAAAGTTTACTACTACGACATTAGACATCATAAAGCAATATAAAGTGCTATGACGTCTTAAACCATTTACGTTACGAGAATAGCACCTATTGTACTGATGAAGTATTTGAACTTGTTTATGTTGTGTTGGTACCGCTGCAGAATTCAAAGTACGTGCTAATTCTCTGTGGGACATGTAACATATGCCGACGTACTTGCGTAATAAACAGTTTTTCTGTGTTTTTCAATTTTATTGCAAAAACAAACAATTGCACTGAAAATTAGTGGGTGAGCAAAGTCGGGGAGGTAAAAACATATCGATAAATAATAGTTTCTTTATTCCGTGAGCATATTTACAGGATTTACGCTTAGTCGAAATGTCGAAAATTTTGAAAATATTTTCATTGATTAACTGTTTAAAATATAAGGGTGAGCAAACTATAAAATTGCCTGAGCAAAATTGAGCGAAGTCATAGCTTTCGTTCACGCCAAAAATAGTTGGAATCTGTTACGAACAAAAAACCCCTAACGGCTACCTTAACGGAGCCCACTCACAGGGCGCCGTACCGATCGTACATGGTCCTGCCTGGTAGCTTCCGGGGCAAGGCGCATTGGTGGCGTGGTGCGGTAACTGCGGCGCAAGCTCACTGACACGATTGTAAAATCGAAAACTATTTGCGAAAATTTTATGATTTAAAGATGTTTTCTGCAATTAATGAACAAAAAACTAACTAATTAAATTTAATGAGGATTAGTTTTTTCTACTTAAATTACGAAGTATTTTACCACGCCTATTTTTAATTCTTTTCTTGGATAATTCAGGTTAACTTCCGTGGACAGACATGTGCTGGAACTTTGTAAAACTCTTTGAGCCGATCAATATTGCAACGCATTGTCCCCTATCCCTAACAGTTTAGACAGCGCAAACTAAACTCGAAACTCAGAAAACCGTTTTGTTTTTTTTCGACTTAATTTACTACTATCGTCATTCCCTATTATTTGTGTTTCCTAACGTAAAAAATATATTCTAACACCTTTCCAGAGAACATCCATGAATTAAAAAAAGAATCACGTAAATCGGATAAGCGATTCTCAAGTGATAAGAGGACGTAAGGACAGACAGGCAAGCATGGTTTCTGCGTTCAGATTGTTACTAGGGAATTTTTGAAAATTTTTGAAAATTTTTAAAACTCTAAATGGGATTTCGAAAAAATTGTTACATAGTGTTCTTGAAATCCTAACATAGAACACACGAGCCGAATTTCCAAGTTCTAGCCTCTTAGCGCTATGCGACAGGCACACCGATACACACTTTCATTCATATATCTGTATAGATTTAAATACACTAAATACGTGTAGATAAAACAGTGGAACTATGCACGAAATTTCATCCGTATCGGTAACATTGGCATATCTCGTGGGAGTGGGGAGTAGGCCGTTGCACGCCTGATTTGGGGTCCATCCCAGAGATTTGTGTTAAGAACATTTTCGTTCAGCTATGAGGAAAGTAAAGATATGACTGAAAAGCACAATGACAGACGAGAGGTTCTCATATACTTCTTCTATACATCGAAAATGAATATGTAAGAAAAAAGGTTACTGCAGAAATTGTTTTGGAAAGTCTCTGAAAAACACAGAAAACAAATTAATAATTTATTAGGAATTGTTTATAAATAGATGTATTAGTAACGTTGATGATTTTATTCGTTATTTTGTAATGGCCAATCACTGTTATACTCATGGAATCTGTCTGTTCGTTGAGATTCAAACGTCTTCACGGAGTTTACTAGGACTCGCATTAAGGTTGGCGTCACACGAACAGTAAGTGTCGCTGAGTCTAACGACAGAACGGTCGACACATTGAACGCGCGTTTTTGATAGGGCACACGGATAACACATCGTCTTCAGTTTCTTTAAACGCCAAGTATGACGCATGCGCAGACAGAACCACGGCGCATGCACAGAGGAGACACCGCCAGTGTATGCCATTTTTTGGGTATCCCCTCAGTGTAGATTTCGATAAGGTTCTGAGCACAAGCTCAGAAAAAAATATTTGTTAAAAATACCGCATTAACTTAATTCTTCATTATTAGTACTTAAATTTTTGTTCGCATAATAGTCGCTCCCCCAATACCAAAAGAACGTATTTTATAATGTAAATTTTAGCCTATTAATTTTCTTTACAAATCTTCTGTATTTTCAAAATCCAGAATAAAAACCTCAGCAATCTCCAACCACGATTATATTTTTGATTTATTCTTGTAGTTGGAAATATGCCACAAAGTAGATTGTTTTGAATTTCGTTGATCATTTCGCTCTCAATATGAAATTTTCGTACCATTTTCACTGAAATATACCAACTTGTGTAACTCCAAGTGAAGAAAACTAACCACTCTACAATGTTAACTGTGTCGCTATTGACTTTGGTTTTTCCCTTGCGACCCGGAGTGCAATGCCTTTCTCCTAGAGCACCCCTCACTACTGGGTATTTCACTGTAATCCAGTTGGGTAGACGGCTACAGGGTTGCCCAGTGAGTAAATATTGTGTGCAATTTTTCATTGCGAATCAACAATCGAATTTAAAATATTGTAACGTACTTAAATGTCAATATATGCTAGAAATTCCAAAATAATTCAATTGTTTAAAAAACGCGTTGATTTAATTGTGATTATAAATATGTTTTAATTTTAAAACGTTGTTGAAAATGTTCAAAAAAATCATCAAAATAATAATAGAATGAATTGAGAAGTACATAAACAATATTCCAAAGAAATCTTAATCTCAACGTAGGTCCTGTTGCGCTGAAATCGCTAAGCGCGCCTCGCTCGCAGCTTGGACGGTGATCTTTAAAATTCTATAATATTATTTGCTATTGCATATTATGAGCTACAACTTGGTGAACAACTTCCTTATTCCTTATGCTTTAATATGTAGGTAAAATCTCCAAATCGAAATTTCCTCACTCAACTTTTTGAATTCTATTCACCAACTCGTAAAATCACAAAAAATGTTTAATGAATTACCACTCAGTTGGAAAATAAGTTACGACTTTCTAACTCGTCGCTTTCACAATCAATAATTGAAAACTATACTGATAAAATGTAGTCCATAAATGACTGAAAAATCGCGAGTTGAACAGAAAAAAATACTTAAAATGAGTTTGCACGTTTTCGGCTTCACAGCCACTTTTTACCACGTTCCACCATTTTTATACAAAATATAACTTTAGATTCAGATTCAGCACCCTTGAAATCATAAAATCCGTGACTATTTCGCCAATTATTACGACTATGATTTTTTATTTCCATTTCCCGAAACTAGCGCGTTTCTAGAGGAATGTCGCAGGTCATAAAGTGTCGCACACAAGCCAAGAACTGAACGCACAGTAATATCGTCGCGCGTCACTCGTGTGCCTGCGTCTGTTAGAAGCATAGTGCTTCTACGACGCACAGTAATGCGTCGCACGACACTGCGACACTTTACTGCTCGTGTGACGCCAGCCATAGCCACCAATACCCAAGTTGTCTAGGTCCCGGGCCGACCCCAGAAAATGCTCGACTAACCAATTCGTACAGCGCCACAGCAAGCTTAGTATCTGTAGCAAGGCGTGTAGCAAGAAGATCCGTGTTGGCAGATTACTTCGTTAAAATAACGCTTACAGCACTAAATTCAATGATAAAAGGCGATTTATTTTATTTATTCACTAAAATATACAATTTCTGCCACAGCGAACTGAAAGCTGGAATTTCATATTTCTTTCCAACCCTCTAATACGTACACACGAAATTTTGTTTCAATTTAACGTAATTGAACACCTATATAAATTATTTTAATGCATTAAGGACTAAATGAAGCAAGGAATAAAAAAGGAGTAAGCATAAAACCAACCAAGAATTTTCCACAAAAACCGACATCTCTTAAAAATACGAGTACAAAGCAAGGAACTCGAGAATTCCATGTTCACACTAATCTGTACATTCTTCGTTGTTCTGTATCAAATAGAACTCAATAAAATATTGGTCGGATTCGGTAACAATCGGAGAATCAAGGGACATTTGGGAGTGAAGTGATTATAATACACAGACATAAGTTATGAGTTGAAACTCCACATTAACCCTCTAGTACGAGCCTATACTCTGCTGACAAAGCACTGACTAGCTGGCAGACACGCGTCGTTTATAAAAACATAAAATGGCATGTATGAATTCCAAATGCATTACAATCTGATTATCCATCAACCTTTTAATAATTTCATTGATGTCTATGTCAAGCATATTAACTTAAATAGTAAAGGTACTATGAAACTTACCATCTATTACAACATGCTTCTCTAGTAAAAATGGCCATTGAGTGGTCATCTGTTAACACCAAACGGCCATTCACTTGAAGTGGCCACCAATGACCTTTAGCGATAACAGATGACCACCTCTACGGCCATTTTTACTAGAGTTCCTAAATACACTTAACACAAGTTCGAATTTATGACGATACATTCCTGTACACACCTTTGTTTAAAATGCAATTTTTTCGGTAAGTCGAAGATTGATTTAAAAAATCGAACCTATGTAACTAGTAACAAGTGGTAATCTACTTTTATAACAGATACTATGTAAATTCTACTCTGACATTTTCTCCGAAATTTCTGTTCTGAGGGATAACGACCTATAAAATGATCAAATTTCTTTGATAGTATAGCGAGCATACGCGAATGTAACTTGTTTTCAAAAAGTGTATTACTTTTGTACGAAACAATTTTATTTCTACGCCACGATAATTCCAACACAAACGACGCTACTCCCAGTCTCATACAAGCATTTCAATAGACAAATCAAACGTAAATTGAATCTACGTGAAAAAATGTGAATATTTCTGGTGATATCGATGTATGTATAGTCGTACAATTATCGTACAAAATACAAGTAATTGAACGCAAATGTTAATGTATTTCAATCCAGGACGAATAAACGGGATGTGACGCAACTTGATATCGCTTCGGAAAGAGTTGTGGGGCAGTTTCCCAATCGTTCAGTTCGCTCCCGCACACATCGAAACGAATCGAAAGGACGAAAAAGAAGTAATTCCCTATCAGTTAAGTTTTTAGGCAGGAACATTATTTTTGGATTTTTTTTCACTTCGAATTTCGAAACAATTAAATCAACAGAGTTAATATAATTTTGTTATTAAATTATATTAACTCTGTTGATTTAATTTGACATACTACTTTAATGTTTAAGATGTACACACAATATAGTTCAACAACAGCATTGAGCTTCAACTCTTTTTATACGCACTAATATCGGCGAGAAGTCGTGAGAGAATGCTAGAAAGAATAACTGTGTGGATGTCATTTCGTCTTACGACCATTTCACGGACCTCATTTTCCACATGGATTCCTACTCGATAATCTACATACGGATATCATACAGAACCAGGGGCGTTCCGATGATTTTATTTGGGAGGTGATATACATATACTGAAATCTTGAAAATAAACTGACAGTCTTCTACAAACTGAAAAGTATTAAAGACAATAAAAAATAGAAATTATAATATTTGGAAAAATCCAAGTACAATTTTCGTATAATTTCGGGGACGGGGGGATTAATCCCCCATATCCGCCCCCTCCCCAAATTAAAAGAAAATTGTACGCCCCTGCACAGCACTATACTACATCACGGGTTCGCGAATTATAACTAAATGAAGCACACTTGAATTATTTTTCCGTCTATTGACAAGTGATTTTACATCGCTTAAGACGAATAACTCTAAACAATATATTTTGCTACATTTTATTAATTGAAATGAGAATGCAATACATTTGGTACGAATAAACTACCACAGCCGGATCCCTCTCGACAAATCTAGTTCAATGTACGTGCATCAGCTTTCGTATCCTTCAGGAGATAATAAACACCTTATGAAGTAAAGCTGGATCGTTTGGCACCAAGCTAGAGTTGTAATGTTTTAGGAATGTTGAATTTGTCGTCTGTGTTTTGGCAATTGTAAACACCTTTCCAAGTTTCCTAACGCAAATAATTTGTAAATATGGATAAATGTGTCGTTAAACTGTTTAGAAAACTTGTAAAGGATTTTAAGAGGTATTAGTTAATATTTAATAGTAAATACTTGAGCAAGATGATCGCTGTATTCCGCGTTCAATACTTGAGGAGAATACGTGATTTCATTGTTGACTATAATGTGATCTAGCAATGTTTAAGATAAACTGGGGAGGCTAGTGGGGTTGTTTAACGTAGTTCCAAGGTTGAAAGAGTTAAGATTCCTGAATCGATTTATGGGTGCATGTGCGGAAGTTAATATTGAAATCGCTACATGTAACGATAGATTTTATGGTTTTTGGTGTACGACACTAAAATAATTTCGAAAAAACATATGAAGATCTTTTTGAGGAGGCCTACAAAGACAATACCTATGTCGGTCAAATTAATTGCAGAAAATTCGAACACGCTATCAACGCAGACGTTCTCGTAGTCTGACAATTCAGAAGTCAAAATATAAAATATAAAGATAAATGCCCAACACAAATATTGTGCCTTTACGAAATTCGACGGTCACGAAAATTTTCGACAGCTTAGAACAAGGTCTCGAACAAGAGATCTTTCCAGAGTTTCCGAAATGTTGTTTTACACTTCACTCACCACCAAGTGAAAAAAAAATTTTCGTAGATTCCGATCAGACATTCTCAAAGTCTCGAAGTAATGAATTAACTATCCAGAATTTAGTGTACCAGTGCTACGAGATCTACTGGCATCGCGATAAAAAAATTTGCAACCGATAATGCTAAAAAATGTGTGCTAACACCGAGCCTCTTAGAAAGGCACATTCACTGTCAAAACCCAATAACTAAGAATCAACATTGAATATTTGAAGAGCTTTGAAATGTCACTCGCGTGATTCAGAGTGGGTCCCAATTCGAAAAATCGCTTGGTGGTGCACTGGAACCCACTTTGAAGTATAAGTGTGCCGAATTTTGAAGCTGTTGGCCTATCCGGTTTTGCGCTATGCGGCGGACACAGTCAATCTCGTTCCTTCATATATTGATTCATCCACATTTACAAGTCATGTCACCCAATCCACACACGAAATACGTCAATCCAGTGAATGCACCTCTTAAAATTGCACTTTTCTAGTATATATGTCAGAAATTCTAATGGTAGTCAGTTAACCGTGACTGCTTAACAGTGATCTAAAGTCTACCGGTTCAGTCAGTCATTGGACTGGTTCAAATTAAGTGAGTATTCTATAAAATAATCTCAATCCTAGAAAAGAATTTTGTTCCTAAGAAGTTGGTTAGGATACCAATAAATTGCGTTGTAGTATTTACGGCTTTTTACAATACAATGTTTAAGTAAATTAAAAATTAAATTATCTCAATACTAAGTTGATAATGCAAACCACAGTACTTCGAAGTCCCCTTATAAACATCCTTCTTCCATTCTATCTTCGCGTTTGCACTCTTCTTTCAAGAAGAATAAGCAAGACCAAGGGCGTATCCACAAAGGGATTAAATTGAGTAACAAAATTTAAATGAATTTTTCATTTTATTAACTGCAGTTAAAATAATGCACGAGACAGTATAAATACTGCCCAGGATCACATTAATGCACAGTAGGCAACATTGACGACTGACTGAGAAGAAAGTTACGTCGTAGAATTAGTACACGTGACAGACAACACTGACTCGTGTTTTCGTTTTTCATTCTGCACGTGGCATTGCATACTGGGAATGAGAACTGCGTCGATTATTTATTTTACATGTTTACAGTGATAGCTACATTATCAAGATAAGTTCATTCTGCAGCACCCATATCCGAGAAAATTGAATATTTCCATTTCATTCACACATTAATGTCACATAACATTCTACTAGACGAATTTACTTAATTTCACTATAAAATAATTTCAGCTCCGTGAATATTTTATAAGGGTCTGGATTAAATGTAATTTCAGATCAAAAAATATAAATTAGTTTAAATATGTAATTTAATGAGTAACAAAGCAAAAATTTCAAAAATTTAATTTCAATATTATAAACAAGCGAATCACAGCTTGTGAAACAATAAAAAAATATTTAATGCCAAACACTAATTTAAAAGCTAATAAATAATGGAATTAATTCGTAAACATTTACTTCAATCGTTACGATAAAAAACTAAAAAGAAGTTCATTAAAATTTAAAAATAGAGATAATTGGTGAAATGAAATCCTTCCTACAATGTATCTTTTAATTAAAAGAAGAATGATCATTTGAAAATTGGAATGGGGTCCCTAAATCGTCACATTAAAAATTGTTCATATATGATTCAATTCGATTACTATATTATCAGAAGAGGGTCTTCGTCATACGAGAATAAATATTTGAAAAGGGTACAAATTAAACCGAGATCAGTCTAATGCAAACGAAAATAATGAGTTATCAGTTGCTAACGTTTGTTATATTCAGCGCTCATTTTAGTAATTTCTAAGAAAGATCGTCTGGTACCGGTTTTGCAATCAGCGGCAGTATTGACAGTTCTGGCAGTGTTTAAAATTTTGCTAGCAGGAGAGTAAAACCCTCATGACCCACGCCAGGAAGTTTTTAGCTATAGTATACACCATAATACAGTTTATGTATATGTTTTAATTGCGTGAGATAAGAAATTTGGAGTAGAGGCGGCAAGGACACCGGAAGCCCGCGTGCGGCAGTAGCCTAAATCCGCTTCTGACCAAGACTCCAATTTTGAAACGAAATATTGTTGTAAATGTTATACATTCGTCATAATGTTAACATAAATCCCTGGTAGAATGTTTCGTCAAACAACGAGGATTTACTTAGCACATTCATATAAAATATGATCTAGCGAGAAGATGCAGAACAAACAACTCTACAGATAAGTTGGTACAAGTTCGGTCAACTTTTCAAACTCAGGAATCAATAAACATACAGGAATGTAACTTCAAACATGAACTTTAAATCTAGCACAATTATCTTCACAGATCTGGACTAGTCATCGATATTTAATACTTCCTGTCAAAGAAAAATAAATTTGTTCATATCCAAAAACATTTGTTCAATTCCGACAATAAAAACGGAAACTGACTAAGCGATTCGGTTATATTTTACTTTCAGTAGAGAAACCAACTCTAAGAAAGAATTTTAACTATTGTTTACACTCAAACTTGGATATCTTAAAAGACATTATTCATACTTCAGGAAATTGCTCTTGTCACTTTCCTTTTTGGTCGAATTATTTGTACAAGTCAAGGGAGGGGTTCACACAATAACTTTTCGACTTTTGATCTTTCCCTTTCAAACACTGCTCGTGTTATTGCCCAGCCTTACCCCTCAACGCAGTTCCTACGATCCGCTCCGCTCCTCTTTAATCGAGCTGCTGCAGCTCACGCGATCAATAGGAGCCGTCAGGCGCAGAGGATAGCGGAGAAGTCGGGATCGGAGAGGACAGGCCAGGTCCGGATCTGGGCCACTGGGCTGCGCCCTGCTGAACGGGCACCAGCAGCTGTTCGCGGGAGGGATGGCTCGGCCCTTGCTTCGAATCGCGTTTGCTAAACTCTCCTTGGAATCCAAACTCCCTAAAGTTATCCAGCGAAGCGCAAAAACCGAAGAAAACTTTCCTCACGAAATGGGCAACACAATTGAATGTTATGTATCTCAGATGTGCATTAATGAATGTTTCTAAAAATTAAATATTATTCTATAAATTAATGTTTCTATAAATTAAAAATGCATTAATGTTCCAATAAAATTACACTTAGGGCAAAATACGAATATTCGCTCATTTTGTGAGTCAGTGGTTAAAAATACGACCGATTCCATCTATTCTTCAAAATCCTTTATGCATGGGAGCAAATCATGAAAACTCCAAGCAACAAAGATTGGAAGCATCAAAAATGCGATTCTCCCAGTGTCATACCTTCATTATTCAGAATTTCAACAGAAAAATCAACCTTTAAGACTCAAATACAATCCAAGTAGTTATCAAAGAAAAATACATTATTTCCCCATAATATAATTATTAATATAAGGGTAACTTTACTTTTGCATACAGTGAACATTTCTTCCAGAATATAGGGAAAATGTTAATATTCATTAATTGAAACTAGGAACAGCACAGAAATATATGACAATATTCCTCATTAACATATTATACATACAACATGAGAATGTATTATAAACCAAATGCACGGAGTTGTTTTAAAAACTCCTACAAACAAGGAGTTTCTTCACTAAATTTTTGAAAATTCGTGATCGAGTTTACAAATAAATTTTTCATAACACATTAACGTAAAATATAACTTATACTTCCAGTTCCGAAACATTTAAATTAAAAGTGAAAGCAAAATAAGTATTTCGACATTCAGTGATACTGAACCATCTTCACGACGGTTTCTACGTCAGCTTCACTCCTTAAATAGTAAATTTACTACTTATAAAGCACGGAAGAGATACACAAAAATTAAGACATCTGACTAATGACAAATCGGGAGTTCTGCTATCCAAGAGAAATCGACCTTCGCGAAACTATACATAATTTGCTTACGACTTTTAAAGGGGGAGTACAACACGACTCTTCTCACAAGGAAATATAACCTGCTGAAACCATTGCGACAAATTGGCATTTCCCACAATGTGTCATGTGTTGTACAAGTGAACACGTTAAATACACTCGCGTTTCTCGACAATAAATAACTTCCTGTCGTATTTTAGAAGCAATCATTCGGAAGACTGAAACAACCAAGATGAACTTCCGCGAAATCAATCGGAGATACGCGAGAGGAAACTGAAAAACTCTCTAGAAACATGCCTCTTGCTCTCCCGAGTACCGGATTCTTCGATTGAGGGAAAAAGCATTCTATGATGCTTCCTTATGACCGATCGCTCACGCTTGGCGTGTTCAAGGAACCTGGATGGACAATTTCGACGACTATTACTACTACCGGATTTTTTATTATAGACCCCTCACTTTGAAGTGCTGCAGAAGGCACAAAAAACAGAAAAAAATAATTAACATCACAAAATTTGTCATGTTCTTGTGCGTATACTTAAATAAAAATAGTTCTAAGAATGAATAATACTTTTAAAATAGCAGAAATGTTTCAAAAAAACGCGAAATTTTCACTGCTTTTCCCGATCTGTCGACTTTACTAATTTTTATACAATAAACTAAAAGTGTCAAAAATAATTCTTATTCAGCGAATGAATGATTACTATTATGTTTGTGAGAACATTTAAAAATTTCAAACTTCTACACGCTAAATATACAGAGTTAACATTTTTCAAAAACACTGCTAAAAACGACCAGGCGCGTTTTTAAGGAATAAAATTTGAAATGTCGCTTTCAGGAAAATGCCGTAATCACATGATCAATGAATTTAAACGTTTGGAACTTAGCATGTAACCCAAATAAATGATAAATGAGAACTATGTTTTCATTTGGCTCTAACTTCGGCATTCAGACATGCAAGAAAAGTTTTCAAAGCTATGTCAAAACTCGGAGAGAGTTGGGCTTAAAATGAATATAGCTAAAACACAAAGATGCGTATTCACGCAAGATCTAACTGCCCATTAACAGTACATAGTCAACGCATTGAAAATGTGAACTCTTTTACCTATCTCGGAAGCAAAATAAACAAACAAGCGGGAACATTGGACGATGTAACATCTAGAATTGGAAGAGCGAATAGTGTTTGTCCTGTTGTACGCAGTATGGAGAAATAGATCAAGGAAAATTAAATTAAAACTTTTTTAAACTAGTTATTCCGGTTCTTTTGTATGGAGCAGAAACCTGAGCAATAAACAATGACACCAGAATGAAACTACAAACTTTTGTTAATAGAGGTTTCAGAAAGATTTTCAACATCTATTGGCCCCAGACAATAAGAAACGAGGCTCTTTGGGAACTTGCTGGCGATGACCCAATTGATAAACAAATTAAAAGGAAATGAGATGGATCGGTCATACTCTCAGGAAAGAGGATAATTCCATAGAAAAAGAACCTCTGGAATGGAATCCACAAGGAGAGCGTAGGAGAGGAAGACCATCATGGAGAAGGAATATGTTGAAGGAAACAGGAGACCTTGGAAAAACATGGAAGTGAAGAGGTTGGCAGTAAATCTTGTCCGGTGGCAGGCTTTCACGAATGCCCTATGAAGAAGCAAGGCAATAATTGAATGGAGTTTTCTTTTTCTCATGGTTAAATTTTGAAAGCAACTTTTCCTGCAATAATACAGTGATACAAAGCGAGACGCCAGAGAAAACTAACACTTGCCGGGGACGGAAAAAATTGACACGCGGTTACCTCGGGAAGAAGAGATAGAGGGGGGTCACGCAATAGCGTGTTGATATCATAATAGTTGCATGATTGGAAAAGATAGAAGGTGCGAAGAGAGAACTGAAGGACAGAAGAATCTTTGTGCTCAATTCGGGACGCAATGAGGCTCGGGTAAATGATGCTAAAATATTTAATAATAGTTGAGTACCAGCGGCTTTGCTAGCGTGAATTTTGTAACTACTTGTAGCACGGGGTAAAGCGTCCACTAAAAAAATGGAATATTAACAATGACATTAAATGTCATAATATACTTATTACACACGTTTTGTTTGTCTTCCACGACTCAGTATTAATCTTATGATAACGTACAATATCTGATGTTCTCAGGGGATTCAGAATGAACTTAAAATGAGAAGCAAATTTAAACATACCGTAAATAAAAGAATCTCGAGCTTTCAAACAAAACTTTCCTTCCTTTATAATCTTAATATTTCGTTATCTTAATGGCAGTGTTCTCTCCAAATGCTTAGGATCTCGTAATTTCTCCAAGTTTCCAAACCGCATCAAAAACTTGATATGTGTTACATTCATTCGTTTTTGTCACTTCCATGATCTGTCATAACGAAGTAAATCAGTTACTCTGTTTCGGAATTCGGTTGTCTAAAGTACCAGAATGTATCGGGACTCGCGAATTAAATTCGGGACAGCGACATATCACGAAGACTGACACTGAGTTGTAGTTGTTTTTTAAGAAAACTGCCTCTGACAGTCATCACTAGACCGTGGAACTTCATGCAATTGTGTATTTCTATTGATTGACCACATCGAGAAAATGACTTATTGATCACGAAAAATTACACAAATTTGGCTATATTTTATTTTACATAAATACATATTTCGGGACATAATTTGCTAGAATGTATATTTTTGTTCATTTTGCATATCTAGGTGCATTTGTATTCTTCGCCAAAACTGATAAAATGTATTCCATTTCCAGAAAATCTCTTATTTGTATTTTTCTTTCAAGTTACTCGAAAGATGTGATACCCACTAAATTCTGATCAATTCCATGTGAGCGGACATCTTAGTTTCAGCGATAATGCTTTTCTCCTTAATCTTTTTTTTATTGTCAAAAACAGTACAGACTGCGTATGACCACGTGGAGGACAATAAACTAATTTACTCTCCGGAAGCAAGCAAGGGACCATCCCATCAATTCCGATCTAGGGCCCTAAGGCAGAGGCGGATTCAAAAATTTCAGCAAAAGTTCCTAGATAAGATAAAAAGTTAGCTGCGAGTTATAATACATATATAATGTCAATATGTTTGTAATTTAACGCAAATATGTTTGTAAATTTACATGTACAAGTTATTATCGAACTATAGATTATTCTGAGTATAGTGTTTAAAAATCATAAGAGTTGAAAAAACACTAAATTCACGATTTATTGTTACAATAAACACGCCCCTAGACAAAGCCTAGAGAACCTGTATAAGAAATCCGCCTCTACCCGAATCTTATCTTTTCTTCCCCCGAATTATTAAACTCCAAGTGGTTGGTATATGTGACCCATCTCCTGGAACTGAAGCATGTGCTTCTGTTTAGAAATTTTGTTTCGTCTGAGTGTAAGCCACGAATGTTGGACTTGCGATGCTCTAAAGTGATTTTATATCATGAGATGCCAAAATCGAAGCACAGCAGAAAAGAACTGACGGACAAATAGTGCTCTACACTATATGTGAAAACCAGGTACGTTTTATTAAACACTTTTTACAGCAGATATTTAAAACTTTAGTGAGATTTACTTTTTCAATTTTTAATGAAAATTGCATACTTTAATAAACCGGTGGCAATTATTTATAATACAGGCCTTTAAAGTAGAATTAATAAGTGTTTTTATTTTATCTTTCGATATTATTATAGGTAATTATCAGATGTCATTAAATAAATAATCAATAGATGAAATATTTTTTTAAACATGTAGAATACACATGGAATTACATGTGTCCCAGGTATAAAGCAATGAATGCCAAATATTAAAAAAGAATAGTATGTCGTATTTTCAGGATATTCCATCTATTTGATTATTTATTTAATAACACCTTATGGTGACCTAAAATAATGTAATGTTATGCATTTAAGTAAAAAAAATACATTAAATCTACTATAAAAGTTTTTACAAATATTTACAAGAATATGACAGAAAACGAAAATATAAGTATACTTTAATGAAATTGCTAGACTATAATTAAAACTGAATATTCAAGTCTATTTCCACGTTCTTCACATTTTTCATAATTATAGGTGTCATACGAAACGGAAGTTTCAGTTACAGCAACACAAAAACACAAACCAACATTTGAGCCTAGGAAAAGAGAAAAAGAACAACTTGATTCCGAATCTTGTTGGGAGCTAGCTCGTCTAAGTAAAATGAGTTTACAAAAATTTGGGAGTAACTATCGTTTCTGTACACGCACCTTGGCGATCTTCGGACAACAAAATTTTCACATAATTTCTCGAAAAATACACAGACATTCCCGACGAGTCAACTCAAAGGAAAGGATACCTTTATGTTGTGTACAAAGAAGTTATTCAGTAGATTAGAAGTGACTTCGAGAATCATCCCGTATGGATTAGAATTGATGAAACCACGGACGTGGAGGGGCGTTACATCGCCAATATAGTAGTTGGAAAATTAAGTTCTGATAGTCCATCGAGGTCTCACTTATTGACTAAACAGTAATAAGAAAGTGAATTTTAAAACAATTGCAAAATTTGCGAACAATACTTTTCGACTGTTCTGACCTGGTAATGACAATGGCAGCATTCTCGGCAGGATCAACAGATGCAGCACCTTGCATGATAAAAGCTGCGCAAACAATGAAGGGTTTTTTTTACCTAACATGATCCAGCTTGCTTACTGCGCACATGAACTCCATCGCGTGGCAGTAGTAGTCCGGAAAATGCTTCCGTCCTTTAATGAACTGATTTCACAGTATAAAAAAGTGTTTGTAAAGGCGCCCCCGAGATTCCAGCAGTATAGAAAAAAATTTCCATTGCCAACAAATCCGGTGCTTAAAATGTGGGGCACGTGGCTGAAAGCGGTAGTTTTCTACGACATTTTCTTCAAAAAGATTTTGTTAAAATCAGATCCGAATGAAAGTGTCAGAATAGAACGTGCACAACGCATTCCTCAAATGTTTAAAATGAACTAGCGTATGTATCTACTAATTTTTCTATCATATAGAGAAAAGTATCACGTTACTGGAAACTGGGCAAATCTTTATCGTCAGTATTAGAAATATTGCAGCGAGTACGACATGCACTGAATGAAATACCGGGACAGAAAGGTACGAAAGTGGCTGAAAAATTGCACATCGTCCTGAACAAGAATACCTTATACGAAACCATGAAAAGTGTCGCAGATATCCTCAGCGGGAAATCTTAAGTGCAGGTGAATGTTAATGTACCTATATTTAAGGATGCACCAGTTACTTCACGTCACGTTGAGAGAACGTTCTCAGTCTACAATTACTTCAAGACAAAAGGAGGAATCTTTTGGTAGAGAGCTTAGAAAAAAAAAGTTTATTATTTATTGCCGTAACAATTATAGTGATGGCTTCCCGACGAGTCAACTCAAAGGAAAGGATACCTTCATGCTGTGTACAATGAAGTTATTCAGTAGATTAGAAGTGGCTTGGAGAATCATCCTGTATGGATTAGTATTGATGAAACCACAGACGTGGTGGAGTGACGTAACAAAGTACGCGTGTTTTACAATGGCAATTTGGGTATACAATAGATCCACTACTGATACTCTGTAGCCTTTGAAAGTCTGTATGTAGTATGAAATATATTGATGCATGAAAATTTTGTTTGGTGCATAGTTTTATTTTAAGAGCATTTTCCAGCAAGTTTAAGAGCATAATTGCACACACATTTAAGCATGAAGTTCCGTGGCCGAGTCATGATATTTCGTGATATCCAACTTAAATAACGATTTCTACATAGTTCCTCATTACACCTAACAGATTTTTGTTGTTTAGAATGATCAGGGCAAAGAATTGAAAACGAGGAATCGTTAAGCTCCTCAGAGCACCCTAAGAGAAAAATGGTTACTTCTCCAGACCTCAATACCGAGTAAAAAGGAAACATCGACTACCTTGTCTTTATAACCCTTATCAAATATCTAACGCAGGAAAGAACATGGCAATAAACATTGCCTTATTTGATAAGCGAGTCGTAGAAGTAAAAAATTGCACTCTCATAGTAGTAGTAGTGTAAATCGAGCTTACAAGAATAAAAATATACGGTGTTTATTTTTCCTCTTCAATTATTTAAACTGTAGAGTACAAAAGAATTAGCCCCGTATTCAGACACTCACAAAAATATTCGACCATTCTCATCACGTGGATTTTAATTTTCTCTGTTAAATTATGAATAGAAATGAAACTACGAAAAAACAATACAAAAAGTATTTAAAGCCGTGAACATTTTTGAATACGAAGTGCAAGAAAAACGGAACAAAATACTCACTTAATACGAAACAAATATAATTGTATATTAACGAGAGAAAGCAGCTCAAAATTATTCGGCCACTTTCAATTTTGACGGACTTTTTCACCCTTCCTTTTAATGACTTCACGTAAACTTCTGCATATTTGCATTTCTTTAGTGTTAGTTGGCTCTTTTTTATTCCAGTCTTCCTCCAGCCAACTCCCCACCTCTTCCTAAGAGGAAATTGGCGTTTTCCTTATCCTCGAATCCAGTTCATTTCTTAAACATTCTGTGGGATAAAGGTACGGAGATTGTGGTGGCGTTTCAATCACTTTTTGGCAATTATAAAGCAGCCACAAGTTAACTGACCTGAAACAACGCTCTTGATATTTGAAAGATTATCTAATGTTCAACTTTTCAGGTTTCTAATGGAGTTCCTCCTTCAAAAAAGTCAGGTTATTTTGTTCTGTTTTGTCATTGTGTCCTCTTACAAACTGCAATTCCCCACGCCAGCAGAAGATATATACCCCCATACTATGACACTCCCTCCTCCATATTTTACAGAGGTCTGCAAATTGTCCTGCCGAAGTTCCTCTTTTGTCTTGCGCCACACAAGAACCCTGTCCCCAGATTGGTGCACACAAAACTTACTTTCGTCTGCGAAAATCACATTATTCCATCTTCCTGGTGCTTTAGTGATGCGCGTTTTAGCTAAGTCTATCCTTTTCTTCTTATTTGTCTTGTTAATGAGAGATTTTCTTCGCGCTACCCTGCAGTTGACGCTTAGCTTCGCAGCACCCTCCGGTCATTCACGGGATGCACATCCTTCACATACTTTCGCCGCATTTCAACTGCTATTATCAAACGGGCGCACACCTTCAGATTTTTCTGCACTTTCTTGACGACAATGTGTCTCATTCGGTTACTTTCCGCGACCAACCGCACGGATTCCATTCGGTGTTCATCCTTATAATTATCTTCGCACGATATCACCAACCGTACTGTGCGGTATCTGCAGGAATTCAGCAATCTTTCTATTTGAGGAACCCTTTTTATGATGGAAGATTTCCAGAAGACTTTGCTCAAATGTATTTCGTCCTATTTGAGTCATCCTTCGATCACAGATCATGAAGAAAATTACAGCAAGTATGCAGAACCGTTTACGCGAAGACATTAAAAAGAAGGGTGAATATACCCGGTATTAAAAGATTTTTTGTTGTAAAAGAAAGTCAAAATTGTTAATGGTCGCATAATTTTGTGAGATGCTTTGTTTCATTAACATGCAATTCTACTTATTTCATATTCATTGAATACTTAGTTTCTGTTTTATTACACTTATTTTCAGAAATGTTCACAGATTTAAATACGCTTCAGTTTCGTTTTTTCTTGATTTCATTTCTATTCATAATTTAACTGAGAAAATCGAATTAGAGACTTTATGAGAGTGACTGAACATTCTTGTGTTTGTAATAAGCGAACAACAATGAGTTTCCACCTTATTAAATAAATGTATTAAATGAAAACTGAGCAAATATATTAACGACAGTTGTGTCAGGTAAATTTGGTCGTATATTCCATTACTGTCTAAGTGGATTGATAGTGAATAACTAACAAGTAACTTGAACATTTTGTTCGAGAACAAAATATTTCATTTTTCCCCAACAACTATACTGCATCTTTCAACGAAATTACTAGCAGATTACAGATACTCAGGATACTTTCTAAACTCACCGCCTCCAGTTCCGTGATTTGGCAGGATGGTCGAGTTCACTTTATGTAATGAAAAGCGACGAGGTAATTCAATAGTTTGATTCGCGAGAGAAATCGACGCCAAGAAATGTTCCGCGTGTGCAAGTATGCGAGTGGCATAAGAAGCAAGTGCGTAGTAGAATGTGCATCGCACAGTGAAGTTAAAAAATCATTCACAAAGCATATAGAACAGATTTTTTACGAATTATTTTTTTAAGCATCTATACACACAAATTAAATACTTGTCTTAGAAAAGAAACAGATTCCACGTAAAAAAAATAGGATGAATAGAGCTCATTTCAAGGAACCAAAATCACGGAGGAACTCGGGTTCGGAAATATCACCACGAGGAGATAAAATGACAAAGATGGAAAGAGAACACAAGACAAAGGTGTGCACAGTGGCGGCCCGAGTTTTACGATGGAGCGAAATCTAACTATGGCGTCCCCCCTCCCCCACTTGCTTGCCTCAAAAATAATATGGGAGAAACCAGCCGTGCGTGCGAGCATGGAAGATCTCTATAATATATTAAGTCTCTAATGTATCAATTGAAAATATCCCTGCCCGTTGGCACTGTACCGCTCACAGCACTTACAAGATTTGATGTAGAAAGACTAACAATTTTGCAGATATCAATGTACATTTATTCATAACACGAATTACTTTTATTAAGAGATAAATCACTAGTAATCACCACTTTTACAAAAAATCTTATTCACTTATTACTAAAACAAAATTTTGTATACTTAAATGGTCTGGAGAACAAAGTTTCAGCAAATAGCTGATTACGAAATTTTGCATTTGCAAATTTGTTTACGATCTCCTCATATGATAATGACTGAGCTATATCATTTTCAATGGATAGCAGAGCTAGATAAGAAAGCATTCCTTCTGTTCAGTCGACCTAAGGTACGTTTTAACCAGATTAAGCTTACTACAGCTCCGTTCATCTTTGGGTATTAGAACCGGAATGGTAACAAAAATACAGAGAGCTGTTCAAATATTAGAGAACGTATCTTGCCAATTATTTCATGCTAAGATCCGAGAAACTTTTTGGGAGACCCTTACCATTACCTACGAACATCTTCAAACATGATTACCCTTGAAAGGTTCAATCCCAAAATATCGTTACAGAAAAACTATGTGATCTTACAGATGCGACATTACAGAAGAACTTAAATTATTTAGCTGTTTTATCGAAAGAATTTAAAATTAGATTTCAAAAAATTGTGCACAAATGTTGCTCACGTTGTTTGCATCGACATATCTAGGTGAATCATCTATACAGACGCTTCTAACGCGCCCGTATTGTCTACACAAACTGTCTATCTCGACTGTCTATATGAGCGCTGCTAACGGGGGAAGTGCATGGGACTAGTGACAGTTTTTTAACACCGCTTCGTGACGCATCCCAGTGGAATATATTGAGACGAAACCTGGCCAAAATAATTTTATCCCGTGAATTAGATGGATTATGGCGAATTATATATAAGTTAACATGACATTTGTTTGTGTACATTTAAATGATATTTTTGATTCGAGAGGTAATGTATCAAATCTATATAAACAATTGAAAAGAAGCTCTATTTGAATTTTCTTAACGTGAATAATGGACATAACGTTTATATACTTTAAAATTATTTTTCGCCATAATTCACCAAATTTACTGGATAAAATACTTTTGGCCAGGTTTCGCCTAGATATACTCCACCGTATGGAGACACAAAGAAGTGTTGAAAAGCGGCATTCACTAGACCCGAGTACGTGCCCCTTAACGCGCACTTCGACGCGTTAGCTGGCGTAAAGCTCACCGAATCCACACATTACTGGCGTAGATGTACACACTAACAACGCCCGTATAGTATGGCTCAAGCGAGTTTTCTTTGGGCCCGCATAATACGGCAATTTCTCCGGCCGTATTATTTAGCGCTTGTGCGCTTTTTAGTCTGTGTAAAAGGGCCTTGAATATAAAGACTTATTTACTTGTTAATTATTGGATATTGGTGACCTTTAACCTATGGCTGCGCCATCCAACTAGTAGCCCGCGAACATTTTTTGCGGTCCGCGAGTTTTAGTACATTTTACACCAAGTTTTTTATCAAACGTTGGGGGATAGAAATTAGTGATATAAGTCTATGCTGTCAGAAATAATATTTGACGTGACATGGCCGGTGAGAGAAAATAGAAAATTGTGTTCGGAATTACCCAGTCATACATTACTATATGAAAACATTTTATTATAATGCTAAATATTAGAAATACTTTTTAAATAAAGAAACATTAAATTATTCCGAAAAATATAAATTTGTTGATGAGAATCAAAATACCGGGTAACAAATAAATAAATATGACCGATTAGTTTTGTTCGTCGGGCAACACTTTGCCAAACCCCATCCCTTGCTGGTTCGATCGAACAAAAATGTCTAGAGAGTGGTCTGCGGGCCAAGAGAAATGGACCGCGTTGACCTATGGTGTAGACAAATTGAGAAGTCAGATGTTTTTTCGTGACAACATGATTATCGACTGTTGAATGTTGTGGCCCGCTTAAGGTAAAAACCAAATGTTTGAGAGAAAAAAGGTTGAACATGGCTGTCGTAGGCGAGATGAAAGTAAATTGTATTTCAACAGCTAATAGTCAAATAAGAACAAAAATATTTTAGATTATAATTATTATCATTATAATTATTATCATTATTATTGAGGTTTTAGGGTTCGCCAAGAACTAGATCATTACAACCCTCAATTATTTTAGAGATCGAATCACGCTGGTAACTTGAACATAAAATGTGTTCTGATCCGTATTTGCAATCAAAGTGAGTAGAGTTACGGCATGGACTTTATAAAAGAATATGTAGTAAATATTTATCTATAATAAGTATAGGAAGAACACAAAAAAGTAGAATACATAAAGAAAATAAACAGACGCAACAATTTCAACGTTAATAATGAAAGAATGCATTGACAAACAAATTGAATAAAGTATACTTACACGAACATGTTAGTCGACAAGTGAAATTCGCACAGAAAGCACGTGAACACAACCGCACGCTCAGCGAAGAACGAATTGTAAAAAATCCCTTTATTTGTTTACCACCGAGGCGCCCCCAAGGATTTCGCGCTTGGAGCGGTCGCTCCGTTCGTCCTATGGTAGGGTCGGTCAGGGGTGTGCAAAAAACTTTATTAAAGAAATTGAGAAAGTGATATAGCTTTCACATCGGATGTTCAAATTTCTGCCTATTAACAGCAATACAGGTTTCATACCGACGTCGCATGGGTAGGTGAATACGATCAAAAATACCTGGAGTCTCATGAATACATGCGACGTCGCGCCTGTGTGACGCCTGTATCGTTGTTAATGAGCGGAACTTGCATATAATTGGATTGTATTTCAGCAATCGACAATTATCAATACCAGAGCTTTTAATTTTAAAAATTGTAGGCAACATACAAGTAACCTTAATTATTATATAAGTAACCATAAGAATTGCCTCATTCTAAGAAGATATATGATTGCACCAGCTGATCGAGCAAAAGATTTACCAATTCTCATAATTCCATCCATTTGCATTCATGAATCTATATTCCTGTTCATTATTTTGATTGTTATTATCACTATATGTTATTAAAATATGTTGTATGACAGTATATTGACATTGCACACACCAATAATTATTTCCGGAAATGAACATAAAATCACAAACGTACTTCACAGGACAAGGTTCTTCAGTAGACCCGGTCCGACATCATTGCGGGAAACAGATTTTTTTCCTTGAAAATTCGTCTAATACGACTCCCGACAAGACTACCCACAATCCTAAATGTGAGACGAATTCAAAATATTTCATTCCTTCGTTTCATTAAGAGCAAATCTGATACAATAAAACTTTTATGTAAAATATCCCAAACTGTGTATAATATTCAATATTATTGATTCTTGCAAATAAATATTAGTACTAGGGAGTGAAAGGTGCAGAGTTTGCAAACTGTTTTCCCTTAAATTTTTTCATGAATTATTCTGTTTAGAAAATTCACTGAAACTATTTTTGCTAGAAAATTGTTCAATTAATTACTGTTACAAATTATGTACATGTCACTGGTCATGACTTATTCGTCGAAAGGTCAGGACTCACCGCAAAAGATGCTGAAGAAGTACCTTGTTCACTAAGAATACAAATACAAGATATGACCCTTGAAATAAACCATACCTTCTAGTCAGCTGAGTATCGAGACGAAATGTCAGCAGTCAGCGTTCCAAGCACAATAGCAGCGCGTCAGCCCAACAGGTGCTCGTTGACCTCCTTAACCCTTATTACCCTACACACTAACTTTAGGCACAGGTAATGAGGAAGAATTTCTACCAGAAGAAATACACCTTTATTTTCCTAAAAAGTTTAACAGACTTTGATAAGTCTCATCCACGAATACAATAATATAACCGAAAGTTTGTTTTTTCTCGCAATAAGGTTGGTGGTATTTATAGGTATCTAGGAGTGCGCTGAATTAGCGAAAAGAAACTAGCAATTCAATCAGATCACCCAGTCAAAATGCTTCCTCTGTATGGTATATTGCTATTATCCTCTTACGGTAGCAAAATATATTGCAGAGCATGGTATATAATTTCTGTTTTCACGCACATTGACGAAAATGCACACCATGCCGATAGCAAGGCTGCACTACACCCACCGGCAAGGTTTATTTCTGTCAGTGAGCCGCAACGCGGATCCAATACTTTTGAAGCGGTTTAAATAAAACCTTTTTTAGGGTTCCTCTTCATCAAAATAGTCGTAACAAACCCTGAAATGTTTCAAGACCCTTTAAAACTATTAAAGACACTCCATGGTAAACTATTTATTTCATGTCTAAAACACGACGTAGCGAGGTTCAGATAATTAAACTAACTCTTCTGGTTAACCACAAGATTTTCGAAGGAATTCGGAAGGAGAGATGTTAGGTTGAAGTAGAGTGTAGTAGGGAGGTGAACTAATTCGGCTTCAAGCTGCGGTAAATTACTTTCCTACTTATTTTTTTCACCGTTCAGTACCATCAAACAGCGCCTCTTTTATAACAAGTAGAATGCATGGCTATATGAAAACAAAAATTTAGAAGAAAAATTGTTTTATTTAATTTCGTGTAATAAAACATCCTTTCTTAGTTTCTCAACTCCTACAAATTCTCATGAATATTTTGAAATATTCTCACCATGTATTACTGGTAAATAAATACATAAATAAAACACCTAATAAATAAGTAATACACTTTCATGCTTTGCACAGTACTGAGTAATATAAACTTATTACTTGACAATATAACAGTTATTATCAACCTTATATAGTTTATTACTTCATTGAATACATAGTTTATAGATTTTGTAAACCGTATTCTATAATTCTCTCTCACTTGTCACTTGTACTGGCCAACAATGCTTCCAAAACATAATTGTTGTTCCTTGTAAACATAATTGTAATTCGCTGATATAAACTTCATTAAAAGGTAAATATCTTAAAATATATCTCTTACTATTGAATATGAGTTTAAAAATTTGATTTACGTATTTTCGCAAAAATAAGTTTAAATCAAGTGAGAAAATTGTGCGAAAGCTATCATTTAAATTATATGAAAAACAGTACAGTGTAACTAAGACAATGCTGTTGATCGTGTAGTAATTATAAGCGCACAAAACTTGGGATTATATATGGTTGTTCCTCTATAAAAGAAATGATGCAAGAGCTAAAAGAAAACATAGCATCAAATTGAAGAAAGCAGCTGAAGTGAAGACAAAATGGAATTGAATTATATATTAAATGTGATTGTTAATCGTTTAGTCGATGTAGACTCCGTGTTATTATATGTATATTAAATTTACTATGCACTAAATATTTCATTAAATCAAATTCAATAAAACAATATTTATGCATTTTCTCTAAAAAAATGTAATACGAACAATGAAGTACACTCACTTTCTAGAATCTTTAATTCTGTTCCAAATTTGCAAAACATTACACCCATTCTGTATTATGAGGATCGTGGGAAAATCATTCTCTAAACATCCAGGTACTAAGTGAGAATGTTCTTCGGAGAAAAAAAATTTAATTGACATACGTACATATACGTACAGAATGGTGGCGTCTAATGAGTTAGTACCTCGACAATTTAAATAAATCTCTCACAAATTTTCAATAATATTTCAACAATAAATCAAGTGAAAATTAGACAGTGTGAACAATCATCTTCAAATCCGAAGCATGCGAGTGGGCTCCGCAGAAACTCCTCTTTATATAAAATGTGACAGATCGATATAGAGTTGCTACGAAAAAAAAAAAACGCCACACGGAATGAATTCCGAATACATTATGATCCACACTCTTTGCTCGCTGGAAGTAACCGCACGGGCGCGCCCCACAGACTCACCAGTCGCGTCGGGACCTTGTAGCCCCACATATCATACCAGAATTATAATGACAGAAACTATGACTATACTATATAACAGCGCTGTCCAACTTATGAGTTTTACTCCAATCGTTGACAAACATTTTGTAGTTAAATTCGGTATTTTGATCTGAGAAATAACGTAACAGAAATAAATCTAAGTAAGGGCGCTGTGGTAGTCCTTCATGTTACATAGAATAAAACTAACGACACCTCAAGAAAAAACTATCACTTCAGGGCAATTCCACGTCAAGTGGGCCAATGTTGCGCGAATTGAACTGAAAAACTGGTTGAAAATTATTTCATCGGATTTACTTATAAGAGTAAGTACTCAAAGTTTCAACCCTCAAGAAGCAATTTGCAATATTTGACCGCCAACTTTCCTTTTTATCACTTTAAAGGAAACACATCTGTATGTTTCTTTTCTCGCCAAATCAAGCGTGAATTTCTCTATAAAAAGATAAAAAAATACATTTAACTCATAGGAAATTTTGTGGCGAATCCAAATATGCTTACACATTTCTGATCAGATTCTTTCTTTGGAGGGAAATTCGAAACAAATTGCTATTTTTTTCAAGTTAAATGTCTTAAAACATGCATTATATTTCTTTTTTCGGCTCAGACGTATCCTTATTATTTTCGTTTGAGAAAAAAACTCATTTGTTATCGACGAATTTTTTGTCAAAAATCAATAATACTAAAAGTAAGATTGAATGTGTCATTAATCGTTACTTTTTCTATAATTTCCCGCCACAGGAAGACTACACGGTAGATTCAGATTCCACGGAAAATTTCTTGTTAGAAAACAGTATTTAGCATTTACTTCATGAACATATGGCTCAATGCAAATAAATTCATTAACGGTTTAGTAGTCGCTCTGAAGGGAACTACCAGTCTCTGCGTGGGCATCACCTGACTGCACCCAGCTACACCTGTAGCCCAAAAGTTATGTTATTGGAGGGTAATAAATTAGAATTAATTTCGCATGGAGCCGAATGTGACCCATTTCATGTAGAATCCCTTATAACATACTTCGTTATCGTTGACGATACGAGCGCTATCTCGGTTTCGATTTGTACGAGACATTGATAAGTAAAATAGAAGTCAATTGCGTCGACTGAATGTTGTTCCTTTGAAACCAGTAGTCCCAAACAAAAGTTCAAAAAAGCAAAATTTTGCACCTGATTTTGTTTCATGACTGCAGTAAGTGACTGCGAAGCACAATGATCAACCCAAGGGTTGCCATCTAAACTCACAAATCTACAAAAGGAGGAAGAGACTAAAAATTCCGGACACTCGTATGCGTGAAAATAATTTTTACCGTACATACCAATACTAATAATTTATAACCTCACAAAACAGTTTTTACATATACACGTATAAATAATGAATAATTTGATTTCAACTTCCTCACAAAGCCATGCTATCGCTACTTTTATAAATAATAAATAAATAAATAAATAAATTTATTGTCAAAAAACAGTACAAACTGCGTATGACCACGTGGAGGACAATAAACTAATTTACTCTCCGGAAGCAAGCAAGGGACCATCCCATCAATTCCGATCAAGGGCCCTAAGGCAGAGGCGGATTCAAAAATTTCAGCAAAAGTTCCTAGATAAGATAAAAAGTTAGCTGCGAGTTATAATACTAATAGAATGTCAATATGTTTGTAATTTTACGCATAAATTTACATGTACAAGTTATTATCGAACTATAGATTATTCTGAGTATAGTGTTTAAAAATCATAAGAGTTGAAAAAAAACCCCACTAAATTCACGATTTATTGTTACAATAAACACGCCCCTAGACAAAGCCTAGAGAACCTGTATAATAAATCCGCCTCTACCAGAAGGAAAAACGGAGAAAAACCCGGGCCAGGATGGGACTACAGAATTTATGTACACAACCGTGCCAAAGTTGAGTACACACAAAACTAAATTAATATGAGCCATAAGACAACACAATCATGCAAGAAAATAGTTTTTGAAATTGTTATAAGTTGTTTAAAAAGTACTACAAATTATATTAACTATATTAAATAAAGTTTTCATTGATTCATCATTTTGCATTTCTGAGAGTTCTTCTTGATACTGCATATTTAAAACAGACAAATCCATTAACATTGGCTGCATCATCCAAGTCGGGAAATCAATGTTTCAAATCAGAAAATCTTTCTTTTAAATCAGACGATAAAATTTTCAGATGGATAATAACAGCTATACAGGTATCAGTCACTTCACATTTTTGGAGTCAATGAAACATTTCAAAATTGTTGTTGTAAATATGCGACAATTCAATAAGGGCGATGAAACCAAATATCTTCGCTTTTGTATCATAACAGTTTTATTTGTTCCTTGAAGTTGTTTATTTAATATATTTAGTTTTTCAAAGATACAGGCTAAACAACTCACAAATGCCTTACCATCGACCGTTATCAGATTTTTCATTTCAGGTTTGTCGCTTTAAAAATATCACCAAGAGTATCAAATAGTTCCATAAATCTTTTCAAGCAGTTCTTTTTCGAGTGCCATCTTACTTTAGTGTGAAGTATAAGTCTTAAAGTTATTTTGTGAAGAACAAAATGAAGAGACTTTCACATTTGGCACTAGCTTTAATAGCATTGATACACTTTATAACTAAATTTAGTACTTCATTTAGAACAGGCGAAATGATTTTAGCTACCACGTTTTCCCTGTAAATAACACAATGCACCAGAAGCATTTCTGGATTCTCATCTTCCATCAATTTTAAGGTGGGAACAGCACTCCAAGTTACTCAAATCACTGAGACGTGTAATTGTTTTCTTTATTTTTCTTGTAATTGTCATAAAACACAATAAATAATAATAATAAGAAGAAAAACATGATTTAATTTGCATCTATCAGTTAATAATATAGTACAAACAATATTGAGGAATTTGCTTAACTCATTTGAAATTCACAACAGCATGAAAAAACATGGCGGCCGAGCACAACCGTTTCGTGATTCAGGCATATCACCTCGGAAAAAGTGAAATAATATTTCAGATGTCCGTTGGCTTATAGATAACAGTGATGTAAAAAGTACTACGGAAAATTTACTACACATCAAAGTAACCTTCCATCACTTTCGTGATTTAAAAGTTGGTCTTATTTTGTAAATAAGTGTTTTCCCCATAAGACGCAATGTATTACACCATTAAATTGAATTGCAATTATTTCATTTAAATGGCCGGTGAGGTATGTTTTTCACGTTGAAATCTCAATAAACACATGTTACTCTGTGTATTTATGCCGATTTCAGATATTTTAGTGATTTAATTCTACCTACGCTAGTACTACCTTAAGCAATCATTTTTCTTCCCCATCACATTAGGAGCATCATCTGCAGCACAAGACGTTATATTTTTCATTGGTATATATTGACATTAAGTAATACTTTAGCTTACTATCTTTGGAGGTAGTGGTGCTTTCTAATGATTTACAGAACAACTTTTCATCAGCAAAATCACCTTTACCAATATACCTTACGTAAGATATAAGTACTGTCTCATTGTCTCTCAAAGTTGATTCATCCATTTGCAGCGAGAATTTTCGTGTGGCATAACTTTAACGTCTTTCTCATTTTTTTCTATAACAGTTTTAAGAAATGCTGATATTGATTAAATTCTCCCTTATGGTATGACTTTTCCCAGATTTAGCGATGAGTAATGCACTCTTGAGGCTAGTTATCAAATTTCGATTGATAGTTGCATTATGAGCAGTAAATAGAGACTATAGTGTTACTCTTCTCTCAAATTTTTTCTTTAAAGTTTAAAATAATTGAAATCTGAATTAATATGAGCATTATGTTTCGCCTTCAAATGTGCCTCAAGACGACCTCGTTTCATTGAATCGTTGGTCCAGCATTGTTGGCATAACAAAAAGGTGAATGTTCATCGTGGACAGCGGTCATGAAACCAAATTTTAAATATTCCTCCGAATACTGACGAATTTTTTTCTTGCTTGCACCACTCATTTCACTATGGGTTGAAAGAAATAAATATAAAATCAATTAAAAACTAAGATAATATGAACTGGAGTAAACGTGGACTAAAAATTACCAATTGAATTTACATACTATTTATTTATCACTTATATTTATACAATGTACATATTTTTATAAATGAAACTTTAACAACAAATTAACGGACGCTAATTTCAAATTAACACCATCGGTGAATGCTGAGCGTTACTGTGAAACTCTGCAGAAACCGAGATCCCAGTACTAAGCATTTTGCGCCATTCAGAACAAATAACGCGAAATGCTTAGTGCTAGCCAGTACAACCTGACTAACGTCTAACAATGAAATCACAGCTACTAACATGGCAGACAGAAGTTACTTATACTGAACGTTTACCCAGTTCGAGTGACGACAGAGACGCCATACAGTTAACTTGAACTCTGGACGTGTCCATTTTCGAATTGCCCCCCTTAACAATCGAATTGCTTCCCTGTGGGTTGGGGCCACGTTGGGATACAATGGTTTAGACAGAAATGGTGTGCAAAGACACCCAGACGGACGTCATGCTGAAAACAACTTTTTCGGTTTCAGGGACACCCAAAACTTATTTCAGTCAAAATCTCGCAATCGAATATTTTCGCGATTACAATACTTTCTCCACACTACGTAAGTCTATTCGACTGGCAATTCAAATGAATAAATTGTAAGATTAATTATTCGTCAAAACTCAGATATATATCTGGAGATATATCCTGGTAATATACACAATAATAACGTAAATTTCAATAATTTCACGCAAACTCACAAAACTGAAAGAAAATTTTAGTGTTTCATTGAAAAGAGATAGGCCATACTATACCGGGTTAACGATAGGTATGCAGTTTGAAACAAGAAAAAAACAACCTGAAATTTTCTTTTTGTATCATACCCTACAGCAATTGTTTTTTCATATAGTACACATTTTTCTTCTTTCAACTTTTATCTCCGATGGTAGTTGCGACGCTGTGTATCGCTGTTGCCACAACTTCGGCAATTTATTAATTTTCTTTAGTTTTATAATTCTAATATTTTGGGAAATATTTACCAACAAAAGTAAATTTAACAATTACTTATGTTATATGTCAACATTGTATGACAACACACAAGGATTTTAATAGGAAATGAAATATAAAATAATGAATAGCACAATTGCATGCTGAAAATCCTTTATCAATGAGTATTACTAAGAATTAAACTCAAGAACTAACATTGTACTATTATTCCCTACATTGAATTGCACATAGTGATGCAACAATTATTTTGAATACATTGATCTTCATTCTCAACAAATTAGTTCCGGTGACAGTTTTTTTCTAGTAGTTTACGTGAGAAAGTTCTGAAATACTTTTCGTTATTGGACAGGAAGAATGGGTGTTGGACTCATTTTTTCATTAATAACTACTTTGAAACGCGTCTTCCAAAAATCAATTTGCAACATAAGATCTACATGGTTCAAGAGTCAATTACAGGAACCCCCAAATCATACGTAACATGAAACGAAATAAAATAAATATTTCCGTGGACACATTTAAAAAGGTGCGTGCGCCCTCGAGTCGTTCGCCTTGGGCATCCTATGCCATCTCAAGAGCTTTAGCAAGAGTATAAGAATAGATTTATTTAATTCATTTTTTTCTTCCCAAAGTTATAAAAACCCAGATTTATATATTTTTTTTAAATAGAACAAAAAATTATCTTGCAGTAACTTTCTAATGTTTCTATCAGATAAATACATATTTAGAGAATTTATTTAAAATTTTATCGAACACCACTAAAAGTGATATAGTTCGTAAAACTGCTGCGCCAGGTATCTCGCGGTCACAAAGGGGTATCTCGCGGTCACAAAGGGCATCGCGTAATGATTCAGTATACCTAATCTCTACAAAAATTTGTTTATATCATTTCTTTATTTCTAGAACAGTAAATAAATTCAACGATTTTTTAACGGATTTAACGAATTGGGGAATAACTGTTGGATGTCAGATGTGCGAATGTTTTCTTGCGTTTCGTTGTTTTCCGACACAGATTTTCTAAGACGAATACTGTAACTGGAATGTTCGGAAAAAACTTTCGATTTTTTTGTTGATAAACCGTGAGGTATAGTAAGTCCACAATGTTAGTCTCAGCACAGAAAATGATTACAAGTAGCAGTAATAAATACAGTAATAGTAATAAAAAAATAGAAAAGAATCGATGCAAGTTGATGCAACAATTTTCTCTCATTGGTTCACAAGTAAATTTACGTTGATAAAAATGTTGTTAGAACATTTGTTTTTTTCTCAAACTCATAAATTTGCTCACAAAATTGTATCATTTAAAAGTTAAAAAAACGACAATTTTGCTGGTATTAAAATAAAAGTCTTCTACAAATGACAATGCATTTTTAAAGTCAAAACAAATTTCATAAGATATTCTAGAAAAATGATATTAATATTTTTCTGATACACAATAGTTTTTAAATTTGTTTGTTCATTTAATACATTCAGTAAGTAAAATTAAATTCACGTTTTTCACAGCTATAGTAATGTAGATTCTGAATTTAAAAATCTTAGTAACGTTACTTCAGGAAACAAAACAAGAACAACATTAAAATTATATGAAAATATTTTAGCTTCTATTGCTTCTACAAAGATGTTGATGTTAGGATAAGGAAGACAAAAGTTCCTTCCAATCTTCGAATGAAACGACTCGCAAGCATCAGTGTGTGAAGAACTGTCAATATAATTCTCAACAAGATAATCAGTAAAAAAGGCCTACTGCATAAGCTGTGGGTTGGATTGACATAGAATCTTCAACGAAAGTGTCTTCCACTTCGGTAGGATCTAGCACAAATAGCCCAAACACCCAATAAGTTATTTCTTTATACATCGCGTCCCTCGCCCTCCGCGAGACGGATAATACAGTTCAAAGCAAGGATAAATTCGTGTTAATATTCATGATAGCACAGTAGAAATAAAATTAAAAAATCAGCAGTTTTGAGACAAATATTTCCATTAGAGTAGAATAACAAACAGGCTTGAGTACATGAGAACGAAGTATGGTGGCAGCGGCGTCACCCACATCGCGTGTGCCTGACCCCAACCACCTCGTCGAGGTGAAGGCCCTCGGGTCCACCACGGCGCGTGGCGGCAACGTGGGCGGCTTCGTGGAGTGAGTCACAACACGAAGGGTGGGGTGAAGCCACTGCCACGAAGGGCGGGTCGCCAGGGCGAAGGGAGAAGTGAAGGCGCAAGCACCACCTCAGAAACAAACATTGCGGGAGTCAACACAAGGAAGAACGATTCGGTGCGGTAAACAACTCCCTGATTCGTGGCAGGGGTGGCAATGTTCAAAGGTTATAGGGAACAAATGACCGGATACAGAGAGTAGCACAATCTGACAACGGGACAGCAGAGGTGATACAAGGCGGGGAAGGCAGTTAAGGTCCATTCAGCGGTGAGGAGCGGGGGTAGTAGGAAACGAATCCATGCGACCTGCCGCCATTCCGCTGACTCCCCTCCCCTTCACTGCTGTTAGCACGCTCCTTTTCGCATACGTCTTCTGTCTTCCTGGCCATCCGGAAACTTCCGCGTGTGAGATTCTGTTGCGCGCGGTGCGACCGTAAGTTACGAGTGATCTACTTCGCATAGTTTCTCTGAAACGAAGTACAGCGGTGCGAGAAAGAAGTTTTATTGGAGGAAGACTAACTACTTCGATGACAAAAAAAAGTGGGAGAAAGAACCAAATCCGACGAATCAAATTCACAGATAATTTCGCGTTCCTACAGTGATTTCTATGATAATGTAATATTCCTGGAAAATCATTCATCGAGCAATTGGAAAAAAAAATTCATTACCTTAACCATACGCAAAAATTTTTAAGGGAACTTTTACATTACTCCTACATTCGAATAGTATTCATACAAGAAAACAGCAGCGAATGGAACATGAACTGATCGTTTCAGCACGACGAAGCGTATCAGAAGATACTTCTGATTCAGAATTCCTTGGTAATTCGAAACTTGTCAATTCGTTACTCAAGTCGAAACTTTTCAATTTGAAACTATTCGATGAAAACTAATTAATTTCATTATATGGGGAAATTTCCACATCTTAAATAATATTCTTATTGAGACCAAAGAATATTAGTAACAAGAGAATAATGGTAAACTCATACACCCTATGGACATTTCGATATAATTATACGCCGTAAATGAATCCTATTGCAAATTTGCAAAACTAATTCAAAACCTCCTAAGCTAGAATCAGTAAATAAAATGAAAAGCGAAGAGCTTGAACAAACGCGCCCTCTCAGCTTTCATTTAAATTTTAGATTAGTGAGAAGGGAAATTTTCTCAAGAATTCAAAGGGAGGAAGCTTTTCTTTCCTACAGATCGTTCAGAAGGTTCTCGTGATTATGCGTCGCTGGAGGACTTTCTTTCAGAACTTGCAGTCGATATACTAACAAAGTGAACTCTATTAGACGGTCGCGAGTGCTTTTTTACCAATTCGTTCGACGAGATAGAAAAGTTTATCGAACTTCAATCTCATGTCATGTCCCTGAGAGGTCTCACTAAAGGGATCCGAAAAAATTGTCGATAGGAAGTGTTAGGAATTTTAATGCATAGTAACACGTACTTTACTCCTTCCCGCAAAAGTGATTTAATGATGCGAGAATCCATTACAAGCGACCCTCACGATGCGCCGCAGTGCGGGAGGGTATGGCACAACGACGGCCGGAGTGTTTGGGAAATGAAAGTTGCTGCGTGCGGCTGGTCAGCTCGGTCGAGAATGCCGTTTGGAGAGTACCGAACACGCGTCAGGCGACGCGACGCGAGCGGCGGTGCGGTGCGGACTGAAACCTGATACGATGAGCGATCGACTCTCTTCGCAAGGGCTCTGTCTAGCAGACGTGGTAGACCGGGAGGTAGCCATTCTGATAGGTATTAAAATTATTTTCCACAAGTCCTTAAGATTGGTATTAATCAAGTTAATATTCCTGAGCGGAACTCATGTTCGTGCATGAGAGAGTTTAAGTAAATTTTTCATGGTAAGAACACTGACTTCATAGTGAGTAATGTCCAATTTGAAACCAATTTTCAATTAGTTTAATGGGAAAAATCAACGATATCGTTTGACATAACCTATTTCACGCGGTAAAGTTTCAAAAACTAAGATTTTTTAAAAACATTTGAAATAATTAGTAACCAGCGATCTTTTTAATGCAGCGCGTTTTTCTTCTTCAAGAATCACATGTCATACCTCTGCGACAAGTCTTTATAGCTGCCGTACTTAATAAACATGCAAATTCCTTACCCGTAAGAGAGTGACGCTGACGGGTACATGAGTTTAGTACCGCTCGAAGGTACATTTATTGTTTCTTGTCACTGGAGGATCCGGGGGGGGGGCGATGAGACTGATCGTCCCTACCCTTTCCGACATTACGCAATACATATTTTTTCACATTTTTCCGTTTCTGTATTCCTTGTCTGTTCGGGTGACCTCCGTAGCAAATAAAAAACTAGAATATCTGGTAATTGAAATACAACTTAACCAAAAAGTGTGTATTATCGGTTATGTACTCTCCTCCTAAAACCAATAATATTGGCAATATTTTAAATGTATTATCCAAATTTGTTTGTCATCACGAACATATTATAATGGGAGATTTCAACTTCAATTTAATAAAACATCAGTCATGCGCAGCTATTAATTTCAGAAACTTGTTTGTTAGTAAGAATCTAAAGAGTCTTCCACTCCAAGCAACACATCATACGAGAGAGGCCGAAACGTGGATTGATCGAATAATTGTGTCCAATATAGAAAAAGTACTACTTCACGGACAGACAATCGTTACGGGAATATCAAAACATGATCTTATAGACGTCTCGTATAATCTTAAATCTGCTAGATACAATCCAAAAATAATCAATTACAGAGACTTCAAAAAATTTGATTTAGAAGCGTTTCAAATGGAAGGAACGACGCTTCCGTGGGAACTCGTGTATAATGAAGACTCTGGATCGAAAAGTCAAAATATTTTCGGATTTACTTTGCTCAGCACATAAACAAGTATCTGCCATTGAAAACGGCTCGTGTAACTTATATTTTTGTAATGATTCACTTAATTTTGATGTAGTCGTTATGTAATGTTATATTCATTTTTTCTGCAAAACTTTTTTTTCCTTTCCAATGAGATTCTCTTTTAACAAGTACTACATTAGTTAATACATGAATTTTATCTTATATTATTTTATAAATTATTTGTTATGTTCGGCCTTAAGCCGCCAACCTGATCGGGGTTTTCGCTGGGTTTCCCTCAATCGCTTAAAGTTCAATACCGGGATGGTTCTTAGCTTGTTTTCCCAGTAGTAGATATAGTAAATACCCTCCCATTCAAACCAATTTTGTAATAATATTGTAAATATTTTTAAAGTGGTTAGGCGGAAGAGCAGACCTCCGTCTGAGTCTCGCCACTATTAAAGTCATTTATTTATTTTATTATTTGTCTGTCCTTCCAGCCCGTCCTTGGTAAGACCTTTTCAGGTCATCACAAATGTTGGCATTACACGCTACATACATATATTCAACAAAGTTTCAACGCACAGTAAGTGATGAGTGTATTTCCGTGTAATGATGAAATATAGTATAGATAGAAATATATTAAGTAGCAATGCAACATTACAAAGGAACAAAAACGTTTTACATTACGATATGAAATTTAATAAAATAATATAACACTGGTATCCCATTAATAGTTAGCTCTTTTAGTTCCAGCCATATCGCCAATCAGTCTGTTGTTTTTACCTTTTACAACAATTGTACTCGAGCAAATTCTCTTTGAGTAGAAGAACGGCACCCTAAAACTTCGCGTTCTCAAACGTATCCTCGGTATTTCAGCATTCTCAGTATTTGAAGTTACTCAAAATCGAAGCTTCTAGTGTTGCTGCATGAGATATCTTCGCTTGAAATGCGAAAAAAATCTAGCACGGGGTACATCTAGAACAAAAATACATTCCGAGTTAGAATTCGAGGCTAGACCGAAAATTCTTCATTTCTTCCCGCCTTTCTTCTTCCATCTACTTTTTCCAGCCGAATCCGATTTTTGAACTTGGAAGCCCCGGCGAGACAATTGTCCAGAGCGCCAGTACTCTCACAAGTGGGATTTACCAGCCAAACGCGCTTTTTCAGGAAGCCAACTTAAAAATTTTCAAATGTCCATACCACTTATTAGGTATATATTTGCGTTAACTCAATATTTTTTGAACTTTCTAATATTAGTACTGTCCCTCAAGTTAGATGGACGAGAAAACTTCTGCAAGGTACTGAAAATTCGTCCTACTAGCAGGATGATACTTGCACGCGAGACGCACGGCCCCAATTTGCCCATTCACGGGAGCTCATTCACTCCCAGCCCCAGAAACATCATTTTCATTCCATGCCTTAGAGCGAGGTTCAGGATATGAGGATTCTTCCACCTAACCATGACACGGGTGAGGGAATTGGGAAGGAGAGAGGATGGGTTGCCGGGGAATGTATAGTACGGAAACGACATTTGTGTGTAGGTGTGGGAAACTCCAGCTGAAAACCTTGTCTAATTCGACCGAGTCGAGTTTAATGTCGCGTTTGAAAGTGAAGACTCTGCCAAGAGACCACCGCTGTCCGTTGGCATTGGATCAGTCAGTGATTCCTGAGCGGCAACCTACCATATATACATTTCGTTCGCATCTTTCCGATCTAGGTTGAGATACCATGCTTCCATTCATTTTACTATTTTAGTTTCTACATTTACGTACTTTCATGACACCAAATTTAGATTTCCGTTGAGTACACTTTGCCAAAAAGGAGAAGACACACCTATCCTTTTTTGTGATAAGGGGTTTCCTAAATTTCATGATGAGGCTTGTCCACTGAAAAGTATAAACGGTAAATAGATTAACTTCCATATGAACTAGAATTTCGGCACTTGTATAGGTCAGCTGACTTAAAAATATCAGTATGTTTAAGATAACAATTACGTGAAATTAATTTCAGAAATTCAATATGCGAGCAGTTTTTAATCACAAATAAGATTGTAAAATGCAAAATTATAGAAATGCAAATCTTCTTTCTCAGACATCAGAGACACATACTTTGAATTTTAAAATAGTTTATTATGGAGGCATTAATTGTTTTATGCTCGTCAATCAGTGCAGTCTTGTGATTAAGTTCGCGATGTATCGGCAGTTATCTGAGAGAGAGAGAGAGAGAGATGTTTTGTTTCCTAATTTCTACAGTATATATATAGAGATCACTAAATCATGGGCCCTAATAAGAGGACAGCCCTAATCCTGGCCGGGGGGGGGGGGCAGGTTAACAAAGAGGAAAAAGAAGAAATTTATTTTTCGACGAAAGCAAACAAACATTTCTTAGTTTCTTTTTCTTTCAGTGGTCGAATAAAGAACAACATGGCTAAATAAAAGAAAAAGAAAATCAACAGTATTACGTGAACAAATGACTCGTGGTGATACATTAAAATATGGAACTACACACATTAAATAACATATAGGTATTCAAGGTTGTAAGTGATGCTTGCTGTGACAACGTTCTCCGTAAGGTACTTTCTAGGATTCGCCCATCATTAAATTGAGTTATATCACTATTCTAACAAATATTTGAAATACGTAAATAGTGATAGCCGGTTCTGTACGCAACCTCCCAGTAATGGACAAGCGTTTCTAACCACAATGCAATTTACGCTTAAACACGGGAGGAAGTTGAAATGGTTAACACATCTTAGCAGTGAAAGGTAAAGAAGAAGACAACGGACGCTGCGGTCATACTAATATTGACGTTGTGAATAACTTTACGAAATATACAACACAGAAAAAACATTTTTATGTCATAGAAAATAACCAGCCTTTTTTGCTTACATTCATCTTTTTGTCATGACACATGCATCAAGAATGTGAAATAATGCAACCGACATTGGATACTGGTACTGGCCTATAAATTAATGGATACTAATAAGCTCTTTCACTTTTTAAAAAATATCAAGTTCATGTCATAGTTGACTAAGGAAAACTATTAGAAAAAAGCAACTGTTTTTTAGAAAACGAGTAGGTTTTATTCAAAGAACCGTGTGGTTTAAACCATGATTTAAACCAGTCAAAGCTGTCTCAAATCAGATTAATTCCGTGTAGTTGTCGAACGTGCTTCTCCCTATGAATATTTAGGCAGTTTTTTTTTTCTTTTTAAAAGACCTTAAACGTCTTTCCGAAGTTCCTCGAATCCGCCTTCCGGAAAATAAGTCAACTTCCCATGTCGCTACATCCCCTTGTGTAGATTAAAAATAATTAACATGTATTAACAACATCAAGAAGAGTAAACGTAACAGAATACGATTATTAATAGTAAAAATAATAAAATAAAAAACACTATCAATCACCAAATCAATTCAGTTTTAGTTCAGTACACTGTTCATCCAACCAATGAGTTTTTCTTTGATATATTTCTCTAAGTGTCCAAGGTCTTCAGGGAATTATACTTTTGTTTCCGGGAATTATACCAATAAAAATATTGTTTCCATTCCTGGATAGAAACTATCGTTCCGTTTCCATTCACATCCCTGTATATAACGATTAAATATTATACAATTGTTGCTATTTCCAATGTAGAGATAATATTATTTAGAATTAAAAACGTGGAATTGTAAATTTTTGAAGGAAAAATTGCGTATTAATGAAAATGGAATATGTTTATTTTATGTTTTCTCTTTGAAAACTAAAACAGACATTATAAAATTGTTACTAAAATTCTTAATATATCCCAGTTAATGTAATAGTCTTAATGAGTAGTCGAAAATTCTTTTTTCTTTTATCTGGCGGCAGAAAGTAAGCCTCTACATAAAGTGGATGAAAATGTTTAATCTATTTTATTAACTAGCTGTTAAGGTCAGAACGTATCTTCTCGATACAATGTGAATGTTGTTGGCGTGTGAGATACGTCGTATGTTTACCATTGCGTTCCACCGTGCGACTGTCCCACTTTCGGCCACCCCCGCAGCTTCAAGTGCTTGCAGAGGTAGGCGCCTTACAGATTCTCAAGGGGGCACATTCTCAAGGTCCAAGAACGGTATTTTCAACGCAGTACATGCCACGCCGCGTAGCACGGGCCGCTCATGAATGGCGGTCCGACGACACAGGCTAATCAAGGACCTTCATCAATAATAATTGAAGTCCTCAACCACTACATTTCGTCACTGCTGCATCCAAGGCATGTTAATGTTCTAACTTCAGTGCAACATATTATATTATTTCTTAGCTTAAATTCTTACAATTCCTCCCTTAAAGTATATTTTGAAAAAATTATGTATTTGCGTTTGATCTTTGTCGAAAAGTTTTGCTAGGTTTTTGCACCAACAAATAAAATTATTTCAGCAACGAGCGTACTATATGAACTTATCTAAAATTTGACACTGTTCTTCAGGTTTATTGAAAGTGCAGCGAAAGTATGATTATTGAAGAAACAAGGGTGAAAAATTAAAAAAAACTTTGCTTTCCAGTTTACGTGGGACTTCGCTCGCACTACTTCTGATTATCAAGCTAGAGTAAGCAAAGATTCATTAAAGACAATCCATTAAGCATAATATACGTGACATGATCATGGAAACACAAATAAATAAAAAGATATGACGAACACTGTTCACATTCAATTTCCCTAAAATGAAATTGGAAACCAAATAAGTCAATTCACTGTGTACAATGTTTCGAACCCAGTGTAACGTATTTTCTTTAAGCCAAGATTTTGCAATTATTCGTTATGTCTACATGCAGTATGTGAATAAAATTATGGGATATATATATATATATANTTTTTTTAATTTCGAAGAGTTCACACATACACACTTAACTGCGAAGGACATGCGGTAAGTATATTGGCAATATAATTAAAATATGATCAAGAAAATAATTTATGAGCAGATAAAAACAATACCAAAAATGTATGGTCCCTTAAAACCTCATACGCCTACTAGGGGCATGAAGTAATGTTTTTTCTTCTGAAGAGATCATTGCAAATTCGATACAGTGGCGGCTCAAGGGAGAGGACCGTAAGGGCAATGCTCCCAAACCCCTCAAAAAAGGTAACATTTTTCAAAGGGGTTTTACACTCAGTTTGTTATATAATTTTCTCAAATTTCTCGGATTTAGGTCAGAAAATAAGAATCTTATAGAACTATATATTCTATGTTTCGAAACATATCTTTAAGGCTAGAAATAAAAGACCAAATGGTAGATAATGATACGTACACATAAAAATTATTAATTACTTTTTTTCTGGATGATCCGTGTTGGAATGACGTAAACTCGAAGGGGTAACTTCAATGCCAACAATCGAAGTGCATCATGTAACCATCACAAGAACTACCCAGACCGACACAACCAGTTACGAAAAATTACGTTCGTTGTTTTGACTATGTTGCGCAGAGAACTAGAAGTTTCCGTTCAATAGAAAGTTTTGATTTATTTCATGATAGACATACTCTAAAACACATATACTCATTACATACATACATAAATCTCGTGTATTAACGGTCGCCATCCGGTCATCCGTGGGGGAATTTTGGTGGTCCTCAGAAAAATCAGGATTTATAAATTGCTATGTTTGATCTTCTGTTGAAGAAACTATTTGGCAATGTGATAAACTTTGTGATGTTAAATTTCGGAGATTTCAGGAACTCTGAATGAACAATTTCACCTACAAGGTAGTTCTCAAACTGTGACCAGGGTACCCCTAGGGCGAACAGAACAATTTCGTTACCAGTTCAATCAAAGCCATGCACCACGCACAAAATCAATATACTAAACTATTATCAGCAGTTTACACTCCCAATAAATGTCTCAATTAATTCTTTGTTAAAGCAAGGCCTCCCAAATGATTTAGGGGCCTGGGGTAGATACTGAGCGCGGGGCCTCCTCACACCACCTTCCCCTCTATCTAACTGCCCCCCTCCCCAATAGTAAATAAATATATGGACATATTTCAATGCGCTTTTTAGCGTACAGATGTAATAGGCTAATCTAATAAATAAGTAAATAATACATAGTGGCTCGTAAAAAGACACGATACTTCTATAATAATTAAATGTTTCAATAACACTTCATTTATTTATTTATTTTCTGTATCTCACAAAAAACATTAACTTTCTTTTATTGAAGTATTTTAACAATTACAAAATCAAACAAATATAATAACAGAGCCATTGCGCGAGTTACAAGCGCCCAGAGTGAGATTTAACCAGGTGCTTCCCACCAAAACCCGACCCAACCTCAAACAGACTGTCAGGTATTATCGTATCGCGTACGGTCATAATCGTACAATAAATTTATACGTCATTTCCGTTTTTGAAGCGATTTCACATCTATTCGACATTCACAAATGTCTTATAGTTATAGGAAACTGTCACTATAGTAAGATGATGAAAATAAACCTAGTATTTTCCTTTAATAATATGGTCTCCGGATAATAAACATTTTAAAAGTACATAACAGGAAATAAAATGAAAACCAATATAGTATTTAAAGTAATAGCATTACGCATCTGTAATATTGTGGCAAAAGTGAAAGTGGGCAATATACTCTTATACACACTTATATTACCTCAAAATCTAATATTTGGGCTTCAACTTTTTCAGTCCCTAGCTAATAATGCAAATAAGTCTGTCTTGCACCATCGTGTAACGGAAATACGACTTCATGAACTATAATTTACTAAAGCTAAGTCGAGCTCTCAGAAATGTTATATGTCAAACAAGTTAATTGCGTAATAAAGTCAACCATGGTATAAAAAACAACAAATTTATAAACAAAGTGTACGCGACTAAATAAGTTTATATACGGTAGTTCTCTATTACTATGTCTTACCTGAAATAATTAATTTAAAGATATAATTCAATAACTTAAGGAAAATACAATTTTTTACTGATAAAAACTTAACCTTTCTTTTGACATACAGTTGACTGTCTCTTCCAATTGTGAACTGAAATTTTATATTGATATTAGAGACGACCAAAAAACGAACTTACTTCTATTAGGATCAATTCATAATTTGATTCTAGTATCACATTTGAAATACGCACAAAATCTAATTTTATTTATCACTAGACAATTTATTTTTTATTTTTAATATTTGCATTGCGTTCGGAAGATTTATACACTGGACCCTTGAAAGATTAAACAGTCTGTCTGAGTGGATTCCCATCTTTCTGATTCTTGACTACTTCAAATAATTTAGGCACATTTAGGTTTATGAGTTTGAATTTGTAAGTCCCATCTACTTTCTCTTGTTTAAAGTATTTTGAAATATTTTCATTGTGTTGGAAGGATAGAACCGTTTGCTATTTCACTATATACATTTTTGTGTTTTGACATAACTTACATTTTATAGATTAACTCTGTTTTGTTTGCGACATTGATCTTCTACAGTGCACTTGGTCTTCTCAGCTTTCAAAATCAGTTTGTTCTCATTTTGAGTTCAGTTTTGGTTCTTTTTATACGTGTTTAGTTTATTGGTAATTGATTTTTTTCAATATTTTAGTTGGTTCTTGGAATCGGTATTTTAGATCATTGTGATCATCGGCTGTCTTGTCTAGAATATAATTTATGAAATCTACATTAGCTAGGATATGGTTGATTCGTGTTTTGTTGTAGAAAGAAATCTAAAATTTTGAACGAAAGGAAAGTAAATCAACACTACCCCTGAGAAATTTGCTGTTTAATTTAACAATTCGTAATATTTGTACATTTAGTCTTTGTAAACTTTGTAATGTTAGAAAGATACAATAAGAGGTTCAAAATGTATGTTTTCTTTCTAAAAAGGAATAAATAAACTGGATAGTTCCATAGTAACAAAGAATTTTTAAAGTAAAGTAACATAATTACATAATCCTCAGTAAATTTCGACCAGATCAATAATTACCTATATCTACCCGGGTACTTAGGAAATATTCTCAAAGCTTTATCTATACGGGTATTTTACGTAACTTCGATCCTTTTCAGTGAAACTGTTCTACTTCTCCTTCATTTACTGCTCTCACTGGCCAAAATATCTTACTGATCAAAAACTTTTAAATTCCCCATAGTTTATTTTATTTATTTCTTTTGACTTCGAAGCAAGACTTTCCTTCACGTGGCGCCCCGGGTTCGTCCCTACCTCGCGACGGCTCTGTATGATTATACACAATACATTACCATGCTGCATCGGTTCATTCATAGTGAAAGTAAAATCCTATAATTTATACTACGTCTATTATAAATGAAAGTATTCAAATGAACAAAGATATCACGAATAAGGGAATATTTAAATAATATAGATTTTACATCACACAACTTAATGTAAACTTTCTTCAGTTACTGTAATTTAACTACCGACAATAATACTATCATTTATATTCCATAACTATTAACAATAATTTATCTTGTAATTGTGAGATCATTCCTCCGCGCCGACACAAATATATAATGACCATTTATTTATATTTCTCCAGTGGCATATTTTTTTTCATTTTTATTGATCTCGTACAAAAAAAAATTCAACCATTTCTTGGGACTTGGGGCCAGCTGTACCCCGTGCCCCTCCCCCTCGCACCCAAAACTTACAAAAACCCCAAAGTTATTAAACTCCGTAAATGCTTTTAGATTTTATTAAAAAAAACATTTCCTCTTGGGAGTGTTGTATTTATGGTATTCAGTCACCCATTCAGAAATCAAAGGGATACATACAGTGTATTGAAAGAGCTTCATCGCCTGCAGCAATTTATTGATCGCCTACAGTGTATTGATCGCCTGCAGCAATTTAAACCCCAATCTTAGTACACGACAGACTATCTGGTAACACATCCATAGGGATGGGGTGCAAGGGCGTATCCAGCTCAGCCTATATCAAAGATAATAGATTGCCAAACAATAATACTCACTAGCTTTAAAAACGTTATTTATTTAAAAGAATCAATTTTTATACAATGACCCCTATGACGAAAAACACTTTGGGTAGGGTGTAAAAAAGAGGACAAAACAGTTGGGAGAAAATCATTACGAGTACTAAGACCATAGTTTTCGTGATTGCAGAAATTAGTAGCGCCATTCCCGATGACCCTTAAATCCACGATTAGTCACTACACACCCCTACGGAAAAGGATGGAGTACAAAATATCGAAAATGATATTTCAGGGTCGAATCCACAGTTTTCAGCATTGTTGAATTGAATAGTGGTATCCCGATATCGCATAAATCTTAATTCAGCCCTCATGAAAAATGACATCCCTTGAATCCTCAATGTGTGAGGGAGGGGTCGAAAGGGGAAGGTATCAAAAAACAACTGAAAAGGAACTAGTTTTCAGGGTTTTCAACATGATATGTCATGTCACAGCACCAATGTCGTGTGAAAGTTCAGAACACCCGACCTAGAGATGGGTCGGGAAGAATGTAACACAAAAATTATCGAAAATGTTCGGGGTCGCTGAAATAAACTCACGATGTCGTCAAGTTGCAGTTTCGACCTGATGGGAGGTCGTGGAACGAAGTGAAACGGAAGAGTAATGTAAAACGACTGATATGGCCGTCTCATCCATTGCTTCGAGGGTCGCTAAGATTAATACTAACACTTCCGAAGTCAAGAGTTCTGCCACCATAAGGTGGGGGTAAACTTCTCAAGAATCCGAATCCGATATGGAGTGGGCTGGAAGTATCGCCGAAAAATAACTAAAAACGACAGATAAGAGTCAAATATAGTTTACGGAGCCGTTTAGATGAATAGGCACGATGCCGATGAAGTACAAGCATCAAGATCCCTGAATTAAATGTCCCCCCCCCCATGATACTTCTAGAGAAGTGGTGTCTTGACTAATTGGTGACAGTCTCGATGGTATTTTAGCGTTCTTTTAGTCGAATAAAAAGAATGCAAATCTGTAAAACCATCTGGAAATTTTTAGTAAACAATTGTTACAGTAACTTGTAATAAGGTGTCAACCCTTGATATTATAATCGCTAAATTTGGGTGTCCAACAACAGCGGTACAGAGTAGGTATGTCTATGGCCATGACGTCACATTCAGCGTGTTTTTTTTTTCAATCCTCAGCTTTGGGGTGAGAACAGGTCGCAGAGGGTGGTTTTTGAAGCGAATGTGGACAGTAGTCTGGCTGAAATTCAATAAACGTTTAATGAAAAAGAATAATTTAAAACGCACCACCTACTAGAGAGAAAACAAAAGATATTAGGGAGTTTTTGCTTAGCCTGCGAAACGCTTTCCACATGCAAGTTACATCTGCGCATGTGGTACACTATCGCTCCGAGCGTAGTACGCCACTGCGCCTCGGCTTGCGTATGATGTTAGCGGTATGCTAGCGAGAGGTCATCACGGATTCTGGTCTGGATTTGTGGTTATGTTGATATCTGAGAGGGTATCCGAGGGATTTGTTGGTTGTATGAGCCGTTTGAGCACGTACTGGCGTATTCACAGTACAGTTTACTTATGTATACTTGCATAGAAGTAGTTTGCTTGGATTTACAATTTTTAGTATGATTTGAGCCCAAGGTACGCTAAGAAAAAAGCATCGATTACAGTATACCCCAACGGAAAACTGCATTGAAATCCAAAAAAATTCCTAAGTTATATTTTATTTCTGAAATCCCTTCATTTGGATGCAAAAAGTGCTCAAAAAATTTACACCCCCACCCCTCGGGAACCCCCACCAAATTCGTGTTTAAAGGGTTAAATAACTTTCGCGATTTTTGGGTTTTCTGTAGATTTTAAAGTAAAATTTATGCACAAGAAACGCATTACGGACAATTTTCACCAAATTAAATTTTTAAAAAAATTCGAATTTTCACCGCTAGAGGGCGAAGTGAATACTTATAATAGCATCTTTAGAGGATTATACGCATTTTAAAAATAGAATTTTACACACGTACGCACTGATTCATACAAATATAATATATTTTCACACGCACACACGTTGAGAAGAAAATTCACAAGAGCGAATCTGTACATAGATTTTTTTATATATTAATTTCTTTATATTTGTGTTTTGTAATTACATATTATATTATATATTAATATTATTATAATTAAAATCATAATCAACATGTTATTAAATATCCAAAATTTATGTATGTAAATTTATATAAAAATTTAATTTACGACATTCAAATAAATCAAAGTATTAAGTAAATTTTGATAACTTTTTTTACATTTTTTAATATAAAAATATATGAATTGCAAATATTAAATATTACTATCACTATCAACCTGGCAAATTTCAACAGAACAGACACGGTTTTCTGAATTATTTTCTAAATTCTTAGATTTCTCAAAATTATTTGTGAAAGTACCTTCTTCAATTATATGTTCCAACTGATCAGTTTTTTCAATTTCTACAGTTTGTAAGGAATTTTCGCAACCTCTACCATTGCAATGATAGCACATTAAAAAACAATTAAGTATGATTTTTCTGCAGCCACAATTAGCTCCACAGTCTTTGGTACACCTGCAAGATATATTTAAAACCTCGTCAGGTACAGGATGATTATCTTTTTCTAATGTCACAGGTAGTAATCCATTTTCATTTTGAACCCAGTCCCAATCATCAGGATTCAAATGCCTATCACACCACGTTTGAATTTGTAGGTATACTCTTAGGGTGTTACGTTTTGCTCCTCTTTCAGTAGGAGGTAATTTAGCGAAACCAAATGTATCACTCTTAGCACTTTCCACGACGTTCTCGTATCGTAAATCATTTAAACTGATGTTTGGATCTTTTTTCCATAAGTAATAAAAGAAATTCTACTTGCTTAATAATTTCATTTTTATCTTTATTTATCAATAGTTCCCCTGTATACTGGTGTTGAAATTGTAACTGTACCAATAATTTAGTTATTAAATAGTACTATATTTAACAGTCACAATCGTAACAACACTTTTGTGGGATGCATACAGACCTAAGTGTCACAATCGAGACTACTCCAGCACCTCTCCAGATAGCAAATTGTTTCTGAAAATATTTTTGTTCTATCTAGATAAATAACCTACATAATAAATTTTTTTTTTTAATATGTTTTTCCGTGGCCTCAGGTCTAGAAAGGTTATAGCATGGTGTTTTGATTTTAGAAAGAAATATAATTATAAATATTTTATATCCTTTCTTAAGAATGTATATAATTATATATAGAATTATTTTCGAGTATAGAATTTAAAAACAAAAATAAATAAATCTTCCTAATAATATGTACTATGTATAATGTTTACAATTTTTAACACATACACAGTGTAATAGACATATAGGAATTTTGTGTGTATTATTACTACCTATATATATATGACTGGGAGATTTTATATATATATATATATATATATATATATATATATATAT
>NNCF01127650.1:130027-142917 GCA_002313205.1 Laupala kohalensis
AACTTTGTTTGGGCACTTTTTGCATCCAAATGAAGGGATTCCAGGAATAAAAGATAATTTAGCAATTTATTTTTTAGATTTGACCCCCTTTTTTTCAGATTTCCGTTGGGGTACTAGTTCTTTCCATGTGAGTGACTGTTTGCGCCATCAACGTAACGCACACATTAGGAAGAGTACGTTAAGGGGGATGTATACGGGACTAGTAAATACCGCTTCGTGACGCCGCACAGTCGAGTATCTTGAGGAAACCTAGCCAAAAGAATTTTATCCTGTGAATTTGTTGGATTATGGCAAATTATCGTTTATATGTATATAAACAAATGTAATAATAATATAAACAAGTTAAATGTATTTTTCATTCGAGAGGTTATGTACCAAATCTATATAAACAATTGAAAAGATGCTCCACATAAATTTTCTTAAGATTAATAAATAGACATAACATTTGTTTATATACTTAAAAACGATTTGTCGACATTCACAAAATTTACTGGATACAAAACTTCTGGCCAGGCTTCGCCTGGATATACTCCACTGTACGGAGACAAGATGATTTGAAAAGCGGTATTCACTAACCCCTTGTATGTGCCCTTCTATGCAAAAACTCTCTACCACCTTTAACTGTTGAACCAATTAATGCTCCTGGGCGACGCCAGGCTCATACAGCATGAGGAATATACATGCTTTTTTATCTCGAGACGTACTGATTCATCAAAGCTAAGAAAAAACTAATGAAGATGGGAATTAGACATTTCCCAAAATTTTGCTTTCGTTTAAGCTCACAAGGAAGAAATTTTCGAAACTCAGATTTTTAAAGGAGTAAATTGAACTGAAAGGTGATTTGTCGAATTTTTTATGTATTTCACAAATTAAGATATCACCTCGATTTCTTGTTTTTAAACCTAAATCAAATATCTCAAACTAATTTCGGTACTTTTTGATATTTCAATTTAAATAAGTGAAACACGTAATAACGTTTTTAGAAAGCCGTCGTCCCTGTTCACGGTCCCAGTGAGTATCACCACTGTTACCTTTACAGTATACCCTTGCACCTCCACCGACCTCCGACCCTCCCCCGCCCCTTCGATTATGAAAGTGATCTAATAATACCTCGTTTCCATCTAGGATTATATTTGTACTTTTTTTAAATTTTAGTACTTACGTCTATTGTGGATTCCAATGAATACATAGTTTGGTTTTTAAATGGGTGATTTCTTTATATATATATACANATATAAACGCCTGAAGAAGTGTAATGAATGATAAATACGCAGAGTGGGAAATCTCCAATTTGATGTAATAGTGATGTATCTTATATTCGTAAATTATTCGTATTCGTAATTTATATTCCTGTATTCGTAAATATGTTGAAGAGGAAATGCGAGAACGTTTGAACTATGAAAAAGGAGTCGGAATACACAGGACGCAAGTGTAAGAACCTCTGAGGGATTTCCTGTATTTCATGTTATCAAACAAATTCCATAGTAGGACGTTGTTGAAAGAAAAACTACAACACCAAAGAAAATATAACACATTCATTAAAAGAAACAGAGGGATGTTCGAAAGTGTGTGTCAATTTATTTGTAAGTCAACCAATGTACCGCGGAAACATCTTACATACACTAATTACCTTCGTTCGTAACTTACGATCTGAATCAGCGTTTTGCAATACTGAGAAAAATTCTAATATAATTAACTATCTCCTTGTTCTCTGCAACAATTTCATAATGGTAGCAAAATACTATTTCCAACTGACAGTTTGCTTATCCGGTAGAGATAACTACTGAATTCATTTGGCCACTCTCGTTTAGCTTCAGCTGCGTTAATACCTCGTGACTTTCAAAATTGTAATATTCTAAAACTTATTACATAGAAACGTGAACTACACTGAAAAGGGTTGTCGCTAAAAATGAAGACTACTAAATTACATGTAAAGCAAAATGAAGACTACTTAGCTGAAGTCCAAGCAAGGAGGCAATTTTGAGGCATGAAAGTTTTGATAGAATATTGCATCACTGAGAAAATATTACCCTAAAATACTAACCGTATTCACATACTACGAAACTGGTAAATATGTGAGACCAAGTTATGTCGAGAAAAGAAGGGAGACAAAAAATGTTCATTGGGCTCTGCTCCGATGTTTGAGTCCACCTAATATTTTTTTGAAGTCGGCGCCTGTGATCGGAATCTGGGGTGGTACCTAGCTAGTTAGCTAGCTAGCTAGCTAGCTAGCTAGCTAGCTTGCAAGCGAAGTAAAATAACTAATTGTCCTCCACGTGATCCTAAACATTTTTACTGCGTTTTGGAGCAATAAATTATTCATGAACTGGCCTACAGAAAATGATGTCTACGGCAAAAAATTTGTGTCAACAATACACGCGTGTATAGTTGACACGCGAAAACGACATAACTCAACCCAATTAACATAATCAAGCTTAGTTTGCTAGGAGCCTCTCTTACTTTCCAAGATAAATATTGATGCAATAAATGTTAAAAAAGGACAACGAATTTTCCTACCCCATAACTCTACTTCCCCGAGAAGGTCAAAAACGGTCAAGTCACTACATAATTGCAAAAAAAGACTTCACATGGACAAAAAATTATTCTACCAAACACCTTTTTGTCAAAATGTATGTACCAAATACTCCTCCCTGAGGACACCACCTTATCGAAGCACAGTTCATGCGGGTAGCGAGGGTTTACGTGCTCTGACGAAGCTGAGGGCTATGCCGGCGGTAGCGTAGCTACTGGCAGGTCCTCCCAAGCCGGACAGGTGTCAGCTGAGGAGCCAGACTAAGCGTGTCCCACAACGACCTTTCAATGCCAACCAGGCATTTTACCCTTCCCATGCCTGTCCTAGATATCCCTCCTCCTCATCAGACAGGGTGGATAGGACTCCTCAGACAGGGTGGAATGTCCCCAGCCAATGGACAGGGTTGAGCGTGAGGTTAACAGCCTCATCGTATAAAAAGAATATAGTTCAGAAGAACTCTACAGGAAAACCGGACAGAGCGCAAAGACGATTACGGAAAAGAAAAAGGAAACGAGTAAGGAAATCGGATATAAGTATGGTCACGTGGAATGTTAGAACAAAGTTGAGACCGGAAAGAATGAATGAATAGTGAATGAAACAAAAATATTTGGATATGACATAATAGCGCTACAAGAAACGAGATGGAAGGGACAGGGAAGAATAGACAAGAAAGATTACAGCCCTTTCAACAGTGGCCCAGAAGAAAGAACGGGGCACTTTTGTACAGGATTTCTAGTACATGGCAAAATGGAGAGAAGTGTGATAGGATTTCAACCTATATCAGATAGAATATGCAAGCTTAGAATCAGGGCAAAGTTTAGAAATATAATTGTGTTATCAGTACATGCTCCGAAAGAAGAGTCAGAAGAGGAAAGAGAAGTGTTTTATGGTATGTTGGCAGAAACTACAGAAGAAGTACCAAGGCATGATATGATTATCATCTTAGGAGACTTTAATACTAAAGTGGGAAAAGAAGATTGCATGAGGGCAATAGCTGGAAAATACATGCCACATGAAGAATCAAATGAGAATGGTTTCCATCTGGGACAGTTAGCAAACACGTATGAACTCATTATTAAAAGCACTAGTTTTGATCATAAGAAAATCCATAAGGGAACGTGGAGGGTGCCAGAAAGCTCAATGGTGAATCAAATAGATCATGTCTGGGAAACAGAAAGGCATGCGACGTCAATTATCGACGTAAGGGCATGCAGAAGATCAAACTGCAACTGACCACTATTTGGTAAAAGTGGTTGTGAGGCAGAAATTAGCAATAGGACAGAAGAATCAGCCTAGTATGAGAATATGGGATATGGATAAGTTACAACAACCAGAGGGAAAGCAAGAATTCCAGTCAAAAATGGATAGTATTGGGCAGACAATTGAAGAAATGGGAATAGAAGAAAGGTGGAAAATAGTGCAAAGATCAATACAATGTGCGGTACATGAATTTCTGGGTATAGCAAGAAAGAAAAGGAATGTATGGTTTGATACAGAGTGTGAGGAAGCGATTACAAGAAAAAATATTGCGAGAGCGAAACGAGGTTAAGTAGAGGAGAATACGAAAAGTGTAGGCGACAAGCTAATAACATCTGTAAGAAGAAAAAGCGATGCTTCAGGCAAAAATGGAGAACAGAGACACAAAGGTTACAGAAGAGAACAAAGGAATTCTACAATGAAATTAATTTCTTCGGAAAGGGATATATACCAAGATTGAGTGGATGCAACAATAAAGGTAACCTATTACAGACTGAAGAAGAAATAAGAGAAAGATGGACTGAATACTTCCGAGAGCTCCTCAACAAAGAAGGGGAAGAAGATGAAAGATGGGTGAACAGAATAGGACCAGAACTACATTTAAATAACCCCACATTAAAAGATGTAGAAGAGGCTATAGAAAAATTAAATAACCATAAGGCAGCCGGGGAGTATGGGATAGCAAATGAGTTGGTAAAAAACTGCAGTGAATGTTGAAAGAGATACACGTGCTGGTCGTTAGGATATGGGTGGAAGAATGGATACCTGACGAATTGGAATAATTTTTCCAATATATAAAAAAGGGAAATAAATACGAATGTATCAACTATCGTGGAATAACATTATTGAATGTAATTTATAAACTATTCTCTAGTGTTTTACTGCAATATTAGGCCACATATGTTGAATAGGTAATGGATGAAGCTCAGTGTGGCTTCAGGCAAAACTGAGGTACGGTAGATCAAATATTTGTGGTTCGCCAAACAACGGAAAATGCTATGAGCATAATGTAGATTTGCACATGTTTGTAGATTTTAGACAAACCTTTGACAGTATAAACAGAAGTTATATGCGTACATGGATGAAATAGGAATACCACAGAAATTGATTAGAATGACTAGGATTACCCTGCGAGATGTAAGAGCAAAGATGGTTGATGGAAGAACTGAAAATGAATTTGCCCTTAGTAGAGGAGTTAGACAACGAATCCGCTATCAGCCACTCTGTTTGACTTGGCGATTAACAAGATTCTTCAAAAAATTTCGAATACCGGAAACTAAGCAAATTTGTGCGTATGCGGATGATGTAGTACTAATAGCTAGAAATAGTTATCGTATAGGCGTATCTNTAGAGGTGAATGACAGTAGAACTGAGTATATACATTTGACGGCCATAGAGGGCAGAAGAAGTCGAGATGACATGGTGATGAGAGGTCATAATTTTGAAAATGTACGAAGTTTTGAATATCTGGGAACCTTGTTAACTAGCAACAATAAAATAAGTGAGGAGATAAGCCGCAGAGTAATGGCGGGAAATAAGGGTATATTACGCAAATCTGAAATTGTTGAAATTAATTTGTTATCCGGTCTACAAAAATTAAAATATATAAGAGACTTATTAGACCAGTAGAAGCTTGGAATCTATTAGTTGGGGACGCAAATAAATTGAGAATATTTGAAAAGAAGGTTATTAGGCGTATCTATAGCCCAATTCATGATCAGAATGGTTGGATAAGAACGAATTCTGAAATACAAAATATATTGGAACAGGAGGACATAGAGTGATCAAGGCACAGAGACTGAGGTGGCTTGGACACGTAGAAAGGATGGGAGAAAATCGTATGCCTAGGAAAGTGACTAAATCACGAATGGAAAAAAGAAGGCGACAAGGAAGGCCACGCAACACGGAGTGGTGAAGTTGAAGCTGACATGACGACAATTAATATACGTACATGGAGGTCAGCTGCTCAGAATCGAACTAGATGGCAGAATATTGTAGAAGAGGCCAACGCTCACACAGGGCTGTAGTGACGGATAAGTAAAAGTAATGAACCAAATGCTTTTATTAAAATGTTCCCCATCCCTCAGAATAAGTGTTCAGCATAGCAAGTGAGATTTCCAACTCTATAATCTGATACTCTTCACTCCCTTATTAATTAGGAAACAGTATAAAATAAGTTTTTGAAGCAATTAAATAATAATGTTAAAACAAGTAGTATGTGACTAAATATTAGGAACAGTTCAGTATTTGCTTTCAACATCAACCAAATTAACAGATATACTTGTGCAGTTTGAACAGTAAAAATTCTAATATTACCCTGAACATATTAAAAATAAAATTCTTTCCATATGTACAAATATTTAAACTAAATAATCCAAAGAAAATGTTCACCACTCAATTAATAACAAAATATTTTCCTGCAGAGTAAAATAACAAAAACCATTTGAAACCAGAAAAGATAAAAGAATATAAATTCATTAAAATACTAAATTTGAAAGAAAAGAACTAAATATTCACCACATTCAGAGTGAAATAGTTCCTGCATCAAAGTAGGAGATAATAAAATAAATGCAAAATACATCAAGAACTAAAACTGGTCTATTTCATACATATTTAAGAAAGAATATCTACCTGTTCATTCTCACTGTCTGTGGTAAATTTCTTTACACATCTGTATTTTAAGAACAGTTCCTTGCAGGCAAAACACAATATACTTGATCTTACATGTATTATGTTAGCAGACAAAGTTGCTTTGACAGGCATAAATTGTATTGAAAATAAATATCAGAACAATATAGGAAACAATATTCCAAATATGAACGAAGATTCACAGAAAATAACATTAAATTGGTTTAATAAGATTTGAAAAACACCTTTGCTGTATACCAGTACTAAGCAAATACAAATCATAACCACAGAAACAAATCATAAGCAAATGAATAACCTCACATATGACAAACCGAACATGGTAAATACAAGACAAAATTATTACTAGGTAAACGAATCGTAGCTTGCTTCATCAGAGCTATAAACACATGTTCCAAACAATTTGAACATTCTCTTTGCCAACAAGACGATATCAATACAATACGATTGAAACTTCAATACAACTTACCTTGGTGTACAATTCTTTAGTCGTCATTACAGTACATTACTAACAACCGCTGACAACTCGGACCGACACTCGCACTCGCGCACTGCAGATACGTAGCAGATGTGACAGCGAATATCAAACTACCACCACTTCCACCAACCCCTGAAGACAGCACTGCGTGCAGGGCCGCGAATGTTCAATGCTAATCGCTTGAAGCGCAAAGAGGCCCGACTGCCCTGCCCCAAGCGGACAGTGAAAGCACTATCATCACAGTTTTCAGGTTGGCGGGCTTTTTAATCCCTTCGTACGGTTTACAGGTATTCCACGTACTTGTATTTTTTATTTGAATTTACATTTATTTTCTCTAGCTTGATATTTTTTCTATATTAAATTTTAAGGCAATAAAGAAAATCACTCTTTATCTGTGGAAGGAGAGAGAAGAAAAACAACAAAGAAATAGAATAAAAAGTACAAAGTATAATATTAATATACAATTAATTATTATGAATATCAATGATACAGAACTTCATAAACATTTCAGTCTGCTTTTCTCATGTATTGTAGAAAGAATATTTTTTTCAAACACATAGGAAATGATAAATTATGTTATGTTACACGCAATACACTTAGTTTTGCACGGGGTAAGTTAAATACACTAAAAGAACAAATTGCATAATCACATTCATGAACCAGTTATATTAACAACAATTAAGACTACAATACCCATGTAATTCTCAAGTGCACAAATGTTTTGTAGTATTTTCATTATAACACGTTCTATATTCAACATAAAATTAAATTCTCAACTAAAAGATAACTTATAACCTGTTCAGACATTTTTGGAGGCGTCATATGAGTGAAGCATATCTCAACGAGAAACTCTGTGCTAAAAGTGTCATATCTCGAAACCGGTTACTCTCTCGCTCTGCATCATCTCGTCTCATCACGCTCTCTTGGAAACCAGAAATGTATCATTATCCTTCTTAGCTTTCGTCACAAGTTTCATTAAACTATTTGTTCTTGTTTGCAATCAATATTTAAATTCCACCTCATCCTTATTCAATCTTCATTTTCATTACAATCATCCCATCTTCAATCTTCATTTTTAGTACAATCATCCCATGTGCAGGCAAGACCAGATTTGTCTGCATATATTTTGGACCTTCTAGCTTTATCTATTTTTTTCGTGCACTCATTTGTCTGAGATGAAATTGTTTGCACACAACCTTTCACAAGGTCATACACAGAAATGAGAAATTTTTGTTGACTGATGCGTAAGAAAATTGTGAAGCATATTTCACTTAGATGAATCAAGAACACTAAATTGCACAAATGCAATAACCCCCTATCAATAACAAATTTTCCCCCTATTAGAAATTACGAATTAGGAGATAATTAATTGTATAATAATGGTTTACTCTAGTACAATAGTAATGAAGACTTTTCTTTAACACAAATTTTTGAAAATTATCAGACAGAATATCTTCATGAGTCTTGCAGGAAAGCATAGGTCAAAGACTCCTCCCAGCACAAGTAATCAGGTAGTTCTTCAGACCAGAACAGTGTCCAAAATCCGATAAATATTTTTAAAATGAAACATAAATTTGGAAAACTTCATTTACTAAAGACAAAGTTACGCCCTTGACAAGCAGAAAGACCAGATGGTTGAGGATGAGGACAGTTGAAAGGAGAATGAAAACAAGAGAAACAAGAAAATAGTAGTGCAGAGAGATGGTTAGTATGAAGAAAAGAATAAAAAAGATTCATGGCCATTTCTAATCCCTCCTCTGTTTCAATATCACAGGTTAAGTTTTTTGCCCATCTAGTGCTTGCTTCCACATCCTTGCTAACAGAACAAAATGCCTGTAACGAGACAGTGGAAGAGCTTCCCTCCCCTTCGTTGATTCTTCTAAGGAGGATTGCCAAAAAACCTTCAGAGATGGAGTTCAACAAATCTGAAAGGAGGGAGATGTTTAAATCTACATTACAATTTTTATTAGTTAAAAGGGGCAAAGAATTTAGAGAGGATTTTTAAAATGTCTATGAAAGCCTTGCATGTTGGATTTGTGTTACTGCCTCCTTGCTGTCTAACAGTGCCGAAGAAGCTCTCCAGAGGGCCTTGGTTGAGATTCCTTGTGCAAAGAGAATCAACATCCAATTTCTCAAGCTTCTTCCACAACAGTTGGACAGCAATGATGTTGCGTCTCCAGTAGTAAAAACATTTACTCTGGGGTGTCTTGTCACCGGGAGATTGTATCACAAATTTCCAATCACTGATACTTTTGCCCACTGTGTTCCACAGGCGGTGGTACGAGAAATCTCAAGCTACAGGTGCTCGAAAGTTCAAGTCTCCCATGGGCGACCCATTGAATGAGTCAAACAGTTCATCTATCATCTTAATGAACTTTGCAAGGGGACAAGCTTCAGGCTTACTATGATCTATTGCATAATCTCTTAAAGCTGAGTAAACATTGACGCTAAACAACCGTGCAGAATACTTCACTTTCATTTTTTGTTTAGAGTTGGGATTAATATTAATTTCATTGAATTTTCTAGGATAAATATTTGTTGTCAAACTAGTCTTCTCATATTCTAAGAACTCTTTGAAAACGTAAAAATTTTGCAATTTTGACAGTACCATCCCTCCTTGTGAACTGAACATCATATTTAAGAAAATTGTTTAGCAACACCTTGAGAAGATGAGGTGCACCAGCGAAAACAACAATATCATTATCTCCCAACCTAATACATGGATCATCTCTCCCAGGGAGAGTCCTTGCGGCCAAGGCCTGAAGGACTGAAGTATTGCTCTGCGCAAGGTCACTGGTTTCAGTCCTATTTCCTGCAACACTGAAACAGTGTCCTTAATGGCCTTTTCTAGTCTCCCTTTGCTAATGGAGTGGCTCAAATGAAAAGCAACAGGTTGCTTCCAATTAGAGTTCAAACCACGCGCCATGAAGACCAGACCATGGTCAGCAAAGCAAGGAAAGCGACCCCCTGCCACATCTTCAAAGCCCAAAATCTGATCATTCATAGGATCGTAATCCACATGTTTTTCAAGAGAAAACTTGTCAAACGTGAGAATGCAGAATTTGTCCTTTTCAGGTATGGAGAAAGTTTGCCCAGCCATACTGTGCAGTATGACATTAGAAACACCAGGATTCAGAGAATACGAGAAAGAATTCGGTAACTGGGCAGTTCCAGCATAGGAGTAAGAGTTCTGTACAAAGAAGAATTCTTCTGAAATATTAGGGCCAGTGCCTTCAGACGACAAGAATATCTGATTCCCATCTTTGGCTTACCCGTATTACTCAAGATAGATTTAACTATCTCCCTACTCCATTCGGGTAGCTGCTCCAGTGCAGAGATATCATCCTCTGCCACTGGATGCATGCTAAGACGCAATCTGGTCATCCAAACGTACCAATCCTTAAACTTCTTTGCTACCTCGTGCATCCTTGAGCTTCTCAGGGAAGTGTATTTGCCACGAGGCAACCCCATAAGCCTCTTTAAACTAAAACTCCTCCCCCGGAGACATGAGGATGAACGAGGCAAGGAAGTTAAATTACTTGTGCTGGGAGAAGTCAGTACAGGGTCCACCACACCTGGAGCTGGAGTTGAGTAGGGCATGGAGGTTGAAGTCGATGTATCCCAAGGTGGAAGGTCTGTAGTCCAGCAATCCTTCCAGTGTCTCCACTCCCAGGTCATCTTCAACCTTCATGCACTCTACTTCAGTAGCGATGGGGTGATCTGGACAACATGAACAATAACAGTTCAACATTAACCTAATATAGATAATCAAAATAAATAAACCAAATGGTAAAAAAGTATAATTTTCACAAAATTTTCATTTTTCAAAAGACACTGCGAAGTTCAAAGTACTCTTTCACAAAGAGATAAAAAAATATGTATAAGAGCTTACATATTTAGAATTTTATAAAAATTTCAAAAATAAATCTTAATAAGCCAATTTAATTAAAAAACAAAAAAGATATGTTCTAATATAAATCTTCTATACTTCTCATATAAATGAAACAATAATTGCAAGATAAAATAATCTCAATTAGTTCTAGAACTTACCATCAGTTAATTGGTATTCATTGAATTCTACCAAATTCCCCATGATCTGAATACCAGGAGGATCTGCAAGTAAAAGATAGGAATAATAGATTGCCAGTTAAAACGATTAAAATAATTTTAATCTACCCAAATGTACTCACTTCTTTCATTGTCAACAACCTGGTGAAAATTGCGACGGACCGCGACTAGAACCCGGGATGCCAGCAGTAGCCGCAGGTGTGCTGTCCACTGCACCACCCGCCTCGAATTTCAAAGCCCTACTACAAAAGGTCCCGGGTTCGAGTCCCAGTCCGTCGCATTTTCACCTGACCACAGATGATGAGAACTTTCCTCCTCGAGTAGATACTAAAAAGTAGTGAGTTAGAAACAAATACTCACTTCTTGTTTGAATAGATCCCGGCTTGAGGGTCACCCTCACTTTTTCTGCTATGCGATCGGGGCTGGAGTAGCAGGAATCCTCGAAATGGAGAGAGCATTGAGAAATAGTCTTCCATTTCGGGAAATCCCACTATCTGCTGGGTCGTAGGCCTAAAAACTCCGATCGCACGAATTCATGTAGGAAGCCTTCCCCGGGATTCGGTGGATGAACAGATCCTTGATCTCCCACCTCGTGGCCCCATAGAGTGCATTTCATACTGTAATATTTCAAAAAATACAATTAATACCACCTCATCGAATACAGTAACATACTATACACTCCACGACAAATAAATTACTTACCCGAGCGAAGACATTTCGGTACGAATCCACAAAAAAATAAAAAATCTCGTTCACAAATACCGCAGTACTCGCGAGTCAGCAGCAGTACGGCGGTTGCTTTTGTTAGCTTTCGAATCAAACTCGTAGCCACTTTTTACGGGGATTCCCACAAAAAATATTGGTTCTGAAGTGTTTTTTTAAGAGCGATCTACCGGTTGCAAACGTCACTATCACAGGCTACACTAGCGATATCTGTTGGAAAGTAAAAGCAGAAATGTCGACCATAGCCGCTTAAATGGCGCCTCTCCGCTGACTGCGTGGACTACAGACTAATGCAGACTGGACATTACAATATTAACACCCCTGACCACCATTAGCGCTTGGTGCCTGTAGTGAGAGGGGATCAAACTAACTTTATATCGGTTCAGCAGTTCTTTAAACAACCGCTAAAGCTCCTTCTAATAGGTTTACCTCCCCTCGATCCTTGCCAGTAACATAATGTTCTCCTATTAGTGTTTCAACTTAAGCATGAATAAAGTAATTTACACTAGTACATTTAAGGAAATGATGTATATTTCACATTTTTTCCCTCATACCACCCGCATAATTCTGAAATTAATATATTACATTAAACACACTGAATCTTGAACATTAGAGAAAGGAATCTGGATATACAATAAAAAGGATCGATGAATCTATAAAAATTTAAAGAAAATAATAATAAAAAAATGTATTGTCAAAAAACAGTACAAACTGCGTATGACCACGTGGAGGACAATAAACTAATTTACTCTCCGGAAGCAAGCAAGGGACCATCCCATCAATTCCTATCAAGGGCCCTAAGGCAGAGGCGGATTCAAAAATTTCAGCAAAAGTTCCTAGATAAGATAAAAAGTTAGCTGCGAGTTATAATACTAATAGAATGTCAATATGTTTGTAATTTTACGCAAAAAATTACATGTACAAGTTATTATCGAACTATAGATTATTCTGAGTATAGTGTTTAAAAATCATAAGAATTGAAATAACACTAAATTCACGATTTATTGTTACAATAAACACGCCCCTAGTCAAAGCCTAGAGAACCTGTATAATAAATCCGCCTCTACCAGAAGGAAAAACGGAGAAAAACCCGGGTCAGGATGGGGCTACAGAATTTATGTACACAACCGTGTCAATGTTGAGTACACATAAAACTAAATTAATATGAGCCATACGGCAACACAA
>NNCF01127650.1:143174-266320 GCA_002313205.1 Laupala kohalensis
GTGTTCGTGAACGAGATTGTTTCGTATAAAGCAAGGGTGGCACTTCAGTAATTCGTTCTTAACAAACAAGACCGTTTCATAAATATAAATGCAGGGAAGTGTTAAGATATTTAATTCCTTGAATAAAGGTTTACAAGAGTTTCGGGGGTGAGATTTACAAATTATCCGAACTATCCTCTTCTGAATTCTGAAAGTTTGAATACTCTGACCGGAATTACCCCAGAAGGTAATGCCGTAACGTAAATGGGAGTAAACGTTTGCAAAATATACGCAACGGGAAATACGTGGACTAACTGCGTTAACTAAGTTTCGGAATGCGTAACACAATTTGCTTAATTGGGAATTAAGATTAATAAGTAATTGATACAATAACACTGAATAAATATAACATTATATTAAATAACAACAGGGAGGTTTAAGATTTCAATACAAAGACTCCTAAACAGACAAGATTTTGCAAAATGTTCTTGATAACCATAAAATCCTGATAAGTGAAAATTACATTATGATGCATGAATCAAATTCATCTTCCTACATGTACTGTATTTCCTGGTCTCTTAAAAATATTGACAACTTTAAGAAACACATGGCAATTTATGTTTATACAAACTCATAATAAGTACATTGTTAATTCTAGTTTTGCTTATAAACCTTCACACATTTTGTGCATGAATTCTTCAATTTGATGATATTTTTATTGGGGTTTATAGTTGACAAAATGAGTGAATTTAGGTAAACTAAAACGAAATTTCCTCAAAAATCACCTCAGTCAATAAAAGAAAGTGAATATGATTTCCATATTTTTAAATGCAATTCAACTATTGAATTTAGTTGTGCTAGAACTGTACAGGAAGTTAAGGTTTTTCATACGCAGAGGGACTGTTGATTGAGTTATTCTTTATACAAGACAATAACCCAAAATTCCGCGACTTAATATTTTCATAAATAAACACAAGGGACAGGTTCTATGCTTACTAAAAACAGACAGTGCACTTATATTATGTCAAAGAACACAACAAAAATAGACCTAAAACTTTCTCAATATAGTAATTTTCTACTAAATTTGAGTGATAGTCACATAATCAAACTTATTAAAAAATATTTACCATTATCGTTCATGGCCAACAGGAAATTATTGTATTTTCTGAAAATAAGTGAAACAATTATCAGGAGAAGAATTGAATGAACATTAATTACTCTATTGGGCAAATGATTAAATTATATCTCATCAACATGTCAGAAGATTTAGGATTTTTTACTGATAAAATATTACTCCTACAAATTTCTCCTCAATTATCAAAAAAAAAAAATTGAAATGTGTAATATCAGTTAATAATATAGTACAAATAATATTCAGGGACTCGCTTGACTTGTTTGAAATGCATGAGTATGTGCTAACATGGTGACCAAGCACATCGGCTTTGTGATTTATGCATCTCGCCTCAGAAAAAGTGAAATAGTTTTCTGAAATGTCCGGTAACCTACAGATAAATGTGATACAAAAAAATACTACAGAAAATATATTATAAATCAAAGTAAAATTCCATCACTTTTGTGATTAAAAGTTGGTATTATTTTGTAAATAAATGTTTTCTCCATGAGACACAATGCATTTCACCATCAATTATAATTGCTATTATTTCATATAAATGGTTGGTGAGGTATGTTTTTCAAGTTGAAATCACAATAAGAACATGTAACTCTTTATTTAGGCCAATTTAAGAAATTTTAGGATTTAATTCTACCTGCACTTTCAGAATTGTGTTAGAAAGAACAAACTCGTGATATTAAATAAAGTCTCTGAACATAGCAACAACTCAAATGTAATAATATGAAGAATAAATTAGACATAGAATTAACAAAATAAAACACAATTTTTGTCTTATTTCATTTTCAAATTTACTTCCTTATTTCTTATTGGATATAACTAAACAGAGTCAACTCTCACCAAAAACCCTAAATAACTGGGATAAATGATCAATTCTATATATGGCCATGATGTGTTTGGAATAAGTGTTTTCTTACATTTCTTTCCCAACTTCAAGAAGAACTTCCAAACCAAATATTGTTCTTACTCCCATTTCCTACTAAAATAATGTTGATTCCCAGGGGAATATAGATGAATCTCAACATGCTATAAACATATAGCAAAACAACAATAATTAGCATATTGGTCCATCAGAGAAAATTTTACCAATATAAATACTTTGAAAACGTAAACACAATCAAAATATTCCAATCAAGCAATGCTTGCATGAAAGCACTGAATATATAATATTTTATTTAATATGAGTTATGTACAACAGAAAAAAGAAGAAAATAGAAAACAGAACACAATTTTTAAAAAAATACATTATACAAACAACAGTATATTCAAAATTCAAAAAACAATTATCTTTTTACAGTTTTTTACAGCACCAATTATAATAGTAAAGAATTATAAATAAATTAAAGAATAAAAAGGTATATGAAAGAAAAGAGGCCATGACACAGTGTCAAGGAACATTGGTATTCATTATTTAACAAGAAAAAACGAATAATGTAGTGACCTAACAACCAAGGCAAATCCAAGTTCAGTCTAACTATAAAATAATAAAGCAAATTAATAAAACTAGTAATAGCAAAATATTTAGAAAATCTGATTATAAAACAATGTTTTTTTAAGAGCTTTTGAGGAGAAATAAACATTGAGGAATATTGTGATTAAAAGTGAGAGGTACCAAAAATGATCCATCATTGTACTTTCAATTGAAATGACTTGTGCATGTAAACTATACTGATAAGTAGAAGAATTGTGTGAACAAGAGAAAGATGTGCAAGTACTTCAATATTATCCACACAACTTTTGCAAAGGAAGTTAAGATTCAGTTCATTTCATAGTTGATGAAACTGACTTAATGAAGATTTAATGATCACAATGAGTTTTCACCCATCTGCAAATAAACAAGAATAAATTATTAACAAGAACAATACCAACTTCATTAACACATAACAGGAATTATAGTGGTTCAAGAGTGCTATTAGTCGTAATAGAAAAGACAGGAAACACATAATATTTGCTTTCTTTTATCGCTACTAATTGCCATCTACTTAATTCTAAATAAAGTTTGAATTACCTGTAATGTAACCTGGAGTAAAAGATTAGGGCCAGCAAAAGTTGCATTCAATGCTGTTCCCATCAGTAAGCTATAGGCACTATTAAAAATTTGAACGAAATAAATCCATTTTGACCATTGCAATTCAAGAAAACAAGTATATTCAGTAAAACTCACATGGAGGAAAGAACGTGCGGATTCAAGAATCATTTGCTTATTCTCTGAGCAAAATGCAGAGTATATTTATTACTTATCAATTTTCTGATTTCAGAATGTAAAATAAATGTCAATCAGTTGTTCTCGTTACACAGAAGTGAAAATAATAATCTTCATGTCAACATTCATAAAAAGACGGGTAAACTCGTAAAATTAACATGTAACACCTCACCCTGACCTCACCTTTCCATCACCTTCCAACTCGTTCCAAGTGATTCAAATCGGCAACGACAAAAACAATCAGCCAATGGGAGACGCAGATAATAGCAGTTGTCACTTTCGCCACAGGTGTCGTTGCTAACGAAACTTCACAGCACAAACTATATGCTTCACAGAAATTTTAAACATAGAGTACCTATAAGTACGTAATATAAGTATACATAAAATAATATATAATATAAGTACTAACAGGTACTCTACTTAAACAGTGCAGGCAGAACTACAAGTGGACGGGTAGCAAAGTAATTTTCTGTGTAAACTCTGACATTGAACAGGACGGTGAGTAGCGCTCGGGAAAGATAGATAAAGTTAACTTTAGGTTTGTTCAAGCAGCAAATACCGAAGAGTTCAGAATTCTCTCGAGATATCCTCAGTGCGCATGCGCGGAATTCAGGACGGTTCCGAACCGTTCGGGATTGCTGCCGGAACGTCTTTTACATGCCATAGTTTAAAGTTCGTCCGTTCGATGTCGCATGAACTTAACAGCAGGTCCATCTCGCGAGGAAAAAATTAAACGATACAGATGTCCCCTCGAAATGGCGTTTTTTCAAGTTTTTCAAATAAAAACAACACAAAAACTATTTTAAATTTGAATTATGTATATTTAAGAGTACTTAAAAGAGTTCTTGAGCAAAAATTTTTAATGTTCGTATCAATATATGTAGTGAAAAAATTATTTCTTTTTTTAAGTAGGGTTCTAACGGCCTTGACGAGCCCTAAAGCTCCACAAAAAATATTTTTAAGACCTATTTTTAATATTTAGTATTGTCATAAAATGTTTGTAATGACGTGTTCATTCCCAACATAATTTTCTATTTTGATGTACGCAACAACCAACAATGCGCCCAGTCGACGGTTAACCCTCAATCGGTTTAGTGGAATGAAATGAAGTTGGGAGGTAGTGTTGGATCGGATCCAACCAGACTTCTGTATAAAGAAGTTTTCGGTCAAAATAGGCTAACAATGTCATTTTATAACAACATTGATTAATAATATACTGCACATTAAAAATACTCTTTTGAAGAAAATAACAAACATTTTCAAGTTTTGATGGGAAAATGTGAACAAGTAATAGTTCCAAAATGACATACATTAGTAAAATTCGTACAAGCAAAAATAACCGTATTAAAAAATAAGGTACAAATTAACAATTAGCTTGAAAATAAAGTATATTGTCATTTTATATCTCTTAATAACACAGATCAATGTGCGGTTGAGTGTGAGTATCACCGCCGGGCACCCGAATCTAGAGTCTTTCGTGTTGTATCAAGAGATAAAAGTACAGTATACCAAGATTAATAAGCTAATTGTTAATTTTTATCTTATTTTTAAATATAGTTTTTAAGGGCCTATGGAAAATTTTGCAATTAACCGATCTTGATATGGCAAGGTTTTATAAAAAAAATACAAGAATTATTTAATCCAAGATAAAATTATAAAATTGACATTTTATAAATAACTTTCCCAGAAACGTCGAGTAAAATTATCAGTGTCCTAGGCTTAACAGTTTTCCTAGTATAAATTTTACAAGCTAACCCATACCGCGAGAACGCTAGAAAACAGTGTTTTTTTACCTTCCCAATACAATTTAAAATACTCAGACACAAGCATATACTTTTTTATATTTACCTATTTTAATATCATGTATATTTTCACACTTTGAATAGAAACTACTTAGAATAGAAAACAGAGGAAAGTAAAATATAGATACAAAAAAAAATATAAACAAACAAACAACACAGTTTATACGTATTTTTAAATTTTATTAGAAAAATTTACTATTTCTTAATCTCTTACAATCCGTCCAAAAATGGACCGTATTTGCATTTCCCGTTCATTGCAAAGACATTCAACGAAATACTGTGAGTACATTTTGCTTTAATTGAGTAATTTTTAAGGTTTCTTAAGATACAAATTTTTAGAATATGTTAGAACGTTTTTCGTGAAAAAGAAATTTCATCTGTTATCTGTCCTTTATACGTATTATTATAAGTTAGTTGTTTTACTCCTTGCAATTTCTGTATGCATGTGACCCATTTATTTACTCCTTGAAAATAGTTAACCATTAGTATTACGACTCAAGGAATAATATCGATATTCAATAAAATTATGTTGCGTATTTATCGAGAATTTTCATCGATTTATTCTTTCATTTCGTACATGTGTTTAAGTTTTTTAGTATATAATTACCAATTAGCAAGGAATGAATGTAACACATTACTTCAAAATTCACATTGATATTTTTTTAAAGGACATTGGTTTTCAGATTCGACAAATAGAGGTTCGTACAATAAATGCAAGAAAGTGCAAAGGGAGTTTCATAAATTGTAATAATTAAATCAATGTTTCCTAGTTGAGAGGCAATACACATGTTGTAGGAATAATTTATTTTATTAATATATACATTGTAACGTTGGTAAGCTTGTACCAAGAAATTAGAAAAGAATAATTAGGAATGTTTATGACAAACATCTGCGGCATACATATTTTTATTCGAAAATAATTGATGATTGTAAATACATACATAAATAAGTCATTTTGCTGTAAATTTTTATTGGTATTATACGGTGCCGCAAAAACCTATTTATAACTTATAAATTAAGTGTCACCGGATGCACTACGCGTTCGATGGACTTCGCGGTGAATCATTTAAATCTAGCAATAAGTTTTTTCCTTCTGGATGCCTTAGCACGGGTGCAGCCCGTTATTTGGAGGTCTGGGGCGAGCAAGGCGAGTTCGTACAAATAATCGCGTCCAGGTCTCCCCACGGAACGCTCAGTGATGACGCAGCTTGTCAAAATCTTTTACTTCGACCTTGGCTGTATCGAACGGTGCGCCACTAACGGTTCCTATTGTCCACACTCAGAAACAGACATTCGCCATTAGAAAGAACAATCTGATTACAACAGCAGCCACCTAACTGTGCTGTGACTGTGTTCGGTGTTCCTTTGAGGTGGAATTTAATTTTTAAATTTTCTTGAAACAACGTTAACATACGAACAGAAAGGACTTGTGCACTGTAATTTATTGATCATCCCGGTCTAACCGTGATCACCTCGGTATCATTCTGCAGAACAACTATATGGAATAATTAATTATTAGCATATTTTAATAAATAATGGAGAAAACCCGAGTTAGACTAAACAACAAATAAAACATTTGTGAATAAATAAAATTAGCAACGCAGAGCGGTTCGAGGCCGCGCTTACAGGGAAGGGGGACGTGAATACCCAAGCACCTAGAAAGGATCGGCTCTTCGCTTGGGCGAGCAGACGGGACCCAAAATTCACGACAGGCAGCTGTGCGAGTATTTTCGTAAAAGAAAAACGGTTTTAGAAGTTTTTGGAAAGGCGTCTGGAAAGTATCGGATTTAAAGCTAGAATAGATAGCGTACAAGTGCATTTAAAATTGAGAAATAGATGGACGATGACAAGTTAAGAGGAGGGGGAGCCAAGAAGTGTTTCGTAAAAGAAAAGGAGCCGTGAGTTGGTCTCCGATCCTTTTTGCCAAAGGGACTTCGTTAGCGGAGCCGCGTAACGACACAGGTTTTGTTTTTTATTAAAAGACGCAGCTGGATGAAGGTTGCTCATTGTGCGGAGTAACACTGCTCAGACAATGAAGATGACTGACATTAGACGGAGACGCGTAGCAGAAAGAAGGGGTGGGGGTTCTGACCGCAGGGGCGCGTGCCGAGAGAGGAAACAATGAAGACGAGTGATTTTAGGCAGAGCCGGGGAATGAGGAGCGACCGTGCGAGATAAGTTTGGGGGGTTTGAAGTGGAAAGAGGTGTGTGTTAAATGTGACTGACGGGTGAAAAATAAAGTTGCATTGTCAGAACGCAGGGGAATGAGGTCTCCTTGTCACAATTAAATATTGCCTGGTAGAGAGATGAGGGTCACAAGTCTCCGAAGTGTCACAGAAGGGACTCGGAAGGAAAATACTCGAGTTCGGAGACAAGGAAGCATTACATTAATCACACTTTGCTATTGGCTGTGAAGAGAAATACGTCATACAAAAATAACTAATCCAAAATACTCCGCGTGGAGTGTTAAAATGAGTGATTATTGACCGAAGAAAACAAATGACGTCATAGAAAGAGGAGTGTTCTCTCAAAGTTTTGAGCAGGTAAGTGGGGAAGTACTTACTTACGGGGGAGCAACATCGCTCTGCACGCACTTAGAGAGATTCAGAGACGCAGATTAGAGAGTTTAGAAAATTCAGACTCATTCAGAGATTCAATTCATTCAGTGATCATGTTCGTTGATGACTGATCGTTCATTATTATAAGTCAGCAGACTGACTTAGATTTTGGTGAGAAAGAGACTTGGAGTTTTATTTGATGTTACTAGGAGATCATTAGTTGATCATTTATGAGTTTACGGCAGTCGGTGTGCTACGAACTACTACAATTAAAGTTCCAGCAAGTTATCCGCAACTTTTAATCACTCGGCTTGAGTGTCGTCCGATCTTCGGTGAAAGTTATCTTGTATGAGGCATGAACATTTTTTCAGAGAAATAAATGGCCTGGAACTATTATGAACGCCATTAAGTCGTGATGTCTGCGTCAAGCTGTTTAATGACAAGAATGGTATCTCTTTCGCTACGCGGAGGGTCAGCTGATTCCGGTAGAGGTAAATGGGCGAACGGTACCTGCTGTGCTGAGCGGTGAATGGCCTGGTGGTAACTGGAGGTTACTACTCCTTAAGGTTACAAGCCGCGCCCACATCGTTTTGGCAACTGGTGATCCAGCTTTAAATGAAAACATTAAGGTAAATTGCATGACTGGCTGCGTCCAGTGCATCGTTTATTACGTTAATTGCCAGTGTACTTAACTAAGTGAGTGTGACGACGCCATGGACTCTTGTGGTGCTTACGAATGTTCATTAACAAAATCATTAAGGACAGATTGTTAATGCGAATGATTGCTTACTTCTAATATACCATTTTAAAACTGACTAGTCTGGAATAGTTTATCAACCAGTCTTGTTGTTGCTTGAATGAAAAGTAAAGCAAATATTATGTCGTATGTTATTGTGATTTTTGGGGGATATTTTGGAATGGGAATGAGCAGGGGAAATATTTACATGGGAAGTGTTAGTGTGTAATAATGATGTGTAATTTTTATGTAATAAATAATTAAATCAATTTTATCAGAGGCGTTTCCTTTATTAAGGAGTTATGTGTATTTCACGACAATAAAAAGGTTCGAACCCCGATCTTTTAGTTTCTAACTCTTTAGTGAAGGAGATATCCAGATTTCCAGTGGAAACGCCTGAGTGGGATAGATAAGGGAATTGGTATTCACACTCTACCATTTAGTTTTGTTACAATACCTAGAGAGGTGAGTGTTTGCAATTCATAAGAAAAGCACGTGAAACATATACATGCGTACTGTTAATATAAGTGTTTTAAGCGAGGACGTGCTAAATATTTCATAAATAGCTTCGCAATATATGACACATTAATTGAAATATTGTTTTTCGGGAGTAGTTTATTAAAACATGCGCGGAACAAGGCTGAATGTGTTGGAGGACTCGTGCGAGGACTTGTGCGAGGTTGGTTCAATTTCTTTCTTATTGTTGAGAAGTGGCTCAAGTAATATTTCATGTCGTTCCTGTTATGATGTTAGCACATTAAAATTCAGAGAGTAATAAACTTCTATTTCGTTTTTCAGATTGGAGATTATTGTACACAGAATGCCTCGCTGCTGCAGAGTAATGGGATGCAAAATTAGCCATAGGATTGAAAAAGTTTGTGACAACTTTTGCTCTTCCAAGAGGCAAAGATTTGAAGTCTAAGTGCCTTCGGAAAAATCTACAGATTTTAGTGGATTCAAGAATCCTATTATGAGTATAAAACACTTTTCTAAAGAGGACATTACTATAAATGCGAAGTGTGTTGTAAAAGAAAAGTTGAAAGAGTGAGAGAAAAATACCTAATGAAAGTTAATGGAGTTCCTTGAATTTTTCTCAACGTTCCAAGTTATTTCAATACTAAATACGAAATATGCTACTAGTTGTTACTTGAATTGCTTGTTATATAGCTAGAGGCAATACAGGGAACAGAAATGTGAAGTGTGTGTGACATGGTTGCTGTGCAACAAGATAGTTGACTTGGAAATGCCATCTGGATGTATGTTGAACGAGACATTCGAGGAAAATTAACGTTTCCTTCCGAAATATCCTTGAAGTGCATGTGTTGTGTGGCATGTCCTGCAGATCATAGTGGATTATTTAAGAAATAATTCTTGGCCTGTGTGAAACAGTTAGGCATTTTAAAGTAGTTGATTTCTGAAATGCTTATTGATTATTTTAATGACTAGGGGACATAACTGTGGATACTGAAGAAACATGTTTGTGGATGTTTCCCACAAAGCCTGTAAAATCGTTATGCATATATTTCTTCCAAGTACTCCGTAAGTGGACAAGACCGAAAGTTATCGCTGTAAAAACGTGTTAAACAATTTTGTGGAACAAGTGAATACGATTTATGACAAAACGAATATGGGAGGAAACTAAAAAAATTCAGAGTGCAAGTTCTTAGGATTGTACAGTATTCATATTGAAGTCCAGATTATTAAGGATAATTGCTTTGTAATTCGTTTATGTAATTATGCTGTAGATGTAACTTTTTTATGTGTATACGTTTATGTAATAATGTACTTAATTGTGTAATTATCCAGCTTGTTTAATTCCATTGTCTCTTTTGATAATGTGTGTACATTATATTCATTAAATCAGCTTTCTGTTTTAAAGAAATTTTAATTTATTACATTTATCTCTCCTCTTATTTCCTGTTGTTCCGTGTAAAGCTGGTACTATCATTAATTCTTAATTATTCCTGTATGTGCCATATTATTTTAGTTCTTATCATTACAATGTACATTGTACATTGTATTTAACTAATGAATTTATTATAATATGGGATATTTATTAGTTTAATGAATGATCTATAATGACGATTAGTCTCCTTATTGTTGTTAGCAAGAATGATCGACAAATATAAAAGTGTAGGGTGCATTTACGAGTATACTGGTTCATTCACCTTGCCAATGCGTCAACATACACTTATAATAATGTAAAAAAACATAACTTTTGCAAATGAAGATCAAACTTAGACCTAACACTGCACTTGTCGTCACTTGTTCTCTACTTGTACAGTACATTCAAATGGCGCCTATGCAGTTTCTCTCGGACGGATGGCGCTCGCAGCGCATGGCAATCGATAACACGAAAACTCGAAAGGTGGACGTCAAGGATTATAAACCCACTCAGTGAGCTCATTGCTTGTACAAGTTAGGCAAATATTGCCTCCACTTAGTTAGCTCGTTATTTCCACATGTAAAAATATGGTCACCTCTAAGTGGGTTCGCTATTTCCACAAGTTGCATGAACTACTACAGACTTCTAAGAAATGTAGGAGTAAATTTAAAAAAAGGTCCAGAGGCGGGTTTGAACACGCATGCCAACAGCTATGGTTCAGGCGCCGGGATACTACTGCATGAGCCACGAAAGACACGATGGTTTATTTCTATAAAATGAGCAATCTGAATGAGGGTAATGATATATAACGTAAGATTTTTAATTGAAATATAACTCTCTATATGGAATTGAAATCTGTCAAGAATTCCATAAAAATTGAAATAAATTTAAGTTAGAAAACTTGATAAAGAAACACGAATGAAGTGATATAAAAACTCAAGTGGCATTTTAGTTACTGAGCACTTCGCTGTGTAAAAGACGTAATATTTTGTGTCCATCAAAATAAATGTTTTACATTAAAATAAAATGGGACCCAAAATATCCTATTCGGAAATAAGACTTGTATATTGTCATGTTTAATCCAAAATACATATCCACGATATCAGCGACGCTATGTATCAAAATTCACACAACTTATGGAAATAGTGAACCCAGTTAGTTGGCTCGCTATTCTCACAAGTTGTGCAGACTTATCAAATTTATTCTTCTGAGTCTTCGTGACTATCGATTATTCTGACTGCGCTCAACTCTCCTCCTCAGCAAAGTCAAACGAAGTTGACTACAGTAAACTTTTTTCATGAATGGAATGCTTGCAAAGGAGATTGAAATCGATTTCAGTCAGCAGTTGGCGTAACTGGAAAGCCCCAAATGATACAAGCACTATCCTGCCCGATACGACCGTGCTTATGTCGCGTCAAAAGAATTGGGTTGGCGTATAGTTGGTTAATGAGAAAATTTATTGATGCAGAATCACGGTCAGAATCACACTTCTCACTAAAAAAATCTTTAATCGACCAAATAAACATCCTCCATTAATAAAGACTTTAAAAAATTAGCAATGTAAATGATTAGTCTAGTTCAATGGACTTGGGAATAAATTTTCTAATGAATTCTACAGCCCTCTTTAGTGTTAGCCACTTTCGACATGTCTCTTTTTCATCCAGTTTCTACATTTTAAATTTTCTCATTTTTCTGAGATTATTTTTAAATGACGAAAGCAATTATTTTTCTTTTGTTCAGCATATGTTGTAATTAGAACAAGATCTATTTATACCATTTTCTTGACTTTCTTCTGTGGTACTTTTCTGTATAAACAAATGTTGAATCCCAAAATGGCCACAAGGTTTAGATAATGCACCAAACATTCATTGGAGTTAGCTTTATCAATATTGATATACATTGATATGTACAGTTCTGAAATTATGAATGGGCTCACGATATATTCTAAGTCCCACGCTCTTAGCAGTTTGCATTTGTTAGGTTTACAACGCCACTCCTCTGCGACAGGGAAAAAGCTCCCTCACCTTCGTTCGACCAATCGTTGGCAAACTTGAAATTGCTTCCATATTTGGCAGACCAATAGAAGACTAGTACTGGTGTATATTGTGATGATACTTACTGTATCTAATTAAATATGACCATGAGTTAAAATAATTACTGGTCTTTAAAAAATTGGGCGCCAAATCGCCCTCAAAATTAAGACAATTAATTAGAATAATTAATCATGGACCTTAAAATAAAAGACATGAGATTTCAGAGTAATTAACTTTGAATTGTTGGTTTGAATTATTTAATGAGTTAAAAACAACACACAGGGTTCCGTTAGGAAAACGCATATTAAAAATAAAAAAAACTAAATTGTTTATTCATTATCGTTACAGATTTCTTAAAAGCTAACATGCATTCTTCTTCTTTGACATTCCTGCACTCCCCCAAAATAACACAAGGACAACAATATTGGCGATCAGTAACAACATGTTTGATTTCGCCACTGGTAAGAATTGCTGAAGACACATCAAAAATTGAATTACACTCAATTATACATTTAATAGTTCATCTCTTAGTTTTGGCCTTCATGAATGAAATTAATGTTTGTTTTTTCTTTTGTTAATGTCTTTAATTAGGCCAAATTAACATGACACTTGTCGTACATGTATTTCTTCTTCGCTACGCGCATTGACTGACTGGAAGCAGACCAGCTTTTACATATTACCTTTTTCTAGCAAAGATCGCAGATCAGCCTCGATGGTGTGGAGCAGGTTCATTGGCCCCGACGACCCTTCAAAATAGTAGCTTCACGTTCTCCAACCCATTCAATGCCTTCATTCATTAGTGAAGGTCAGTCCTCCGGCCTTCGGAGTTCTCGCACCAGCTGTCGCCTCGTCCTCAATTAGAACGCGTCGCCATCGGGTATGAAGTCGCTCGTCTCAGGAACTCGCGATACTCCGCATCGGCGATTCGACTCCCGAAAAGCGCCTTCCCCGTACGGTCTGGACTCCAGGTCCGCGTCTTATCGTCCGGAATTATTAGAAATTTGGGCGATCATTTATTAACTCGTAATGATCCTCTGCAATTCATTCTCTACTGTTCTCAGAATTAATAACTCGAATATTTCGGAATATCGAAAGATTCGATGCACTAACTCGCGTACATGAACAGCAATCGTACGAAGTTAAGCGCATATGGAGTTGTGAGCAGTGAACGAATACATTTCTGAATCAACCGTGAATCAAAAACTGAGTTGAATCTGCATCTCAGTTTCCAAACTAAATCTGAGCAGTCTCAGCAACTGCTCGGCTATGAACCTCGTGAAAAACTGCTCGAACTTGAGAATAAAAGTTCATTCCCCACCACAAGATTTTCGTTCCGCCTCCATTGATCCCGGGTTTCGAAGACAGAAAATTCTCCTGACGGATGCAAGTCGCCCCCACTCCTCCGTCTTTTTTTCGAAATTTCGTTATCTTTTCCCCACGTCTACGTTTCTTCCAGACCATGCGTATGTAATTTTTTTATCTTATATCGCCAACATTTTTCCAAATGCGTCTCACGTGAGACACGTGCGCCCTTAAGTAAATAGTCGTTAGATCCTATCTTAATCTACGGGTCAACATCCTGCATCAGTAGTGATTCTTCGCGCAACTATTTATTTCACATATCTTAATCAGGTCCCAGACGACAGACCCGTCTTTTTATACCTCTGTCTGGAGTTATCTCCCGCCATCCTTGGTCTTTTAACTTCTAAGAACTCTTTCATATCTTCCCCTTTTCCCACTGAAATTAATTGCGTCAACTCTATTTTCGTTTGGTATTAATATGCTTCGTCTCACGTCGGTCTTTGTTTCTCTTAATTTAGACTGAAATTATTATATAATTACAATATTAAATCGTAATGAGAGAAAATGTTTTATTACGTCGCTATTAAAGAAATATTTTGTAAATTTTTATTATACACGTCTTGGACTTCCATAACAAAAAATATTCTTTGTGTTCTTAACTTCAATAAACTTTCTTATTCTCTATACTTAAATAACATCTCAAGTTGTTGTCCTCGGGAATATAAAACAAATTAAACTTATCCGTAAAAAGATTTGCTTCTTACTATAAAATCGATATTGTTTTATCACAGTTTTGAATACCATCACAAGATATCGTATGAATTTTGTGAGATACGCATTCAGGAATTACTTACTAACATTCTTATAACCTCTGAATTTTATTCAGTGGTGCAAATAAAGTAATTGACATCAATTATTGTGTTGTTTATTGTAATTTCAAATGATATTCAGCTCTTTTATACTATATTTAGAGGGCAATCGGAAATCAAGCATTATAGAAAGGAATTTGATATAAAATGAATGAATAACACTAAATGTCAATTCTAATGATATCTTCAATAATTTTAAACCAATAAATAAATTACGTCTGTAATAAATGCATTGATGCAAAATACAATGGTTGGCTGTAATCGTGCAACATATAAAACAATATGCTCAGAGATTAACATAACAAAAAAGTTTATTTTTAGTTCTCAGAAAATATAACAAATGGAACATATCACTTATATTTAGACTTCAAAATACAATTAATTTGTATTCATGCACTATAAGAAAGTCAGAAAATAAAACATCGCAATTAATATAGCATTTTATTAATTATCTTACATTGTCCCAGATATGAATTTCATTTTTTTCTCCACATTCTTTCGTTATTATCGACATGCCGAAGAACTCATTGATTTCAATAGCAGGGGACAAACGAGGCAATTCAGATGCATTCTTTATACAACTTCTTACGAATCAACATGATTGTACATATTTGTGAAGATGAATATATTGATTAGACATTAAACGTGATTTTAAGAGTAAGGATAAAATATCAGCGAAGTAATTGATGAGATAACAATACAAAACTAAATACAAAGTTATTGCGACTAGTAGGTTCCAGTATTCCAGATTCAGGGTCATTTTGTAAGAAGCTATTATTTTCACGAACGAACAAGAATGACAAAGAAATGGGTATCAAAACAATCCGCAAATTTAAAACAAAATCTGACAACTAATTAATACAAGGTATATATACATAAAATGTGATTAAAATATAACATTTACACTTATTTAACTTATGAAAAACCTGCTCTCAAACTCATTAATGTTGCTAAATGTCGATTTGATCATAGCAAACACAATTAAACAACCACATCAATTGTATTATAATTTCAGAATATTTCGTTGTTGGATTTATGCTGGTCTTCGAAGATGAAACTTTCGTTATTTAGTAGGAATTAGTAGGATTTCATGTTCTATAACATGAAATAATACCACTTTAGAATGCTTCGTTCTAGAAGACGAACGATCGCAATATCAAATTTGTCATCAGTCATCCATTTCACCCTTTTACTACTCGCGCAGAGAAAGTAAACGAGAATAATGGTAATTCGTTATTGAAAGCACAATACATTTTGCACTTAATAAAGTGTTCAAAACAGAAGATCTCGCTTACACGCATTCTCAATGACCTGAAAAACAAATATTTTCGATATGTTTGAATTGTTGCCGTCTGCGTATTTCTATGGTCTCAAAGATAGGTTTTTTCAGTGCGACATCTCCAGAATATTTTTTATTTAGTCTTGTTATTTTGTCATAAGAGAAGAAGAAATGATACATACAGAAAAAACACAAAAATTAATATATCGAATTACCAAAATACTTTTGTGGTCCCCCCAAGGGACTTACATCTAGTAAGTACATGTTTGGCGAACACGGGGCCCCGAGCTGAGTCTGGCATTACTTCCACTTACTTGTGCAAGTCTCCTTCCTTTCTCTTTCCTGACCTTCCTTGTTCACCTCTTCACCTCTGCTATTAGGGCTAGGGTATATTTCATTTTCCTTTTTCTTCTTCTTTTTTTAAAAAATGTTTAAAGTAAAGTCTTGAGATATGTTGGGATTTGAGTTTTGAGTTGTAATTCACGAGGGTTTTTAGTGGATATGGCTGAGTCATTCGGCGAGTCCCACATGCGGGGAGAGTCATGTTGGCTCTCCCTAGTGCGTAACTGCATTTTCCCTACCTGTACAAGGTTTTAGGGCTCCAATGACCTCGATGTCGACGAGCCGTAAAACCCCACCACGAAAATCTATGCTGGAGATAGTGAAAACAAGATAACGTCCTGAGCATGGAGAATACGAAGATGATTTAACTCGACTTATCCTGCCGACATAAGTCGGAACTTTGCGAAATGACCGCTATGCACCTAGCGGAATATATATTTCGAATATATATTTTTCAAGTGGTTTTAAATTAATGTGAAGAATGAAAAGGAAATGAGAGAAGGGGGAATCATCAGTACAGTGAAATCTACGTTTTCACTTCAGCGCCTGAATTGCATGCAGCACTGTTTTTATTGGAGATCAATGTATGCTGTCACTTTACAATATTTGTATGTTTCTTTAATATATATGAGTGAATTTTTGTCGTAAACTTACGTGGCAACGCGTAATTTGTTAAAGTTGCGCGCGAAACGGAAGAGCAGCGCAAAATTAGTATTTTTGGGCAAAATGCTGTGGTTGCGTTATAATGATAAATTTAATGTNTATACAGACCCCAGATATATGTAATTATAGCCTTGAGGAAGTCTGACTTAAAGTCGAAACTATGGCAGTCCAACGAATATTTTAATGAAGAAACATTTGCTTTCTTATAAATTATAAATATTAACATTTTGGTCATCACTCATTGCTTCTCAGATTGTGTGCTATCCCAGGATATATTGGTCTCTACGCTTTTTGAGTGTTCTTCTGGAAGGAGAGATGGGAATGTGACTATCGTATTTAAAGGGAATTGAAAAATAGAATATTACAATAAGTTTTTCAAATCGAAACACAAACAGAACAATTAAAAAGTGCAGAAAGTATATACTTTACTAATAAACCTGTATTTTTCTATCGTAGAGTCTTCCAATAATTACATTAGCTTCATATAATTAAACAAATTTGTTATTGTTACATTAAGATATAGATAAATCATTTGTTTATTATTAAGAGGTTCTTTTATATTTTGTTCGTTATGAGGAACGTCCTGAAACTGTAGGTTGTAAATAAGGAATTCTAAAAATTACCATTTATCTTTATCATAGGTTTCACTGTGTGGAAAAAGCACACTTGGAATCCGAAAAAAGACTCATTGAAAAGTGTAAACAAATAGTGTCCCGAGAGACCATTGTCCAAAAACGTACTTGAAGAAGCAAGATTGTTTTTTACAACGAACAATTTATAAACATTGTTTTTTGTTTTAAATACAGTTTATAAAATACCGCCTAATTTCAATTCGTAGCTAGACATACAGAAAGTGCATATAAAATATTTCTGTACAGAACACTGTGCTCCAATAGTATTACAAGATAAATTTGAGATGCTATATTAATATATTTTTATTGAAAATATTGTTTGATTATAAATTACACTATTTAAAGCATATCAATTTTCTACTCAATATCCTGATGAAAATGGAGTTTCTTTATTACATATTTCTTAAGTTTTGGTGAGTTCAGTTAACAGTGATCTGGTGTATAATCACATCACACGTATTTCTGGTAACTTCAATACAACAAAGTATTGCATGATTGTCATAGAAATTAGAAACTTTAGAATTGTTTTCTTTATTTTATCATGATTCTCTGTAATTTTTTGAAGATTTTTTTTTCTTAAAGGAATATTTAAGAATGTAGTCATAGGTTACTTTCAATTTTAAGAACTAAACATAATTTCGTCATGAAATATATAATTGTATACTGTCATTCACAAATGAACAGACTAAAAGTACCGTAACTTACGACTTCATGTATAGAAATTATTTTATAGAAATGTTGATCAAAAGTATTAAAGTGTATGGAGACATCGTACACTTAGGATATGTATCAGCACAATGGAGATTGAACTTCGAAAGTATTCCAATATCATCTCATTAAGTTGCTAGCAATGTTACCCATTTCTCAGCGTGTTTAATATTTTCCAAGCAATGACAGAGCATTATCAAAGGTTTCGTTCATAACAGCTCCCAAACAGATCTTTCGAACTGATTTAAACCAATTTCAAAAATCTATGAGCAAATACCACCGGGAATCGAACCAGCGGATTCGCGGCAGTAGAATTACAGTAGAATTTTTCTCTCTGTTTCTTCATGATCTTCCGGCACCTGGGCATGTTTCTGAATTTCTTTATGCCGATGACGTTGCTTATGCGGCACGTGCCTACAATCTTCCTTCTGCTATCACTAATCTTCAAACAGCTACCTCCCGCCTGGACACTTGGAGCTCTTCTAATGGGTTGACCTTGAACCCCTCCAAGTGCCAGGCAATTATCTTCACTTTCCGCTACCTCTCCAGCATACCCTTTCATAACCTGCCGTCGCTCAAGGTCAAGGACACCACTGTGGACTGGTCCACAAGTGTCAAGTACCTTGGGATCACGATGGACAGGAAGCTTCGCTGGGAAGATCAGGGAAAGTCTCTTTCAGAAAATGAACAGCACTCTTGCCCGCCTCTCTCCAATTTTCTGTAATCGCAGGATCCGGCTAAAATAAAACTTTTACTCTACAAAACATGTGTCCGTAGCCTGGCACTCTATGCCTGTGAAACTTGGGCTACCCTTCCAAATAAAATTCATCGTCGTTTTCACATTCTTGAAAACCGGTTCCTGCGGATGGCTGTTAAACCGCCCATGGGCACCCCCAATTCTTATCTTCGTCGAATTTCCAATTTAGAACCCATAACTAAATTCATCTTCCTTCGTGCCCGGAAACATATCCGGAAGGCATTCCACGACCCCACCCCCAACATCTTCCATAAGTACTCTCGGCATCTGTAACGCAGAGTCAACCCCCGTGCTCACCGTCGGTATCCTTCCGACATACTTCAACTCCCCATCCCCTCATTCTACCCCAACTATCTCTTTTTCAATTTCATCCTTTCACCTCAATATTATCTTTCTATCAATAAACCCAACATAACTCCCACCATTTTATCATTACCTCATTCCTACCTTAACTTCCATGTTTCCCCGCTAATGAGTGCCTAAGTCGCCGGTTTCCGGCGGACATGGCACTCGCATTATATGTTTCAGTGGGACTTGTTACAATTTAAGCCGTGCAGCCCATCCACGATGAGCACCATCTGGTGCAGGCGCGGAATGATGATGCCACACCCACGAGATGCTTTATTTTTCTCAGCCAAATGTATTATTACCCAGTTGAGGTACAATGTTTGTTGAAAAACTCGACCAACAGCCTGTGTAAACGTATCACTCTTACTTCTTGATTCCATGCGATTAAATTATAAGATCTTTTTAATTATATGAAAATCATTGTTTTAAATAAAAGTATATTTGACCCCGTGCTTTAACGGTTATTAATTATCATTAGAGTAATACGGTTATTATTAATTTTGTTGTTCATTCTACCGTGTCTAAAACTATCAAAGTGAAATAAAGACGTGTAGTTTCTCATCCTCCTTATTTCTATTCTTAGCAAGTCATACAGATACGAATGCTATTTCATTGGTACAAATAGTTTAAACCAATAAGTGCATATAACTTTTTTCTTTATTAAATATTGTCCCCTAATTGTATAATACGGTAACTCTATATTAATGTATTTTTATAGAAAATATTGATTGAATATAAATTAGACAACTTAGTCATATCCATTTCCTATTCAATATTTTTATTAAAATCAAGTATATTTTTACATAGTTTCAACTTAACATAGTTTGGTGAGCTTAGTAAACAATACTATGGTGTATTATCATATCACACTTACTTTTCAGTCAGAATTAGAAACTCTCGAATTGCTTTTTGTATCATTATTTTCTTTAAATATTTGTAGAATTGATTGCTTTTTAATTCAATACTGAATAATTTCTGCATGAGTTAATTACAATTAAAAAACTGTAAAAAATTCCTCGTGAAATATATTATTGAATACTTTCATTCACGAATGAACAAACTAAAAATACCGTAACTTAAAGAGATCATGGATAGAAATTATTTAATAGAAACGTTGAACTAATGTATTAAAGTATATTTAGACGTCGTATACTTAGGAAACGTATGAGCGCAATGCAGATTGAATTTCGAAAGTGTTCCAACTTTATCTCCTTCAGTTGCTAGCCACATTGACAGATGTAATGCGACGTTGCCGAATTACTATTCGCTCAGCGTATGTTTAAGATTTTCCTAAGCAATGTTAGAGCATGAATTAAGGTTTTGTTCATTACAGTTCCCAAACAGATATTACGAGCTGATTTGTGGAATAAACCATTTTGAAAACTCTGTGCGCAAATGTCACCGGGAATCGAACTAGCGGCGTAGCGACAGTTGAGTTGCAGTGGAGCTGTATTTCTCTCAGTCAAATGCATTTTTACTTAGATGCGGTATATTGTTTGTTGAAAAACTCGACGTCTCTATCGATCACAGAAATAGGCACAAAATTCAGAAGCAAGGAAAATGCAATTTCCTCGAAAGTCGTCATTCTCCCCCTACGGAGGGAATATGTCGAAAGTCACAAATTGAACAACAACATGCAACGTAACCTTACTTCGGCAACGAGTTTTTGCAGGTTGATGATATATGCACAAGTTGTGGAAATAGCAAACCCGCTGCGGCCTTATTATTTCCACAACTTGTGCAATTAGCGAACCTGGCCTGGCTTTACTATTTCCACAACTTGTGCCAATTGTGAGCGCACAGTGGCGCTGTTTGGGTGCGATTGTATGTACGAGTTGTGGCACAGCGTGGCAGCTAGGACGACTGCCATGTATTTAAGGATAAAACAAGACGACATAAAATGGTTTTATTTCCGAAAACGAAATTTTGAATTCACTTTCTTTTAATGTAAAACTTTTTTAATACATTGATTCTAAAAATTGAAATGTATACGCTACGTATTTCTCTAGTAACTGAAATCTCACTTGAAGTTTTATGTCTCTCCATACGGGTTTCTCAAGTTTTCTAACCTAAGTTTATTTCAATCATGTTTTAATTCGTGGCAGAATTCACTCCTACATATTATAGGGTTTCATTGTACGTTAACTAACATTACGCTTAATCTTGCACGATATTACACCTTACTGTTTTATAGATTTTCGGACCTTATCATAGAGAAGCTTCCCTGTTTCCTGTTCTAACATGGCTGACTCGCTGTCAAGTAGTGACTCTCGTTGGCCACAACTCGTGCAACTAACCGTGGCTAGACCGTGCCACTGCCTGGCTCACTAGCTGCCACGGTATATTGCTATTGACACAAGACGTACAAATAATGGCGCCCAGAACGCGCCAAGGTGCGCTCACAATTGATACAAATAGAGAACCCATGTCAGGTTCGCTATACGCACAAGTTGCGTAATCTACTACAGACTTGTATGGAGTATATTGTCTTTTTTACTCCAACCTAGACATCAGCGACGCAGTCTATCGCTATTCATGTAACTTGGGGAAATAGTAAGCCCGCAGCGGGTTCGATATTTTCACAAGTTGTGCGAATATCCATTTCGTTTTGTGCAAGACTTCTACTCCCCAAAATGAATTTCAGTGCATAAAATATATAATCAAATGCACTTACTTCCTCTTTTATAAGATGTGAGGTAATGACGGTTGAAAGAGTAACTCCGAAATAAATTTAAAAACAAAATTTTTTCACTCAGAAACAGTCCACCACAAGAAAATTCACCATACTGTGTTGACATTACTGTCAACTATCAAAAAATGATGAGCGTGTTCATGTATGATTCAAGATGTTTCTAAATCAACTGTAAAGAACATTGAGGGGATGATTTTTATTATTGAAACACGCAAAAAAGTATCTTTAAAACTGATTCCTTTATTTTTGCTTCAAATTAAGCATATTTTCGGGAAAAATTTTTTAGACATTGTAAAAGTGGAATGAGTATATTTCGGGAAAGTTGTTTCATTAAATGGTACCAAAGATTCATTGGGGCCTATGCCCCAATGAATCTTTGGTACCATTTAAAACGTAACGTAAGTTATTAAAAGCGTTAATAGTTTTAGAAAAAAACTTCAAAATTAAACAAGCTGTTAACTTCGCTAATTAACGGACAAACGCTTCTCTGTACAGCTAAGACTACTATAATACTGATTCGATTGTAAAATAGATCAGTCTATTTTACAATCGAATCAGTATAATAGTAGTCTTAGCTGTACAGAGAAGCGTTTGTCCGTTAATTAGCGAAGTTAACAGCTTGTTTAATTTTAAAGTTTTTTTCTAAAACTATTAACGCTTTTAATAACTTACGATACTTTTGTCTTCCGTTAATTTTATTTTTTGAGCATTGTTCCCGCGGTGGGTAGCGTCGGGTCAGAAATTTATCTTATCTCTTTTCGTCTGAACCGACGATCTTTCATTGCTCGAGACCATTAAGAGTAGCGTTCACTACCTCGGCTCAGAACGGTTAGAGGTTCCCACGCTATGCGTCGTAGGAAGGGGTCTGAAATTCAAAATAAGCAGTCCTCAAGGATACGTCGGTTGGCGCTACATCGTGGGAACGTCAGTTACTCAGATGAGATCCGCGTCATGGCCATGCAATTAAGCCCACTCTAGGATTCGGGGATTCCATTCGCGAATGCTATTCAAAAAGTAAGGAAATTCAGTCATTTAGCTGTTTGTGGTCACCCTCCAACTTGTGGACAGATATAGAATTTGAAATCTACATAATGAACGAAACCAAATAGAAAAAGCAATACTATTATTTAGTTGATCATCTTGATGTATTTGCATTGTGCTTTACACTGAAGTTAAGTTACAACATAACTTAACTGCATATTACGAGCAAGAAAACATTACCGTTGGACGGCTTATACTGAAAAATATGCAGGGTAAACATTATCCCTCTCAGATGAAAATGTTCATGTTCATGAAGGAAAAAATGCACCTTATGCAACAAGATGATCTTGAAAGAGAGATTCTCTGACTACTTCAAATACACAAAACAAGAAACAAAATAAATATAACTTGTGTTTACTTACCTTTTCTGCCCTGCCCGGTCTAGCCTAACTACACGGTATCTATGTTATAATAAACTTTTGCGTGTTAGAATAATTATAGAATCCTTGACTTCAACTTGAGAATAATTATAGAATGATTCAACATTTTAAAAAATCGGTGAACTTCAACTCGCGTTAAATTTCCAGCAACTAACGAAGTTAACTTTTCGAGTAACGGATTAATAGTCACCGATGTAGCTATAACTAAGTCAACGTCGTTTTTAGAAATTTTAAAACTAGAAGTTTTAACATACAGCTGAATATTCAGCTCTAAATGTTTATAAGCTAAAATATGCAGTTTTTTAACATAAGAAAAGGTATGTTTTTATTGATGAGTTGCCTTTAATAACATTAAATGAAAGTAATATAACTTCTCAAGAACAGAATTCACATCAAACAAAACTCGAAAAAGTTCGACGATACTCTCTCTGTTAAAAAAAGTAAGAGGACAAGATGGAGAAAGAAGACGAAGAAGGAGAACAGGAGGAAGAAGGAGAACAGGAGGAAGAAGGAGAACAGGAGGAAGAAGGAGAACAGGAGGAAGAAGGAGAACAGGAGGAAGAAGGAGAACAGGAGGAAGAAGGAGAACAGGAGGAAGAAGGAGAACAGGAGGAAGAAGGAGAACAGGAGGAAGAAGGAGAAAGAGAAGAGGAAGGGAAAAAAAAAGGAGGAAGAAAAAGCAGAAGTACGAAGAGGAGGCGGCAGAGGAGGAAGAAGGAGTGCAGTAGGATGGAGAGGAGGAGTAGGAAGAACGAGAGGAAGAAGTAGAAGAATAGACCTTTAAATTTATCTGCTACAATTCAACTTTGAACATAGTGCAACCTTGCATTCTCTTAAAGCAAGAAAAAATGATTTATTTTAAGAACTATGCAATATGCATAAAGAGCAGTTTTTAGTTTTTGTTTTCTTGTTTTGCAATAACTATTGAATGAAATGAGATGTTAAATTTCTTAAAATATATTTTTGTTTTCTTCTTGTCTGCTGGAATGTTTTGGGTATACTTGGTACCCTTGTTTCTACACTAAAAATAGTAAGCTTTATGGCCACTTAGGATGCTCCTAGCTTATAAATAATGATTCTTTTATACGTACTTAGCAGGAGTGGATACAAGGAGGAAGGTCAAGGGGGTCATGACCTCCCTAAAGATCTGTAGAGAATGAGTTTTTAGTCACACAAAAGCGTTCATTTAGTTAAAAAATAGTTAAAAAATAGATTTTTACCAAAAACATCACGAATCTCACTAGTTTTCAGGTTGCATACAATGTTTTCAGGTTGTCCTTTCCAATGTTTTCAGGTTTCCTTTACAGGATGGGTAGTGTACTCTAGCAGTGATAATACTGATAATTAGTGTATATATGATAAATCAATGTAGGAAGGGAAAGAAGGAACAGAAACAAGGTATACCACTATCCATAAAGAGCGTGGCCCCTGTACAGACTCCAGTTCCGCTATTTCCACATTTGTAAAAAAATATTTTCTTTCTCTCTTTTCGTATGTAAAAATATTCTATTTGTGTATTTCTATGTCTATTAGATTTTAGTGTGCAAAGTGAGTAAGAACATTGTACATACACGTGTAAAGAAGTTTTTCTTTTGTTCATCTTAAAACATGTTAGTTTGTAGTGCGCCACACGACAACGTTATGGGTAAAATTGTAAATATTGTATGGGAAGATGAAGTAGGAGAATGGATTGTAAATATTGTATAAATAATGATAAACGATTGTAAATGTGGATTAGAAAGAGGAAGAATAAAATGCTGGTGCCTTCACGATCACCCGGTTTTTACCCTAACTTTAGGGAAGGGGGGAAGACGTTGTGAAGACACCTAGCAACCAGGATTGGGGTCAAGAAGCCAGAGGAAGTGGGTTAGTGGGTAATGACATATGAAGACAGACAGTATATAAGCGGGTGTATAATGGACTCGAGGCGGAGGCAGAAGGGCTCAATGACTGCGTGGGCGTTGCAATCTATGTGACACCCGAGCACCTTCACTGCCGACTTCCGCACTGATTGGAAGCTGGAAGGAACTGAGTCTGTCAAAGATCTACACTGCAACATCATGCCTACCACCTACTTCTCTCTGGCTGCTGCCACCGGCGATCATGGAGCGTTGTAAGTACTATTAAATGTGTCGTACTAGCCACGAGTTTCACCAGCCGTTACTCCTGCCTAACCCCCACCACCCCCTTTCTTCCTTCCATGTCATGTTAACTCTTTGTGGATTCACGCGGCCAACCATATAAGAACCAGGAAGGGAGAACTGTGACACCATCACCTGTAATTTTGTTCTGGTCCTTGAAAAATTAAATGTTTCTGTACCTTAAAAAGGTGAACACTATAAATGTTTTTCTGTCCTCTGTTGCACAAAATTTTAAAAATAATCACGAAAGTAATATGTTACTGTACTGAACAGCATATTAATTAACACTTAAATGACCTAAACTTACCATTTGCTTTAGAATTTTCAATTTTTTTTTTCTGAGGCTGGTATGTTTTTTGATATGTACTATGCCCAAGGCTATCCTTTTGTTATGATCCCCCCACCTACAAATTAGTCTGTATCCGCCCCTGGTACTTAGTGTTATCAGTAAATGTTTGTAGCTATCACATATATTCCAAAAATGTTCCTTATGTATAGTCCTAAAAAATTCCTTTAGGATAATTTCAGATCTTTCCAAAGAGCTTTCTTATTTTATTAACAACGCAGCTAAGCTACTCAGAATTATTGATTCTATAATACAATATCACTTCGCCATGAGTCACCAATCTGATATCACCGTACTTGCAAAGGCTCACACATTGTTACTTGATAATACAATTCTGGATCTCTGGGACACTGGGTATTTTAATGTCAAATCTGCCTGACCACATTGATTTTGCCATCATTATTTCAAAACAGAATTCTATTGCAATCTTCTATGAAGCTCTGAAATATTATAACAGCAGAATATATTGCTCAAGTATTTTGAAGAATGGACTTGGTTTTAATTTTGGAATCAGAATTTGAGACTCTTAATATGGAATCTGTCTCAGAGGACTTGTGAACTTCTCAAAACCACATTACAAACTTCCTATCAAATTTCAAAATAATAGAAACTTATGATTTTCATAACTGATTCATTAGATAGTAGCAAATTCCTTTGTATGCATGGTAGCATGAGATTAGGTGGGAAAAATTGAAATATTAAAAAAAATTAAATTTGTTTTACTGATTTAATAAGAGTGCTTAATAATAATAATAATGATAATAATAATAAATAAATCATGTAAGTTCATAGTCAGGACTAGCTAATTTAAAAAAATTTGATTCTCTGTTTCTCATGAGGACATCAGGACTATCAAACTCCAATATTTCTCCATTGCCCATCACTAAAACTCTGAAATTATGAACACAATAAAATCAATAAAAATAATTATTCATTAAATTTATACAAAAATAAGGTCTTACCTATCTAGATCCATAACAGTTGAAGATCGATGAGCTATTGATATCACAGTACTTTGTCGGAAAGATGTGCGCAATGTATGCTGAATATTGCGATCAGTTTCCAAATCTACATTAGCAGTAGCTTCATCAATACATATGATCTGAAAAGTTACAATTTTAATATTTATATGATTAAAATAAATGAATGAATTTTTTCCCCACCAGAACACTTGGATACAATTTAAAACACTAACTTTAGCATTACGCAACACAGCTCGAACCAGGCACAGTAACTGTCTCTGTCCAACAGATAAGTTTGTACCCCCCGGAGACAATTTGGCTTCCAGTCCTCCAAGTTTGCGAATAACGGGAGCCATATGGCATCTCTGAATTGCACTTGTCAATTCATCATCTCTGTATTCAAAAGCTGGATCTAAATTCTCTCTAATAGTTCCAGAGAAGAGAAATGGATCTTGAGGAATAACAGCTAAACGAGATCTGAAAAAAGGGGATATAGAGCTATAACAAACCCCTAAACAAACACTAAAAACCTTTTAAAAAATGAATGAGTCATAAATTAAAGTCAGAAAAAACCATAAAAGGGAATACTATAAGAAAAAAATTAAAAAGCACACTAAACACATTATCTACACAACTAAGAGGGGGGAGAGAAAGGTTGAAGTATGAGGGTTAGAGAAACAGGGAAAAGAGGAAGAAAATAGGGATGGACTGAGAGATAAGGGAAAGAAGAACCAGAGGAGGGAGAGAAAGATAGGATAAATAAAGTGCCATTAATATATAAAATTAACCTCTTGTTACTTTACTTGTTAGCTACAAACTTGTACTCAAGTGAAACAGGGCCCTGATGGTGGAAGTAGTCAGGTAACAAGCATTTACCCCAACAATTATAAGTTAAAATTAAATTTGACACAAATATTTCTTATTGTAATTTCACTTCATTAGTGATTTTACTCATCCTATCATTCTCTCATCCCTACCCTGACAAAAGTGTTGGGTTCATCAAGAATATGACGTTTCATTAAAAAAATTATTCATTGAAAATCTTCTCCCCCTGTTACAAAGCCCTTGTCTTATTGAAAAAGACGGAGGATGGGAGAGGACTTCTTCAGTTTGCATATGAACCTTACTTTCAGTCATACTGATTATTCACCGAGATAGAAATTTGAGTACAAGTTTGTAGTTTGTAGCTAACAAGTAAATAAGGGTTCTAATGACCTTGTTGTTGGAGAGTCCTAAAGCCCCAATAATAACAAGCAAAGTATCAAGAGTTTGTTAAAATATTCAGTAATTAGAAAATCACAATGACACTGGTAAACTTGTAATGACCTCATAAATTTGAACAGTAAACTTGACATATAAATTATTACAATTTTAGAATTGAGAATACTTGTAAACCACTAACATTTGTAGATTACTAACACCAGTAGCTGATAAACTTGTAAAATAAACTTGTTACCAACAAAGTACTTTTTATCTAGCTGTAAACAATGGTTAACTGTGGTACAAATGTTGCTTTATAAAGATGTACAGTAAAATTCTTCCTTGAAAGAAGATGCATATATTTATTCACTATCAAATGATTCTGTGAAATGTTGCAATAGCAGTGCTTGTCATATTACCAAACTCAAAACAGCCAATCAGAAACGTTGGGTCCACATCAACATAATGAACTCAAATGTTGACCTTTGTAAACCAATTTACCAAACTAGTACTTCGCAACTTGTAAGTACTCAAGCTTTCTCAGTATCTGACCAAATCAAATGTTCTGGGGGAAAATCCTCTTCACAACATAACAAAATACTAAAAACATTGATACACATTTCCTTGCTTGATAAAATAATTCCTGGGAAAAATTGCAACCAGAACAAATAATTTATTCCCATTATTTAAGTCAAATTTATGTTGCTCTTTGCAGTGGTGGATGTGCAGTGATAAACAAAGCATGTCTGCAGCAGGTTTCCTAGTGGTACTACCATATCCCCTACATAACAATCACTCATCATCATCCGTCCCTAACATCATTCACATCAATCATCAACATTCACATCTCCTATAAGCTCACATAGCCACCTTGGTTCTGTAAGTCACAGATAGAGTGTGAGGGGAAAGTAGTGATGGAACACTGTCCTGTATCGTATCCCCATCAAAATGCTGCACAACCAAATAAAATAAAATGGTTTTGTGAGAGGAAGGTCTATCTTGACCCTACCATCTTATACAGCAATTGCATGTCAAATGCACTTAGTAAATACAAACAAGTTGCCCCTATAACTTGATTTTCAAAAGGCATGTGATACTGTGAGCCATAAGATTCTACTTCACAAGTTGTATCATTATGGTATTGATTCTCATTTATCTTATAGAGTTTATATTGTTTAGGTTCATGGTAATCAGTCAACTACATTTGTTGTTAATTCTAGTGTGATGCCAGGTTCATATCTAGCATAGCTGTCATTTATTCTGTTCGTTAATGTATTTGCGAATCTGAAAAATGTTCAAATATTAATATTAGCTAATGATATAAAATTTTTCACAATTATCAACTCTTGTTATGACCAAATACTACTACAATTGAATCTCACTAGTATCACAGAGAGATCTGTTTTAAATAGATTAAAACTCAGCAGAGATAAGCCTTAAGTTTAATTTTTTTGGCAGAAGTAGTTATCTCTTTTGATTTTCAATATTCTCTATGTAATATTTTTTAGAAAAAGTTAGTTTTTATAAGGATTTGGGAGTAATATTTGAAAGTTAGTTTAAATTCAAACTTCATTGGGACAAGGTAATAGTTAAGGCATTTAAAATGCTAAGTTTTATTAAATCCAATGAGTTGATAATCCAATGAGGTTTGATGAACATGACTATTTTGGTATAGCATTAATGATCAATCTAGGTTCTATGAAGTCCTTGCACATCTCCCATGATTTATCCTTTGTGAAAATCATTAAATTAAATCTTATCAATACTCAGGTCATTGATTTATTCTCTCAGACGCATCTTACAAATACTTTGCTACATCAATGTGAACTCATTGAAAACTCATCTAACAACAACAATGAGCATAACTCTAGTGTTAATAGAATGAGACAAAAATGGAATAAACTGCCAAATGAAATAAGAAACATTTGTCACCAATTAAAAGCAAATTGAAAGTGCACATTAAGGGACTTTGTAAATTTCATAGCATAAATTAAGTTTTAATTAAATAACTAATGTAATATTTACGTCATAGTACATGTCTTTTACTTGTGTATTGCTTGCTGTCATTTGACATTACTGTCTTGAAAAATTTGTATGAAAGGGTGTAATGGGGTCATAGAACCCTGGACTCATTGGTTTCATAAATGAAATAAAAATAAATATGTACCATAAACTTCAGTATATCTACAAATGTGCATTGTTTCTGTGGAGGTTAAAATACTATATCAAAAGACTTAGTGTATAGTACAAATTGTGAAAACTTTCAAAGTTAAATATTATGTGTAGGTCTATATAGCATTTTCTTTCCCCATAAGTATCTAACTGATAGAGAGTGTAATCTTCTTCCCTATTACTGACATTTCAGTCCAAGGCTTAAAAATAGTGTGGGACATAGAATAAATAAATTACAAATGGAACTTGCCATTATTGCTTTTTTTAAACATTTTATCAAAAAACATCTGTGGTTCATTCTCTACCAAACGCAACTAGCCCCAATCTAGCTCTCTTCTGATTAATTCTTTTCCAACATTCTTTCTTCTGTTTTTGTAACTTTGTCCTAAAAACCACCAAACAACACATCCTTATTGTCCCTTATTTCTATCAATATAGTCAATTTATTTTGATTTCCAACATTTAGGCATGTCTAAAGAGAGAAACTACTCATTGGAGTGCACAAATGAAATATGTTCTTCTAACAAATGCTTATTGCCCTCAAGTGTGATAATTCTGCTTTTGTTCCAGGCAAAAACTTATTTGTACTAGTCACTGACAAGTTATCAAAATCTTGAAACAACTGAAATAACTACTAGTAGTAACAAGTATCATTAGCAGCAAATTGTAACTAGCAATATTTGTAATTTTGTGAAATGAACCTAGGTATAACAATCGTATGTTGTGTTGACTCGTAACAATCCATTGATGTACAATTCTTTTCTTATGTTTCAAACATTCATTCCATCTACTAATACTACACTAGGGCACTAATGACCTTGATGTTGGCAAGCCCTAAAGCCTCAATAAAAAAAAACAACTATACTTTCACTAATACGTTTCAAACACATTCGTTCTTTGACTCCTCCAAATTGTAAAAAATTGAGCTAAAAAGTATTGAGAAAATAAACTAAATATACCTGAAAACCTTGATGGTAAATGTGAAATATACTTCGCACAGAAACTAGTCTTCATTAAAAACACATTAAATAAACATACCTCAATCCACTAAGTCCTATGTGTGAAATATTCACAGTATCTATCAATATTTTGCCTCTAGTAAGTTCACTGAGACGAAATAAAGCCACTAACAACGAACTTTTTCCTGCACCAGTTCTTCCCATTACTCCTATCTTTTCTGCTGGTCTTGTTTCAAAGGAAATTCCATTTAAGGCAGGAGCTAAATAATCTCTGCAAAGATTAAAAAAAGGAACATAAAATTTCATCCCACCAAACACAACAACGTAAGTTACAACAAATTAAAACATCTTTGGAGATCACCTGTATTTCAGAACAACATCATTAAAAGTAATAACCCCTTGACTGGGCCAAGCATAAGGTGGGGGAAGAATCTCCTGCACATTCTCAGGTTCAATTTTGTTAATATATTGTTGCACTCTCTCGACAGCAATCATTTCTTTCTCAGTTTCAGTAAATGCATTAACAACTCCACTCAGTATTCCAGTTATTGACAAGGCATATGAGAGAGCTAATCCAATTAAACCTAAAAAGTATTTTAGTTTATTTATTGAAATTAGAGACGATCAACAAATTTACAATATTTACTTATTTTTAAATCATTAGTTCCTAAGAAATCACTTTAAAAGTATATTTTAACAAGGGTAATCAACACATCAATCAATTTATATCAATTCTCAATGAGTTTGGCAATGTGAAAAAGTATCTTCATAAAAAGCATCTAAGATACATCACACTACATATTATCCAAAACTTGATCAAATGCAAATGACACAATTGGAAAGTTAATAATAATAATATTTTATTGAACCACATAGATCATAACAATGATGTAAGGTGAGTCATAGTACTAACAACAATAACAATATTTACATACAAGAATAACAACAATTTTGATATATTTAACCATATTCATTTAACTTAGGCTAAGTAGAAGTTAACATAAAATACAATTATTTTCTACTATTACAGAATGATAATATTTTTTTAGGCTATGGTTATTAGATATCTATGGTAGGAATTCTATTATTTTACTTTTATTTTATTAATTTATGTCAAGGTCTATATTTATGCTAAAACAGTGTAATTTAATGTTGTTAGATCTTTTCCTGCATCATGGGTCACCTTCTGCACCTTTGTTCTAATGATTACCTGCAACAGATTGTATGTCATACATTAGTTATTGTCATTGAGGAATTCTTGTACACTGTAGGAGTGTTTCTGTTGTAAGAACTGTTTGAGTTTTGTTTTGAATGGGTTCAGTGTATTGATGTTATTTAATGCATTATATAGCTGTATACCAGCATTATGAGTGCTTTTTTGGCTAAGGGTGGATGTTATCTGTGGTAGATTGATATTTCTGGCCTGTCTAGTGTTGTGAACATGAACAGTGGAATTTAATCTGTAGAGTGGTCCTTTGTCTAGTAGATCCTTTTTTACAAAGTTCAAAGTTTCAAAAATGTACATGCATGGCAGTGGAAGTATTTTCAACTTTTCAAATAATGGTTTACATGAAGAAAGTTTATTAGTGTTGGTAATAGTTCGTATTATTTTTTTCTGTAAACTAAAAGTTTGTATTGTTTTTTGGCCCAAAGTATTATACAATATTTTAGAATGGAATGGACATTTGCATAGTATACTGTTCGAAGGGTATCTGTTGTGCAATCTGCTGTTAGAATTCTGATGGCATAGTTTATTGTGCTGAGTTTCATATTCAGTGTTTCTAGGTGACAGTTCCATTTCACGTTATCTTATATAGTAAATCCCAGAAACTGTGTTGTTTGTTTAAAGATGAGGTGGTTACCATTAAATTCGATGTTAGGTGTGTGCTGTTCAGACGAATGAGGATTATGGAAACTAAGCAAGTTTTGTTAGTTTATTATGAGTTTATTTTGTTGGAACCATTGGATTAGGGTAGCGATAGTGGATTTGATAGTGTTAAGTAATTTTTCAGCAGTTTTGGCATGGAATAAGATGTTTGTGTCATCAGAAAATAGTACAATTTTGTGGTTTTTGATGATGGATGGGATGTCATTAATATGTAGAAGAAATAGTATGGGTCCCAGGGTGGAGCCCTGTGGAATTCTGTGAGTGACTTGCATGGGCTGAGACTGGTGAAGTTTTATTTGATTTTCATGTTGGTAGGATACTTGTACTATTTGCTGTCTTTTAGATAAATATGACTTTAGCCAGTTGTATCCTATTCTCCAAATTCCATAATTTTCTAGTTTACCGAGGAGAATTTCATGATTAATTATATCAAAAGCTTTTGTGAGATCTAAGAATCCAACAGGGATTTCTTCCTGCTCTAGTGCAATCAAAATTTCATTGAGAAAAGCAAATAGAGCAGTTTCAGTAGATCTTTTTTTTTCTCTAAATTCATGTTGGTCTGTAATTATTTTGTTACATATTAAGAAGCTTTTTAATCTGTTATTAAATAGTTTTCTAGTATTTTTGAGAATCCTGTGAGAAGTGATATTGGCCTATGGTTTGTTACATTATGTTTGTCTCCTTTTTTGTGAAGAGGTTTTATGATAGCAGTTTTAAAAATTTGTGGGAAGGAGTTGTTATACAAGTGAGTGAGTGGTTTGATTATGTACATTGCTATTTTTTAAATGACTGTCTGGTATATCATCAATTCTGGAAGATGTTTTGTTTTTCATTTGACTAATTATCTGAAGGACTTCTTCCTCATTAGTTTCCCTGATATACATTGTTGATGTTACATGAATATCATTTGGTAGTGGTGGAGCTTGTAGTGTGGTTGTGTTTAGCTTATTTTGTAGTTGGTTGGCTATGCCTGTGAAATGCTGGTTGAGTGTATTAGCAACTTCAATGGGTTCAACTATTTTGTTATTGTCTTGTATCTTATGTTGTTGTTTCTGGGTGACTTGCGTAGTGGTTTGCTTAACAATATTCCACATAGCTTTCGTTTCGTTGGTAGATTTCTCTATGTATTTGTCATTCGTCATCTGCTTGGCATTAATTATTACTTTCTTAAGCACTACTGTGTGTTGTTTGTAATATGTTTTGAGTTGATGGTGTTTTAGTTAACATATGGAGTCTTCTGTTCTGTTCACATGATGTTTTGATTCCTTTAGTCAGTCAATGTTTTTTACTTTGTGTTTGTTGCTTATATGGATGGGATATGTCAAAATAATTTAATAACTGGTTGAAGAATTTGTTGTACTTGCTATCTACATTAGAGGTTTCATAAACCTGAGTCCACATTTCATTATTTAGAAGTGTTAGAAGAGTATTTAAATTTGTGGAGTTAAATATTCTTCTGTTGGTTACTACGGGTTTTTTTGGGAGTTAGTGTCAGTTTTAAGTGAGAGGATCTGTGTGTTATGATCACTTAGTCCCGTATCATATGTAGAGGCAAGATAAATATGTTTGCTCCTGTCAATTAGCATTTGGTCAATTATTGTTTGAGTGCTATTTGTTATTCTTGTGAGTTCATTTATTATGGTTTTGAAATTAAATGATTTAATTAGGTGGGTGAACTTTTCTCGTTCATGTTTAATGATGTTGTTTGTTTGTAAAAAGTCAATGTTCAGATTTCCACAAATAATGATAAAATGGTTCTTGTGTTTTGTCAGTTTGTTAAGAACTGTTTCTAGTTTTTTTCTGAAAATTTCAAGTTTTCCATCAGGTGCTCTGTAAATATTTAAAATAAATATCTTTAAAGCGAGAATTTCAACTATAGTACACTCAAAGTCAGAGTCCTTAAACAAGTAGTTAAAATATGTGTTTTGCCTGGATTCTATGTTGTTTTAGGTAAATACAAGAACCTCCATATGCATGATGCTTATTTTTGTCATGTTTATCTATTTTACGGCAATAAAATCCTGCTAAATAGTACCTTGGTAGTGATGTGATGTTAATTTGAGTGTCTGACAGTCAATGTTCAGTGAAACATAGTACTGATATATGCCTTAATGTTGTATCTAACTGTACCTCTAGCAAATTTATTTTGTTTTTTAATGATCATATGTTTTGGTGAAGAATAGATAGTGTTATGTTGCAGGTTAGACACTGCTATCTTCCAAATTTACCAATGATAACCATTTGTATCCATGAATATCTTCACCCAGAAGTTTATTAATGACAAATATCTTTTATTTATTGATGTGACTAAAGCAAACTAATATTAAACCCTGCAGTGGTTGTGCTTACAAATCTATCGTGAGAGGTCATGCAGATGACGCTCATCATCCACTTTCAAAGTAGAAATTTAAATAAAGAAAAAACGACATTTTATTGACATTGTTGAATTAATAAGGATCTTAAAAATATCTCTAGCTAAATGTGTTGTTAAATAATTTATATCAATCAAAAAAAGTACTTACTGAACTGATCGCTACCGAATGGAGCCTCAGAGGTCATGTGGATGACATGTCATTCATTTTTAAAATAGTAATATTAATGAATACTTTTTATGCATGACCACATAAGTCTGCATACTTAAGTTGTTCATAAAATACACTTTGCAACAATATTAAAGAATTTACCAAATAAGTTGAGTGGATGACGCATGTCATTCAACCTTCACTGTTACAGAATTCCGAGAAAATCGCGAGGGATAGAGTTTAAACAACCATTGAGGTGATGTAATAGATGTCCAAGTATACTAATCTGAGCGCACTGTATTGCCACAACAACATTCAGAAAAAAAGATGACTACACTGCACGGTTAATATGTTAGTAACCTGAATAATGTAAGAACAAAACATACAAACAAAGAAAGACAATAAAATTGACAAATTGTATTTCAAAGTAATATTGGAGAAGATGCGAAGATTCTTTTATATCCTACATTAGCTTTAAAATATTTCTGAACTTTACAGTGGGAGTACTAGAATTTTGTATCAGTTTATTTGGTCACACTATCCACTTACATTTCAACTCAGGGGCTATTCAAAAGGCTTCACTTTTAACTTCCACTACTTCTGGCTGAAGGTAGGATTAAGGACTTCAAAAAGATGTCCTCAGATAAAACCTGATAGCAGGGTTTGGCCAACAAAACTGTAGCAGTATCACATAGAAACCTGATTAAACTAAGCTTTTGTAATAATATTTTAAAAAGAAGTCACTTAAATTCTGCAATGAAAACTGCAATAGTGCAATGTCTCTTCCTAGAGTAGGAGAGATACATTTCATATCTAATAGAGGGTATATTACTACAGGATAAGATATAATATATAAAAAACAGTACTCCTTAGATTAAAAGGTGGCATAATAAATGTAGAAATGATGTATCAACATTCTGCAATTGCTAGTAGCTATCTTTAAAAGTCAAAAATTGTTTACACATTATTTATCAATTTGCCACTACATCTAGTAAAAACTGGATTCTACATTCATGCAAAAAAAAAAAAAAAAAGAATTTCANAAGAATTTCACCAGGCAACATACTTGTAGGACATTACAATAGCTATGGATATAAATGATAAACACACATTTTTCAGTACAGCCACTTATACAGAAATATGGCAATCAATAAACTCCCCAACACAAATTACACTTCACAAAGCCTTATTAAAGAAACTTTTCAAATTAGAATTTTCAATTGACAGAATGATTTTATTTTTTATTTTTTACTTTCAATATTTACCTGCATCTGCAGCTTCAAACTGATGCTGAACAACAGCAATGACACCAATCCCAGTAACCATTGCAACACCAATTAATTGCAACCGCAGACCTAACCACTGGGCAGCAGCTTGGGAAGCTAACTGACACTTTTGATTGGCCTCTACATGAAGCTCATTTTCTCGTTTAAATCTATAAACATTTTACAAGCATCAAAAAATTAATTTTAAAAATCTTACAAATTAGAACTAAATACCTCCTGGACAAATTTACATGACAATAAAGCAGACTTTGTTCCATGTCAATGCTCTGTTAGAACAATCTACTTTCTTTTTCAAGGAATTTCAATTCATCAATTGCATAAATTACAACAAATAACAGTGTGTGTAAGAAATTATTTGACTCTGTTAATATCATTACCATCAGAAAGTACAATAAACTTTAAATATTCATTGACAAAGAAAACAGCACCAACAAGGAAAAGTTGGAAGCTAAGATAACTCAAAATGTATACTGTATAGATGACAAATCAATCTTAAGTTTACATGGTATTATTGAAAACAAAAATTGTCTGTTATTGAAGGCAATGAAAATAATATCCAAGAGAATTATGCTCACATAATCAGGAAAAGTACATCACATGTAAACTCATTTTCTCCACACACAAAGACAAAGAGACAGATAAAGAACATGAGAAAGAGTAAACAAGTGAGACTGAGAGCAGATGAATGGGAGGAGAAACAAGAGGTTATCTACTATTTGCAAAAACACTTACCTTGGTATCACTCTAGAAGAACGAATTGTAGCCAGACCAATAACTGTCTCATTAAAGTGACTGTAAACTGGAGACAATGTCAAGCTAGATAATCGCTTCAACTCACGAGATGTAAGACGGTAAAGATTTTGTAGCCAATGGTAAATGGGTACCAAAGGAGCCAATACCAATATTAGCCATGGTAATGCGTATATTGTTACAAAAACAGTGCCTGAAAATTAAACAGAAATTTTAGAGACTAAAATTCAATTTCAGAAAAAGCAAAAACAAAAAACTAAAAAAAACAGATCAGTGTACAATAAACCACAAATATTACCCAGTAAACTGAAGAACTGAGCCAACAGTATATTCATAATAAATGGCAAGGAGTCGTCTATGGTGTAAGTGTCTGATGAAAATCTGTTTAATACACGACCCATAGGTGTGACATCAAAAAATGTAACTCGAGCCTACAATGAAAAATTACATGAAATGTTAATAATTAAAAAAGAAAAAAAAATATGACAAACAATGCCAAGAAAAGATCAATTAAACAATGTAGAAACAGATTTTCAAAGCCAACTCAGAATATCATAAATGTTTGTTAGTGTTCAAAAATTAATGAGATCATTACAATCAATGTAAAATAAATCATCAAAATGGAAATATACAGTGAAACCCTCTTAAAAAGAGACACCGGGAGGAACAAAATTTTGTCTCTTATAGGTGGGAAATGGCATTTTTAAATGGTACACATAATGTAGTATATTTACATCAAATTAGAATAGTCCCAAAATATCCCTGTATATATTTTAATTATTAAAAGGTACCAGTCCTATTAGCCAGATTTTCTGAGTTTCCGTAAGCATGAAACAAAAAAAAGAACACAAACCAACAAACAAACCCGTAATACCACAATGCGGTCTGAAGGCTATAGAATCTTCACAATTTTTTTAATATCCTTCCGAGAGTGCTGCTACCACCACCACCACCACCACCACCACCTCCAACTTCACATTTGAACTGATTTTTCTTCCATGGAATCACTGGGACCTGTTAATCTAACCGCCAAATGTGAGTGTTCTTAAATTATCCAAACACAGTTGTCGGTCGCTGCCGCAAGCCAAAATGAAATTAGCATAACAATGTAACATTACAGCTGGCGGTGGAGAATAGAAAATAGTGAAGAACAATTTTTGTTTGTAAATATCAAACATGGTAAGTAAAATTTTTTTTTTCCGTACTGCAATAATAATTTTAGTAAAATGGTATTGAAAGTTATTTTTGAACCTTCTTTGGATCACAATGTGATATTTCGCACCACCTTGCATTGCTGGGACCATTGTAGCAAAACTTTTTCCATTGTCACTGATTTATTCATTTACTTTTTATTAGACCACAAAATTAATACATTACTTTAATATAATGCATTAATTCTTATCGTGATAAAGTATTACCTGTGCATAGAAATGGTGAATCTTAAAAACTAAAATACAGTTAATATAACATACTTCGAGTAAAGTTATTTCCAAGTAGAGAATGTCACCCTTAAGACTTCAAAAAAATGTAAACAATGTAGTTCGATCAATAGTTCATATAACAGCTGAAAGTTAAATATTTTGTTAAATCCATTCTTTAATTTTTAACTTTGAGGACTTCATATTAACATTAATATGTTTTAATATTATTTGGTAGTTGATAGAAGAGTTTTATAGAAGTCCTTTTTGCTATTGGCAATGGGATGCCAATAGCATTTCTATTGCCAATGCTTATTTCTAGTTATACTTGTAGATTTTTCAAACTCATTTCTGAGCTTATAACAAAGCATTATTTGCAAATAATTGTTCAAGGTTTATATGGATAGTTATCAATTATGAATCTATTTTTACTTAGAATTTTTAAGAATTTGTTTTGAGCTCTTAGCTACAAGTTTAAGTAGTAACTGTATGCACTTCATCAAGAATGATGCCATATGAAATCAAACTATGGAAGAAAACAATAAATAAGCATAAGTGCTTTTGTTTGCATAATTCTTGACAACTTTCCAAATAAAATAAGGTACATTTTATTAATAATATATTTAATATGAGTATCCCATTTCAGATTTTGATATAGGTATACTCTAGATATTTGACTTTTTTTGTCCCTATTGAGATTTTTACCTTTAATTTTAATATCACAGTCATGAAGCAAATTATTGCTATTACTACCAGAAGTTGTGTAAAGATTTATCTGTACTTAGGGATAGCTCATTATCTACTAGCTACGATGCTACATGCTCCATTAAAACATTAATTTTATGAGTTGCTTCATCCCAGATCTTTTCCTAGGAAATGACAGCAGTATCATTGGCATAAGATAAAATGACACCATCCATAAGAGTATTCAACAAATGGTTCCTTGCAGTACCTGTTTTGTCGGAAGTAACTTAAAACATTGTTTGCTTTTACCCTTTGATAACTGTTAGCTAAATAGCTTTCCATTAATTTATGAGCATCCCCCCTAATTCCATAACAATATAATTTGTCCAATAGTATTCCATGGTTCACTGTATCAAATGTCTTTGATAAATCTAGGAAAGCAACAATAATTGGTAAACTTAAGCATAAGCTCTTATAAATATAATTAATAAAGTAACTTAATGCATCTTTGGTACTCAGTTATTTAACAAACCCACTTTATCATTTGGAAAGTATGTTACATTTCCCAAGAAAATTGAAAATTCTATGGTATATCAATTTTTCAAATATTTTAGCTAAATTTGAGATTAGTGATATGGGTTTACAATTCTTGATATAATGCTTATTGCCACTCTTATAAACTGGGACCAGATCAGCTCTCTTCAGTACATCTGGTCAAATGAATTGCTTAATGCTAAGGTAGCAAATATATGCTAAAAGTTCAGGAATGTATTCAGATATTGTCTTTAACACTTTGGTATTAATATTATCAATACCTCCCACTTCGAGCTTCATTCTACTAATTATTGATATAATTTCTTAAAGAGTCAGTAGCATACAGAAAGATTGTATTACGGTTAATTTCCAGAAGATTAACCTTTTCTATAGGAAATTTTGTCAATTTTAGAGCTGAATTTTTAACACATTTCACAAAAATTGTTATTGACAAAACCGGCAATCTCATCAGTTTTCAATTTTCTTATTATTTTCATCCAATAAGTATTCTATTTCATTATATCTTTTGGTAGTCTTTCCTAATTTTGTATTTACAAATTACCATAAACTTTTATTGTATTAGCTATTTTCTTTCTATGAACTCACTTTCATACATACATTTAGCTTCTTTTAAAATGATGTTTAATATTTTGGTATAATTGTTGTATTCAGATTTCAATTGAATATTTGTAGGATCTAATTTCCAAACTTTATATAGGTGCTCTTTGGTAGCACAGGAAGTCATAATGGTTTCAGTAATCCAGGTTTTCCTGGGTTTGAATTTACCAGACTTTGTTTTCTTTACACAAGTTACTTTAATAATACAATCCTTTATTTCACTTATTATTAAACGGACAGATTAGGACCCTGCAATAACAATATGTTTCAATTAGTTTTGCTAGCAACTAGTTTTTACTTTTTATAGTTTATTTTACTGTAAGTATCCTGTCCACATTTATTTAGTGCCAAGCCTTCACTATTCATGAACAATGGATAATGATCAGGACAAACTGTACTTAACCTTACTGTTTGATATTTCAGCATATGACTTAACAAACTAGTAGTTTAAAAAAAAGGGAATAAAACTATTTTCTAAAAACGAGCTTCAAAGTTCTTATTGTATACTGTTAAGATCTATGTTAAAAACACTGAAGACGACATGGTTCTTAAGACTTATTATTAAGAAAAACTCCTTTAGATGCAAAACGAACTCAGTTTTCGGGAGGTCATGACATCTATATATTGCAGATATATAAATGTACTGTGAATCATTAATTAAAATGGATGAGTGCAAAATACTCTATCTTCCCACCTGAATCATTTCAGTTATTACATTTGTCATTGACATAAATTGCCACACCATTTGCCAGATTTATCTAACTGTTATTGTAGAAAATTTTATAATCAGGTAGCTGGAAGAATTAAAAATACTCCTGCTTCCAAGTTTCAGTACACACAATGACCAACGGTTTGCATTTTAGTCTGCTAATTAGGATTTCTAATTGGCGAAAGTTGACATTTAGTCTTCTTATGTTAATAAACACAATGAACTTATTACTATTCACTTTGAACTATTTCTTCAATTCCTACTATATTATCCATAATAGACAGAGAATAAGAGAAATAAAATTAACAATTAAACAGAACTAAGTATGTGATACAAAAGAAAAGATATTTATACGGTACAATTGATGCGCCTGCTGGTGATGTGTTCTACTAGTCATAGGGTCCAAAGAATTCTTAGTATAACTTAGTTGATGTAATCCTTTTGCTATCTGGTAGCAAGCTGAGTGGATTTGAGGCTGGTTCAATAAGATAGTCAGTAGACTTGATGATAGTACTAAATTTGACTCTAAGTCAACTTGGTCATATCAGTATTTCTTTTGATCTTCAAAAACTGATTAGCTTTCCCACAGTTAATACATGTTTTAACAGAACTGTTTTTGCACTTATTTGAATTATGATCACCAGCACAAATTTTGCATTGCACTGTTCTTGCACATTTTTTATGGTTATGGTTAAAACCTTGGCACTTGAAGGATCTGATGGTATTGAAATTGTCCTTGAAAGCACATCTTTGAAAACCAACAAAAATTCCTCATTGCTTCGCTAGCAGAACATAGGTTGCGGGCTTGACACTCATTATAATATTCCAAATGTTTTTATCTTGACTTTGTTTAATTAAATCAATTTTGAAATTATCCTTATCAATATCAAATATCCTTATTGTTGGATACTTTTTGACAAAATAATCCACTTTAAAATTGTTACCAATATTGCATTCCAGTTTTGATTTAACAGTCTCTCATTTTTACAGCAATCAACAATTATTTCATTTTTTCACCTGTTTTTAACATCAGCAAGAGGATTTTGTATAGATTTAACAATGATTCTCTGAACAGTTTTGACCACATCACCAGAAAACAAGTTTTCAGGTTTAAGAATAAGAGTGCAACTTTCAGGGAGACTATTAGAACAGTTGTAGGCCCGGATGTGATTTACACATATTTCACTTTGAAACAACACTTCTAAAAAAATTGTTGTGTTTCATTTAACTAAACAAGCCACCCAAAACCGCACTTACTAAACGCACTCTAGCAACCACTACTGGCGCACTCGTGCAATATAGTGAAATGCGAGCATAGTCAATTCCCACCCATTTGTTATTTTCTGCGAAATATCTCACTTCTTGTACATTGTTGCATATGTCACTGAGCAAACATAACTAAATGCTTCTGTGATAATGGCTATTAGATGAGAGACTGCAGAAATTTCCTGGTTGTCTTTTGCAAATGGGATGGAATTGGTTGTGCGGAAAAATGTTTTGCCTACTATAAGCAGGAATCTCTTATATCCAGGAAAATAAATACATTATATGTTAAACCTCGAGACCTCTGATATTTTCCTCTATAAACGGAAATCTCTTATAATCGGGTTGCACTGTAAGTAAATTTTCAGAAAAAAATTATAGTAACCAAAAATCAAAACTTGAATTTAAAGATATCTGACTAGAGGAGTGAAATTTTTTAAATAGTGATGTTATGCAGACAGAACAGATAAATGTAAGATGTGATTACATATTAATATTTCTTAATATACCTTCATTATTGTAGAAAGGAGTGATTTATGAATTTTTGTTGCAGCATGAATTCCTCCAAAAGCAAACAAAAAAGCACGTAACAGAGTAAAAATGGAATTACATCCAGCAATTATTCCATATACTGTAAGGTAATATTTCATAGTTGATCTAGAAGAGGAATTAGAACTATCAGAGATTTCATCAGAAAACTTCTTCAGAAGAAGAGGAACTTCAGAAGAATGAGTGACCTGCAAAGAAATGAAACAAAGTTATTCGTTCTGCTCTCTGAGAATCTTGCTTGAAGTGAAAATTACATACCCAGTAACTTAACCATAAATCTGTTAAATTTCTTGAGCTCTGCATTAAGAGCAATGATAAGAGTATAAGAATGGCCATAAAATGCCCAATAGCTGTCCAATAAGAAAAAAAAACACTCCAATGAATAGTTCCACTTTCTCTTTCCTCCTCTTTAAAATCTTCTTTTCCTTTCTCTTCAATGGATTCATTGCCATTCTCAGAAACAACATTGTTTGAAGGCGAGCTATCAGGACCATCAAATTCAGATGATGAGAACATCTCATCATAATCAGGCAAAACATCTTGAGGCTTCCCTAAAGCAGCAACAAACCATATGCATCAATTTCTCACTTATTCACAATTAAATATTACACCAATAGTAAATTTTGAAGTTAAAAAAAATTTATAACTGAAAGTAAGGTACACAGATACATTCTGAGTCACAGAATGGATAATCAACATCCAAAGGTGTAGCTTGTCACAAGAGAATTTGAGTTGTTGTCACATCCGGAATATTTCAATGCTGTCAAAAAATTATTTAAAGCAAAATATGACACAAGTAGCCACTTAGACTATAAATTATTCTTAAGTCATAAAAAGTTCAAAAAAAAAGAGGTAAACAGAAGTTTATAAATTTTTGTTAATGAAATGATCTGGGAATAAAATACCCCTCAAATCCAAGTTATAAGAATTTTAAAGAAAAGACATCATAGAAATCACAGGGAACAGACTGATGAAAAGAGTTCTTAAAACAGCCTCATGTAACTGAGGACTCCCAAAATGTTTGTATTTATCAAAATATCCCACTCGAGTATTAAATCCTTGAACCACATATTCTACTACAAAAAAAGTAAAAATGAATATGTAAGAATAGAATAGAGAATCTAAATTAAACATAAAATAAAAATTAACAAATTACAGCCAACCTTGTTTTTTAACAACTCCATTGTCCATGACTAAAACTTGATCTGCAAACATCAAGTATTTCACATGATGAGTACATAGTATACGCGTTTTACTTCTCAAGAGTCCAGTTATGCATTTACGAAAAATGTGTTGCGCTACATGAGAATCAACAGCAGAAAATATATCATCAAAGAGGTAAATTTCTTTATTCTGTAACAGATCAAAAAACAGAAGAAAAAAACTACGAATTAGGAAAAATGTTTAGTTCCCAGGCAGGAATTTTTAAGAAAATGTGTAATCAAATATAAGAATGACATAACTTAAAATGAGTACTCACTCTCTCCATTTTGACAACATAAGAATTATCTCAATACATGTATGTGTACAAACATGAGAACCAGCAGGGGATAAGAGTAAAATGAAAATAAAAGTAGGAGACGTAATGTGTGTGAATACTTGTGGGCAGGCACAATGAAGTTACAATAAGACTAGGCAAATCCAGGAGAGGAGTGGGGATTGAGAGACCAAAAAATGTTAATCTTAGAAGTTAATAGTACTATAACGCAGGACTACCTTATTTTCTAGTAATACTAGAATAATGCAGGTTCCGTATTTAATTTGGTATACTAATGGTTTTGTCAGTACTTTCAAGTGTCTTGTATATGCTGAGAATTTTTAGTTATTTTCTACAGTATCTAGCTTAGTGGATGCTTTAAAAATTCAAGAAGACTTGTATGCTCTTTAGACTTGGTCTATTGGTTACACTTTGAAAATTAATAATGATAAATATTTTATTACACCTTTTGGTAGTCATATTTCAAACTTTAATCAGTCTTATTCTTTGGATAGCAACACTGTTGATGAAGTAGAATATCTGAATTAGGTATTATGTAATCATCATCTTTTACAAGCATCCCTCAAGGGGTCGGGATATGCGAAATAAACCTTGGCAAAGCCACACTCTCACTCTATTGGCTCCAACTCAACAGTCTTCAGTCCTGATTGCTGGTATAAGTTAAAAATCCTTATCAACTTTGCAAGCTAATCTCAAAATTACTGTGAGTACTAAACGATAACATCAATATTCACCTGATAAACTGCTCGGGCCAAGGCAACTCTGGCTTTCTGGCCACCACTCAAAGATGTTCCACCTTCCCCAACACCAACAAGGTCTTTTTCTGGAAATGACTCAATGTCTTCCTTAAGGCAACATGCTTCTACAACAGCCCTATGGAAATACAAATCAAAAGACAATACCATTAATAGTCAATAGATGCAAAATTAATGCTTAGTCTTAATATTGCAACAAAATAATAAAACAATTTTTCACAGATGAAACTTTCATGGCAATAATTTAGTTTGAGTAATCCTGTGAAAAGAGTATTTATTAATTTATTTAAAAAGTTAATGCATTATTATTTATAAAATAGCTTACAAATTATGCAATTGTTGTAACTGTGTATGATAAACAAATAAATTAATTAACTAACCAACTTACTTGTATTTACTGTCATCATATGCTTTACCAAATAATATATTATCTCTCAAAGTGCCATGCTGAAGCCATGGAAGTTGGGACACAAAACCAAAACCTGATAGACAAAATTTTCAAAATATAACTATAAAAAAAGCTTTAAACTATTCAAGCTGTGCAAAAAAAGCATATCTCCATATTGCACATTCAATCTCCAATTAGAACCCAATCTGTTTACTTCTCACCAATATCAATGATTTTATAAATTTAATCTACCTATGATGCTAAAACTTTCTGTATCTCCTTAAAAATTTATTTTGTTCTTGTACCATTGTTTGAACAAATTTTAATGGAACATTCTTTTAAAAAATTCTGAATAGTAGTATTTTAACGACAATTTTTTAGTATAGAATTTTTGTACCCTTGAATTATACTCCCAGTTTTATTAATAAAAAATGATCATAGAAAATTATTTTTCTTGTTAATAATTTTAACTTACTTGGAAATTTTTAAAAATTTTCAATATTATTTAATTAAGACGGGGAAGGAAAAATAAATTGGATATTTGTTTCTATTCAAACAATGAATAATTGCATTCCTCACTTTATAAACAACTTTTTAACATACACCACACATTGTATCTCTCCATGATGTTTGAAGGTAACTACAAAATCTCATTGCATAGAATCTTCTTAAATTTTAAGCACCACAGAAGTTCATAGTATCTTATGGAGAAGTAAAAAAATCATTGAAAATGGTGAGAATAAAAAAATAGTCTGATTTGACATGGAATGCTCCAATACTTCTTAATATTACTGAATCTCCTACCTGCCTCAAGATCATCAATACAGATAACTCCAGAAACTTTGTGCATATCCGCACTTAAAGCTGATAAAAGAGAACTTTTGCCACTGCCAATTCTCCCCGTTATACCAATAAAGTCTCCCTGAAAATAATAGATGAGTTTTAATCACAAAGAATCAAAATTGTAACGTCACAAGATTTCATTTTACCCCTTCAGGCACTCAATTTATATTATTATACAACCAATTCCTTAAAACAATAACCACAAAACTTCCATTTATGGTCGAGAAAGTAACAGGGAGACACTTGGAATCATACAGATTATTTGAATAAGTCTAATAATCAGAAAAAAACCAGAATCAGAATACTAATACGAGAAAAAAAGTTTCTATGGTAGAGTAAATAGGCAGTGTCCCAAGCAGAACTTGAACTTGCATCTGTAAACTTTACTGAGACAACTTATCTCCAATAACAATGTCACGTAGTAACTGGACTGAACCCCATATCACAGCTTCTAAATAACTCCAATAAATTCATCTTACAATGGGCTCTACAAAAATTGTGTTGGATTAAAAATCCTGTGAAGTAAATCTCATATGTTCAACTATCATGAAAAAGACTTTGAAAATTCAATGAATAATTTAAAAAATAAAAGATTTTGACCAGTATCAAACGGATGTAAACATATACAGTAGAATCACATTAACTCAACACAAAGTGGACAAAAAGGCTCTAAAGTTATAAAGAACTCTGCAATTATTTTCATACAAGATGCTTATTTCACTAGAATTGCAAATTAATTAATAATCCTAATACATAAACATAACACTTTGACTGTGAACAGAGCATTTTTTCGGCTGAGTTTGCATGCCACCAGTCAAAGTATGTTTGAATTCCAAGATTCTTGCACACCTTGCACAAGTTATTATCTTGTTTAGTTTCATGGACTGTTAAGTAATTGGGTGTCATTCCAATAGCTCCACTGTATTTCTTATAATTATTTCTTCCGATGAACACTTTTTCTACAATTCTTTTCTCACAATTGCCAGGAACTGTAATAGCGTCATTTCTTTAAAAATGTTTCCCAAGTTATACACTCTGCTAGATGGGTAAAAAAAGAAACTTGATGCATATATTTCTTCTGTATTACACATGAGAAGATATGAGGTAACTTTCGGTCAGATGAAAATGGCGACAAACTGGGAATCGAACCCGGGACTCCTGCTTTGATCGCAGGGGTATTAACCACTACACCACCTGTTTGCCTTCCACAGCTGTACACCACTTCCATCCAGACCTAAACCACCCAGACACCCCTGTGATCAAAGCAGGAGTCCTGGGTTCGATTCCCGAATCATCGCCATTTTCATCTGACCGAAAGTTATCAAGAAACTTGATGTCTGAAACCCTTCAGGGCACCTCAAAATAAGTAAATCCAAAAGGGCAGACCAAATATCGTAGACAAACTCAAAAAATATATGGACAGGGACATCTCCCATTGTGTAGGTCATGGAATTTTTGTCTGACCTTGTGGATGAACACTTTTAGAGGTGTCTTTAAAGGGGTTGTGCTCATCCCAATATTAAATAAATGACTTGACTGGGCTCACTGTTTAAGAAACAAAAATCATCTTCATCAAATGATCCAACTTGCAAATATCAATTTTCTTTACTACAAAGAGTGTGTAAAAAGAGTATTTTTTAAGGAATGACTTTACTTTTTTGGGTCACTGGCTCTTAAGACTAATAGTAATACTATACTTTTCTCAAATTCTATCCTACTTTCTTTCACGCAAAAATAATCTCATTCTTAGTAAAATGTGGCTTACCTTCATCACAACAAGATTAATATTGTAGAGAATTCTTTCTTGAGGAATTTCATTTTCATCAGTATTACTTCCTTGGTTTTCTGTTGACCCTGACCAAGAAAAATTGCCCTTTTTTACATAAACAGCAATGTTATTTTCATTTGCAGGAATTGGAAAGTAATAATCAGATAACATCAAATCTGGTAACTAGAGGGCATAAAAAGAAGGGAAAAAATTATTTTCAAACACACAAATGAATATCACATACCTAGTGTCTCAACAATTTACTTTTCTTAACAAATCACAAAACATGAAGTTCAGAGTTCTCAATACTAATGGTAGTATTGACAACAGAGAAATAAATCTCACAAACATCTACAATTTGTATAAATCGATGATATAATACATGTTAATGTTCCTCTTTGCCTTTAAAACACACCTTACCGAAACAGCATAAAGACCATTAAATACTTGGATAATATACAGTCTCTTATGAGAAGAGAATTTATTTTGAAAAATAAATTACTTTCCAAATACGACGTACATTACTTTGTGAATTCACAGTGGAATCACTACAATAAATTACTGTAATAATTTGCCGATCACACACTCCACTTACTTTTGTAAACACTAACTAGTTTCAGAAACTATTGCTTCCATCCTCAGCTTCTGCCGACTTCAGTTGGAAGCAGTTGGAAGCAACAGCTTCCGAAACCAGTTCATTTTTAAATATGTAAGCGGAGTGTGTGGTCGACAAATTATTATAATAATCTACTTTCCAAATCTTTCAAATATATGAAATTTCTTCAAATTTCTTCAAAAATTACATTAATTTTTGAAATATTTATTTATAGATGTCATCGGATATTCTGAAGAGATATTAAACTTTTCATAGTGTTCTGTTCACAGTCTTTGTCTTGAAGACCTGTCCATCATTGTTGTCTACATAATGAGCATACACATAACATGCAAATGGCAGGCCATGGTATATTTGGGCAGAATCAAGCACGTTCACAGTTAATATTACTTTCTTTATAAATAACTTTTTGTTACAACTTAGAATAATGTTATTAGTTACTTTCATTCATAAAATTAACATGCAAAGTAATTTAAATACAGCCAATAAAGATTATTCATCTTTTTCAATGATTCGACTGACATTACTCAGCAGAATTACCTTAGATAACAAGTTTTTGTATCTTTTTTTTAAACTTTCAGGTACCTAACTTTCAATTGAATATAAAATACATTACAAACACACACTCTCTCTCCCACTTTGACATGCAGACATACACATAAGCATAGCAAGTAAAACTTCATAAAAATAATAAAGAGGGCAGAGCTTTTATTTATATGTTAAAATGCACATTGATAGGGAACAGTAAAGAATTGAGATGCAACTAAGACCAGTAGATTTTGTCTAAAAGAAAATGTTACACTCTATCAGTTCATTAATTCAAGAACATTTGAAGCACATGAATGACAAAACAAATTGCTGCCAACTAGAATATCTGAAGTGCAAGAATATAATACAGAAAGAGTGTAATAAAATAATATCCTACAAAAATCTTAAGTTAATACAATCAAATTACCTCTAGTAGTTTTTGAATTCTCTTCAATGAAACCCATGCCTCAGTAAGGCCATTTAAAACCCATGGAAAGGCATTCAAAGGAGCTATCAGCATGTTCAACAAAGCAATACTTGTGAATACCTTTGAATAAGAGGAACAAATTAATTCACAATTTTATCAAATAGAATCAGCAAGGTTCACATGGTAGAAGCTGAGCTGCTACCCAATCAGTCAGGGATCAAATCCCAGTAAGATCATGGGGGGGATTTTTACTCATGCCTAATACCCTGACTAACATCCTGGTCAACTTAGTCAACTGTATAATGAGATCTGGAACTATTGGAGATTAAAGAGGGTAGAGCGCAATGCTGGCCACACCATGACCTTGAAATTGTGAAGCACGAGCCCCTGTGATCCAAGGACATACGATAGGGTCCATAGTAGGATAGTATGCTCTACTGTATAAAGTATCACTGTTCACAATATCTTTCTTTTTTTGTGGGGCTTTAGGGCTTGTCAACATTTCTCAATATCATCAGAAACTTTTAAAAGTGGAATAAAGAAAATTCTTTATATCGGCCGCCATGTAGGAAAATGAAACACTTGTATGCATTCTGACTCTAGATTTGCAATACCTTTATTTTCATTTAGATCTTGAGTTTGTAATTCTAAGAAACAAACTCAACTAAGAAAGTCTCAACTTGGGAAATCATTCTGAACCGAAAATTGCACATGGGGTTTACAAATAGGTCTAAGCAAGAACAATGCAACAGTGCCATTCAGAATTCTATGATACAAATTTAGTACTCTTTAGGCAAATGCACAGGAAACTTGATACGTCTTATTGCTTTGAGTGGCATTTAAATTTTGAAGACTAATTTAATTGTTCAAATCCCTTCTAACCTGTTTATAGTCCATATACAAAATGTAATGAATTAATGAATAAAAAACATCCTAAAAATTAAAAATAAGGTACAGAACACCTAAGTCTCTGAGTCTAAATACCAATGGTCTCCAACATGTCTATAATCAGATACCAATGACTGAAAACAATTGTAAGTTAAACTGTTAGAAATTTCTGAACAAGTAAACCATGACACCCCTAGGCCAATGAATACACAAAAAATCATTCATCACAAAATGAAGACATTTACAACAATAAAAAAATTTATCAATATGCAAAATCACATAGCATGTCAGATGCTAAATAGTATAAAACTTCTGACATTACTTTACAATAAAATAACCACTAAAATTATTAATTAGATATTTTGTTTAATACTCACTGTACTAGCTGTGAGATTATTACCAAGCAAAACATAAGTTCCGAAGGTGAGGATTGACATTAAAACAGGAGTGGTAGCCCAAAAGAATACACATAAAGCATCCAAGTATTTGCGATACTTCAAATATTTCAGTTCTTCATCTCTTGCCACTAGGGGATAAGACAAAGAATCCAAATTAATCAACAATACATTTGATTCTTTACAACTAAGTCTCAAAACAAATCTGACATGATCCCAACTCAGTCCTGCAATTTTATGACTGCATTGCATTTCTTTTTATTAGAAAGAATAAAAATCAGGTAATTAAAAAACTTAGGTATTTTTCCATTAGGCTAATATCTCATTATACCATGATTATTAGTCAAGTTCTCTTTCAAATGTAAACTAGTAAACTGATACAATGCACTGTAATCAAAATAATTCCTGATAGCACATACAATATCTCTCAAATGATGTTTTCAAAAAACCCATCCGTTATAAGAGCGAGAGTAAAGACAACTAACAAAATTAATGCATTCACTCTACTTAAACTAAAGAATAAGAAAGTTTTAGGAATACAACCAACAGAGTGTAAAAGAAATAAAAGAAAAAATTGAAGTAAAACTCCATGGAATGTTCTGAAGAGTTTCAAACTTCCTTTCCAGGTATCAAACAATTTTGTTTTTCCAGCAATAGCTCCCAAAGGAAAAGTTATCTATAAAGATACGGACAGTCTCCTTTTTCAAGTTGTGGTTGTGCAATAAATATGTGCCTGTCTTTTTTTCTGTTGGAAGATAAATCGGATAAGTTGGATTTCTGTTGTGGAATAAAGTTGGTCTGTCTTTTTTCTGTGAGAAAGGAAATCTCATTCTTGCAATGGAGGAGGTAAAACATACAAATTATAAGATTCCTATAGTATTTTCAAGCGTATAGTAACATGTGTAAAGTGACATTAAATTAAACTTGACACAAACAGCTTCAAACAGTTTCAAATCAGTCAATATAACATGCATTGCTATAATTATTACAAATATTATTACTTTTTTAAAATAATCAAGTAACACATCAATAATCAAGAAACACATCAATAATCAAGTAACACTTTTTTAAAATAATCAAGCTTATCTGAAGAAAATGTCACAAATTTCAACTTTCTATGTCAAATAGTTTTGAAGATAGAGACATTTAAAGAATTCAACACATCAGAAATGATGAAAATATCCAAATTTTGAAGATAAATAACTGAAAAATGAACAGTCTAAAATTTCGTATTTTTCAATCTAAAATTTCGTATTTCTCATATAAATTAATAGTACTATCGATATACCAAAAATTATCTGTGAAGATCAAAAAATTAGCTGTGAAGAGCCAATTTTGTTCGATTTCACATGGATTGACCCATTAGTGAGTAACAAATCAAATAATGGATGAAAATGGACAAGCAAGTGAATAGAAAAGCACATGTCAGATATCTTCTAAACGAATGGAGATATCAAAATGCGATTTTCACTATGAGAAGTCGTTTGGGACTAATTATTTGATGTACTGAAATAATTGGGAGTTTCTTTTTAGTTGCAGAGACATTGTTGCTTTTATATTTTTTTAATGAAACTTATTTTTCCATAGCTACTTCATTACCTGTGAAAATACAAATACAAAGATATAGCATTTATTGAATTTGAATGAATAACAATATATATTAAGAATGAATATGAAGAATTAGTAATAGTTAAATACAAAATGTTAAATTTAGAAGGAAAACTAGAAAAAATCATTTTCACCCCCAAGAGAGAAGTTGGGAGAATATTTAACACAAATAGGGAAGAAAACAGAGAAGACACATATGAGAAGAAACAGACATGAATCAGTTCCATGTGTGCTGTGGAATAATTACAAAAGAATATGATCGTTTTGTTAATTACATCATGAAACTATTTTTTTCTTTCTTGTCTTCCGCCTATCCAAGGTTTGGACAAGGGAATTGCAAAAGAGAATGTTGGGTTGCCAGAAAATTTGTGGTACTGAACCAACATTTGATTGGAGTGGGTGAGGGAAATCCCCACTGAAAACCTCAACTAATTTGGTGAAACAAAATTTGAACCCACGCTCTATGGCTCAGTGGAATTGTGGAACAGAAGATGCTACCACTGCTGTCTATGAGCGATACGACTGAGTGATCCGTGAAACATTAAAACTATAGTAAATTTAACCCTCCTCTTCATGAAGGGGACAGGCACCTCTAGTAAGTGGAGGTGGCAATGTTGCATAATCCCAAAGAGTGGATGAAAATGTAAAGAAGAGAAATACCAACATTCCGCATGATGAGACTGGTGAAGATGTGAAAAAATATATTCACTGGCACAATGAAATAGAGATTAATAAACTAAATAGTTTGGTTAGACATCACTCAGAGAACCAAATACTTCGTAATATAAAGTAATTCACATGCTTACTCTCTATAATAATCACAAAACAAATTATACTTGGTATCTCACATAATTAAGACACACTCAAACAACATGCTTCTAAACTTTATCTAAACATCTTACCAAACTAGTTTAAAATAAAAAAATACCAACTATTTATTTTATTAGAAAAATTAGTCTCCCACACATGGAACTTGAGAACAGTAATCCCTCTAAGAACTTCAGCCATCATTTGGACTCTCTTATCTTTGGCTGCCATCATTTTTGTACTAAGAAAGCCTGTAAATGAAAAAGAATTATATTTATAAATTTAATTAAATGTATATCATGTAAATACATTTAATATGATACAAATACACTTTTGGTACTTACCATAGTCAATATGGTAAAATCTTTTATCAATTATGTCAGCTTCACACTCCACTTACATTTTTTGCCTGTGCCAGTCACACTAACTTACAATTCACCTTTAAGAATCAGCCTACAAAAGTTGAGAATGGAAGCAAGAGCTCCTGAATTGCGATCTAAGCAAAAAACATATGTGAAGTGTGAGCCCAACATTGTTTGTACATTAATGGTACTCACCAATTTTTGATGCCAGTATCTTGTTAATAGGTATTAGAATGACAGTAAAAATTACTCCAGCAAGAAATGCATAACCAAGTTGCATGTACAGCAAATAAAATGTTACAGCAATCTGTGAGAAGGAAGAATAATTAAGTGAAATTCCGAAGTTAAACTACAAAAAATCAAATACAAAAATGTCCAACAATTTTCAATTATCTATAACGTTTGGAAATCAAAGTAATGTAACAGGGCAGGTGGAACAAAAACTAAAATTTTCTTAAAGATAGTGATGGAAGTGCAAATAACTCTGATTCTAAAAGAAAAGTCAATTCCAGTTAGAAAATTACACATTTCAGACAGCAAAAAAACAATAAAAAATGCAAATAACTCAGCTCAGACAACAAATGATGTTTTGGTGAATGATTACTAAAAAGCAAATATTATTAATTAAATAATCAAATACAATTAATTAAATACAAGTAAAAAAGATAATTTACACTTAAGAGCTGTAATACACAACACTCAAAAATATTTTTATATCATACAGGAGATTTCTACAGGAGATTTAACATAAAAATAAGAAGAAGATAGAGAAAAAATAAGTAAATGGGTACTAATGCTAATGAAACCCAAATAATATGGTTCCATTTACAAAAAAACAGCATTAAGAGCACAATATCTTTTAAGAATAATATCAAGTTTTAGATTTCTTGCTTAAGATTATTTTTTCAGATTTGCTTCAGTATAATATTATTAGTATCACACAGTATTTTATGTTTATTATTGTTTGTTTACATTTCTTAGATATAAAAGTTGCTTAGTATTACAGTGTTAGCTTAGTTATTTTTCTTCTCACAACTTTATTAAACAATTCTTTTCAAGAATATACTTGTATTCTTTTTTCCAGGAAAACTTTGTGTCTTTGACACATTTTCTGTTTATTTTATTAGAGTGAGCAAGGGCTCTTGCCATGGAATATCCATCAATGACATTCCAATATCCATCAATGATATTCCAAGGACAAAAGCTCTCACTCTCAATAAAATAAACCCAGAAGATACATCAACGAACAGTTATCCTTCCAGTCTGTTGAGGTCTAACCAGAAAAGGCAAAAGTTTGTATTGGTTCTCTCTTCTGTATTGTAGTATAAACAGTACACATACAGAACTCTTTCTCACAACTCTGCATGGTATATTTGACACTTATAGCTTCTAGTCATAATCAGTTTTATAATTCACTAATAATTAACTTTTATAATCTCTAGATTTCTATTATAAAACTATAATAATTTTCTTTTTTTAAGTGAGTATGGTGATTTTGGAGGCCAGAAATGATTAGATATGAAATTGTAACAATAAAATACTTTTCTAAAGAATCAAGCACAAAACCTGGACTTATAGTACCTGAAGAGGAATACTCCAAAAGGCATGAAAACTTGGGCAAGCATTAACGATTCTATCAGTGTCAGTGCTCATGAAGTTCACTATTTCTCCAATCCTAAAATAATATAAATTTTATTAATATGAAATCATTTCAATCAAAAATATAATGCGAATTTACATACCCAAATTTGCTGAGAGATACAGAATTAACTTTCAATGTTTTTCGGTAGATAACACCAATTATTGCTCCACGAATTTTCAGACCAACAATTGCCATAAAGAAATTGAAATGTGAGTTACATAGTGCAGCTGTAAAAAATTACAGTCAATCAATCAACAGATCAAAAGTCAAATACCAATAAAATATGTTTCATAACTGAAAACACAATGAAAAACATCTGATTTTTGAAGAGCATGTATGGGTGGTCAAGGACACCCTACACATACTATTCATCCCAGTCTTTTAAAATGCAGGAAAAAAATTGCTGAAAATATTGAAACTTCCTCACCATAATGAAAAGAGAAACGGAGGGAGGAGGAAGAAGAAGGAGGAGGAGGGAGGAGGAGGGAGGAGGAAGAAGAAGGAAGAGGAGGAGAAGTTCTTTTTGTTATATTGCAGATAGTGATGCAATTGAATAAAACAAAACAACTTACAGTACTGAATAACTCATAGGTTATAATTCCCATAACGGGATTATTGGAGAGTTTAAAAGAAAAAAATTGTTTATAATATCTTCAAATGGATATACACAAACTATTTTTGGTATAAATATTCTTATTAATGCAATTTTATAACTTTTAATATAATATGTCCACCAAAAATTGATGGTTTGGGTATATTTGATGATATAATGAGCAATTTTTAATGAAAATTTGTCAAGAATCCCATTATGAGAGTCCTGATTTCGTATTTGATCCAGGGAGCAGCGGTACTTCTTTTTTCTATACTTAATGAATATATGTAAAAAGAAAGTAGATTTTCCATTTAAAATGTTGAATGTGCCCAACCTCCTGTCCAATATTTCTGTATAGTTACTCATCACCATTCGACAGAGAAAATGAGTGAAACTATTCATCAAATTTATACATCTTCAGTCAAATAGTTTTTCTGAGTTTTAAAAGACCTGCACAGGTGGTCTGGAACATTCTGTACATACATACCTACAGATTACATTTCTCTTCTCATTTATTCATTCATTGAATTTTTTAATATATCAAGGTACAGACCATTAAGCCTGCCCCTCCACCTAAGTAGATGTTCTGGGAAGAAGAGATATTGGGCAGTTGGAGATCAAAAGGAACTTTCAGCCGAGTGTGGAATTGAACCAGGTTCTCCCACTCTGAAGTAGGTAGGGTAGTACACTTTTTGTATTCTATATTGTAATCAATACATAAATTGTCCACAGAAAACAAGAAAATGAAGAAACTATTTCTTTAACTTATTCTTTTCTAACTTTTTCCTCTGATCAAATTCCGTTAAATTTTCCATAACACAATAACTAAGGAGAGATATCTACAAAAATATATAAATAGAAAACTAACCAATAAGTGTGACTCCAAATAATCCCACAGCATATAGATATCCTTCCTTTATATTTTCAGATTTTGTTTCAATGAAGTTGATCAAGGCATTTAAAAGAAGTGGTCCAACAAATCCTGAACAATCTGCAATAAATTTAAGAATGCCTATTCCATAAAATTGGAAGCCAAAACAGTAATGTAATGCTCGAAACAAAGTTGCCTTTTTTTTCCTTCCAGAATGAACAATTACAGGAGCAAGTGGATCCATATCGTTGTTAATACTTCCATAACCTTCAACTAAAGTCTTCATTAGTATGTATAACCATCAAGAGTCAATTCATAAATTCAACAAAAAATAAAACTGCAGTTACCTCTCCGATCTTGAGGTCTGGTTTCAGATGATGAATCATCTCTGAGAAGTGCGTAATCAAGTTGATTACACAAATACGCAGGAGTCAAATTTAGAGGTAAATCATGAAGATCATCTGGCTGATTCAATTTTCCTTTTGTACCTTTATCCATTAATGGATTGACCCACGTAAAAAGCAATTTAGAAAAAAAAGAGAGACTTTCCAAAGCAACCCCCAAGTACAATGGATCTTCTTCTTCTCGAAATCGACTATATGAATTAATTCTGGGAGAACCTTTGAAAGACAATAAAGTTTTAATGGTTGAATTGAAACAAAATTTTTTAATAACCAATTAATAAAACATCTACCTAATAATGCCTGTTGTTCAGGTCTCAATTCCTCAAGGTGACTTCTACTATCACAAAGAATACAGATTCCATAAACACACTGAACAACTAAAGAAGCTATAGTAACTCCATAGCACAGCTTCATGTACTCTTTTAGGGATGACAAAGTAGTGTTTTGTCCAGAATAAAACAGTTGCACAGACAAAATATCAACAACCACAACCAGTGTCCACAGTATGTATATGATGATATGTCCGCTCTGAGTTCTACTGCCAGCTCTTTTTACAGTGCAAACATAACAGAAATGTGTTAGCCAAGTGATACACTCTACTAATGGCATAAAATAATCAACAGCAAATAAAACATGAGGAGTACTTGAAGATGAGATCAATATCCTTATTAATGGCAATAAAATCAAGATAAATGAAGCAATTTTTCGTACTCTAAAAGCTGTTGTTAAAATCCTAACAGAGGGATACCTGCTAAGAACACCAAAATAATAGACAGAAAGAACAGAAAATAATAATAATACTGGTAAATGGAGGCAGAGTTCTTGAAAACAAAGCCCAACATTGTGTATTTTTGGAGACCACACAACAAATCCACCAGGACCACACATAGTTTTCCAGTCCCAATGAAACAGTTCACTGTCTTTTTCAGCCATTTCTAATGTTTCTAATAACACATGTACTTTTAGCGATTAATATTGTATAAGATGGTATTTAGGGTTCTACTTTCAAATTGCAAAAAGACTTATCTATGACATTTGTCAGGGGTGCACTATTTGGAAATTTTAATCCTAATTGTTTCAATTAACTCACGAGAGAATATTAACAATAAAATAAAAAACGCGCTTCTAGAAAACTATTACAAAATTACATATCAAAAATAAATGGATTCTCCTCATTTCATGTCATCCCTCAGGATTTCGTAAACAGCAACTGTTTTACGGCTGTCATGGTCACTACCCGTCACCACCTGTCGGTCAGCACCAGTCAGTACTATGCCGACAATCTCACTATCCCTGTACAACCCTTTCACAACCATTTCTCAACCTCCAACTCTGCAAATGTCAGAGTAGTCCTAGTGAAAAACGATAAGGTATGATGTTGCGCATCGAGATAGAAGGGGACAAAGACCAGCCAATGAAACGCAAGACATATTTTGAGAGGGAAGTTTAGATGCTTTTCATTCGCCGTAGTAGGGCACCCACAGATTATAGAGAGTAACTAGAATCTGTGAAGCTACCATTCCCTTCTGTAATCTGTGGGTAGCCTACTTCAACGATCTTTTGGGTATCACTGCGTAAAGATCATGAAGATATGCAGCCACTGCGAATACCATTAAGCATTTTATATCGGACCTGTATGGTGAGGACAACTTCAAGAGCCGTCATTTTGAGAAACTCTGTTCGAAGAAGGCTAGGCTACTTGCTAACATCGCCTTTCTATCAAGATGTGGGGACAAAGACATTTTACCTGACTGTGTTAAACAAAAAGAACGTTTCAAGACAAAGAAAATATATCGTAAGACTAGTTTTGCGCTCTTACGGGAGCTCATTCATGATTCCCGCCGTCAATTGAATATGATCGACAATGAACTCATGAAGTTGAGACTTGCGTTGTCGTCAATTATATCACCACTTTCATGGGATAAGTTTGAATACATGGCGTGCAACAAAGCATAAATGGTTTTGAGTGAAAGCACGGAGAAACAGAAAAAGAAATTTGAAAAGTTTGAATCCAGACAAAGGAAACGGGAAACGTGCCTTAATAATGATAAGTTGGTTATAAACCTAGCATCCCGAGTATTAATGGAGGACCAAGAAAGAATATTGAGCAAAGGTTTTAACTTTGCTATTGCTCCGAAGGTCCTACCAGTAGAAGAAGTCATTATGGGGGTAGAAGCGGCAGTACTCCCTAATGAAGAAGCCGACAATACCAGACAAGAAGTTTCAGCTTTACCAAGGAAAAAGAAGACAGTAAAATCTTATACATCGGGCGCAGAGAGAAGAGCTCTAATGGAACTACGGGGAAACGATGACATTGTAATTTTGCCCACGGACAAAGGGAATGCAACTGAAAACACGACGGACTTCGACAACAAGATATCAGACATGCTCAACAACGGAACATACAAGAAAATTTTAAAAGACCCATCGGATAACATCACACGGGAGACGGAGAGGTTCCTTAATAGATCAGGACATAAAAAAAGAAAACAAAGTGAGAACGCCAATACCTCCGAGAATATATGGATTACTTAAAATCCATAAGGAAGAGATTCCTCTAAAGCCAATAGTGAGTTCCATTAACTCTCCGTTGTACAATACAGCAAAGTATTTGGCAAGAGTTCTTCGGCCATTAGTGGGAAATGCTGCAAGATTTGTAAAGAATGCTAACCACTTCGTATCCCTGATCAAGATAAAACCATCGGATGTTCTCGTGAGTTTCGATGACACCTCGCTGTTCACGATGGTTCCGCTAGAAGACGCTTTGAGTATCTTAAAAGAACAGATTGATCAAGATTCACCCGCTCTCATTGAACATTGCATAAAGACCACATATTTCATATGGAGAGGGAACTTCTATGTACAAAAGGGGAAGCGATGGGGAGTCCTCTATCTCCCGTGGTGGCCAACCTGCTTACGGAGAAGTTCGAGGAAGAGGCTCTTTCAACATCTTGTTAAGAACCATCACATGGCTACGGTACGTGGATGATATCTTCGTTGTATGGCCGCATGAACAAGAAACTTTAGATATGTTCCTGCAACATCTCAACTCGAGATGTGTCAATATCAAGTTCACCATGGAAGTAGAACAAGACGGTACAATCGCTTTCCTAGATGTGTTGGTGAAGAGGAAAAAAATGGATCATTGGGACATTCGGTAGATACGGAACAAATGCAGAAAAGAGGACTAATTAATACGTTTTTGTGCAGAGCGCGTAGAGTAGCAGACAAGGACAATTTAGAAGAATAGTTAAGATATTTGAAAAATGCCCTGAATAAAAACGGATGTAATAATGAATTCATAAAGCTCTATAAAACCCTCAAATTACCCTAGAGAAGCTGAAAAACCCTTATCGACAGTGTACATACCGTATGTAAAAAGAACCTCAGAAATGATCAGTAAAATCCTAAAACAGTAAATATTAGAATGGTGTTTAAAAGCAAGAATAAAATAAAGGAACTTTTGAGGCCAATATAAGACCCTCTACAGCCTTTTATACATTAGTTAGTTATCACTGAGAAATTCTTAAACACTTAAGATTTTCTGTTAAGGGTCCAAGGTTTTTTTGTTAACATTAATTATGTTGCTTTCTTTTTTTTTCATTCTGAGGTGATGGAGTGGAATGGTAGACACCAAAACTTGTTGCTAGCATAGTTCTTTGAATACTGGAAACTGCTGGAAACGCTCAACTCATCTACATCGTCCAAACAGTTTTTCATTAAAGAATTCTCACTTTATCTGTTACAACTCTTGTTAAATATCCTCCTCTTACATGCAGGTACACAAGCACAATACCTACAGACCTGTCACTAATATCACAATCAAGTCGATAGAAATAATGACGCACCTTAATTATGAGACACCATATGCAAATTATGCATAAATTGTCAAATATCAGCAATCATCAAACAACATTTAAACTTTCAAAAAAATTTCTCAGTTCTAGTAATCTAAATAACAAATTTTGAGTCCACTTAAAAGAACATACCATCTAGAGCCTTTCTTTTGAAAACACAAAATGTCATACATTAAATAATTACATGTTACACTTCCAGTAAAGTAAGTTTTAATCCGATAGTTTAACTTTTCAATTAAAGTGTTAATTATTGAAACATTTAGAAAATGTTTAAATTTGTTCTACTTTCAACACTTTTATTACTTTAACAAAGACTAAACTTTTCAGAACAACATGCACATTTTCTATAGCAAATGACTAACTAAAACCTTGGTAAATATATTAGATCACTGGTTGAAAATTTCCAGACTAGACCAATGACAATGATTATTTTTATCTGGCTCTACAGCCCTTTGTGGGCTTTGGCCTTTGCGGAGGGTACAGCTCGCGCGATTTCTTGACCCCGGCACTAGGAGGAGATTTGGTCAGCATCTCGCTCCAACTGGTTCGACCCCACGATAGATCCTGGTACTCATTTTATATCCCCGGCAATTCAGTGCTCTATCCACTGAGCCACATTGACTCTGACTGAATGATTTAATTAACATAATTGTGATAATGCACAAGACTTGACCAGAAAATATTTTGGTCTCTGGTAGCATAATCTGTTCACACACTGGGCCCTGCAAACTTAGGGTTGTACGTTTGCATCCAATATGGAAATTGAAAATTTGCTGAAATTTACATTAAAGAAAGCTTAATTTTCAAGTTATTTCAGATTCTTAAGTACGATTGAATCCCTCCACTTCATCCCGTCGCTAAAACTTCTCAAGGCAAATGAAGGGACCCTATTTTTTTACCACAAATTAAGTAGCTTATCCTATACACATTAATCTATCTTGTCTGTAGAATTTCTTAGTTTTAACTAGGTGCCAAACACAAAAGAACTGCTTTGGTTGACATTGGTTAGGACTTGGACAATAAAAAACACTAACAATAACACATAATTAAAATACCTTTTTATTTCAATATGCCCCTAGAATTTAAAAAAAAAGAAAAGAAAAAGCTCAATTTATAGAGTAAATAAATATCTTTTAATTCCCATTAATCCTATAGAATTAACACAGCTACAAAAACTGGGAGGTACATACAATATAGGAACCTTATAATTGATGTAAAACAGTAAAATACAACATGAAAATAAAATAAAAGAATATAAATACTTAACATTAATTTATCTCTTGTGGTACTATAAAGTGGAATTACACAAAACAAATACAGAATATCACCATAAAGCCTAGCTCATTTGCAAAGCATTCATACAATTCATGTCATTAATTTAAAGTGAATGAATTTTAAGTCATAACTCCGTTGTGCAGCATAGCAGTTATTCGGATTCATTAACAGGCAATTATATAACCTCCATACATCTTGAGGTATTGTAATACCCCTATATTGGCATGATACATGTATAGCTAAGTGGAATTAGAAACAAACTAATCTTTTTTATTAAGCATTTCCCATGCATCATCTTCATTCCATTTTGAGTTCCAATCAGCAGTTTTGTCTTCAGTGAAATCGACAAGCAAATTTTCTTTAACATCCTTTTTCTGAATTTTTGTTTCAGATTTCGAACTTTCTTGAGAGAAATTCCAATCTTCCCATTTTTCACTTCCCGGTTTGGAGGCAGGACTGTTTCTAGCACAAGATAATTCAATATTAAAAAAGTGTAAGAAAGAGAAATAAGAGAGAATGTTATTAAGACTAGTATCAGGAAGGAGGAGGAAGAAATTCAATAACCAAAAGAATAAAAGATATACTAATTAAAATGACTAAAAAATAATAATAACAACAATAATATTAATGAACTGTCAAAGTCGTTGCTCTTTGTAATATCTGCAACTGGGATAGTGCCCAAGGCCCTGAAGAGAGGTTTGGACATGGGGTTCTTGGTGCCTAGGATACAGAAGTCTGCTTTGTTGAACACGTGTCGCATAGTTCGAAAGTTTCTATCTCAGTCATAACAGTAGTACTGTAAGTTACCTGCTAGCCTGTACATTACCAGCAGCCATTCTATTAGAATGTGCAAAAGGATGAGGAAGATGATGATAATAATATGAAAAAGTACAAACACATTTTTTCATTGAACAGGAGAAAAAGTTAACTTCCAGAAATACAACATGGAAAGAGCTATTACCTAAAAAGTAAGTTCCAAGAAACCAATTTCATGTGTCTCCATGAAACTGTGAAACTAAAAATTTGAGAAATGCAGTGAGCAGGTTCCAAGATATGTAAATGATAAAAGCACATGCAACTAGGGTTTCATGTTTCACAAAACCTGTTTCATGAACTTTGTTTACTGTATACGCATCATACCTTTGACATTGATATACAAATCGACATAAATATTTTCATTTATTCCTCATTCATAGAGAATTTATCTTTGTACAATGAGTCCTCATCAAAAGTTTGTTAGGTTAGAAAATCTGTAATCTGTAATGAAACAATTAACTCAATAGAAACTTGCACAATACAAGGTGGTTGGGTTCCAGAGTTGTAGAAAAAAATTCAGTAACCTTTATTACATGAAATACAGATTTTTTCAAAGTAGTGAAATAGCAATACAGTAGTCTCTCTTTATAACGATTCTCCCTATAACAATAATCACTCTATAACAATGAAATGAATAAGGGTTGTTTGGTTTGCCATAACAGTATTGTTCTCTCTATTCTAAAATTCTCTCTCTATACCAATGACATTTCAGTCATTCAAATAATTTCAGTTTATTTAATGTAAATAGAGTAGAAAAATAGTACGTAGGGTGTAATAGGGAAAAAGTAAATAGATACAGAAAAAAAGCTAAAACATCTTTCTTTTTTTAAATTAATTGACAATTATAATATTTAATGCAATAATTATTTGTTGCAAGAGTTCATGTCATTACTTTATTTTTAAATCTATTACTTTAAATTTTGGTTTCTCTCTGTTTTTTTGTTAACTAAGCAGAGAATATCTCTAATTTTTTCCACTACATATGTAATAAAAAAATGTGTCTCAATGTTTCAGGAATGTAAATGATAATACTGCGACATAAATTTTGCTTTTATCCTCGAAGTGAAAAATAGAATTCATTAAAAGCACATTGCTGCTTAGAGAAGAGTGTGGAAGAACAGAAAACAAGAAATTTTTGAATCAGAAGTAACTTAAAATATAAATGACAAAATTATTAAATGACACTTACATTGAGCAACATATAATTGTTAATTTATTATGAGAACTCAGCATCTGTTAAATATGGATTTACGTTTCTAAATATGTTGAAGAGTAAAACCATTTGGAAGTAAAACTATTTGGTTTTTAAGAAATTCATTGGCACATACCCTTAGACAAACTCTCTGACTTAGCGGAAAAAGTATGAGCTGTCAATCACAGAACACATACTTTTTCCAATTAAGATAATAGCTCAACTTCAAATATTAATACATCCAAATATAAGTACATTGCAAATTTAAAAAAAAAAAAATTGAATTACTGGGAATGATAAAAACTACAAGTCATAACATGAAATAAGAAACTGAGATGAGATAGTATAATAAAATAATTTATTAAAATAGAGTTATTATAATGAAATAAGCAAATAAAATTTTTACCCACAAATTCTTCAGTTAAGTAAAGCTCAGCAGAGGACGGAAAATGGTTTCACATTTTTCTATAAGTAAAGTTTTTAGTGAAGTACAATATGTTAAACTTAATTCTGATTTCCTGCAAGTCTTCATTTATCAGTATATTCCCCCCTAGAGCACGCTTTGGTGTTACTCTACCCTATCGACAGGCATGCATAACTGAATCTCTGTAAACCTGGTGGTGATGGCTGGATGTAGCAGCAAAATTTTTCTATGTAGATTGGGTGATACTTCCAAGCACCATCAGGTTGTTCGAATCATGGAGATTCAATAACATACCACTGATGATGGGAGTAAGGTATGTTGTCTTGATAGGAGTAAGGAAAGCCTGACTGAAAGGTAAATATTAGTGGAAACCACAATTTAATTTAATTTACTGTACTATAACATTTCCCCTGTGTGGAATTTTTTATGAATGTCACTTCTAGAGAACAAATGGAGAGGGTAAATAAATTTACTACTACCAAGAGGACGCTGAGAGGAATTCCTTAAGAAAATAATTTTAACTTACGGAGAGGATTTACTCTCAGTCCAATTCCAATCATCCTGGTCTCGTTTCTTCACAGGACTTTCCTGGCCTTCTTTCAGCAATGGAGAGTTGTCTTTTACCAAAGATCTGAAGATAAGACAAAAAATATCAACAATTCATACTAACAAGATCAGTATCAGGTCCCACAGGAGTGTCAAGGCCTTCCACAGATACGATGAACAAGATTCTGAGGTTTAACTGCAAATTTATCACTTTTAGAAATAATTTTCACAATTACCTTATTTACCCAAATATATTCCCCCTTTTGTTTTCTTCGAAAAAATTGTCCCAAAATCTGTGGGAGATTATATTGGGAGTTTAGGATGGGAAAACTGCTCATTCAAAGTTTTGTGGGTAAAAACAAGTTTAACGAACAAGCCATATACGTAATGTAATGCAAAGTCAATAAAAGTAACTTTTACGCAGAGTAAACTGTTAAAATAATAAGAAATTGTGAACAATATAGTGATGGACAATCACGATTGACAATTGTGGGATCTGACGTCCATTCAAAATTGAAACCGAACTGGCCCATGTCAAGGAATGAACAACTGCAATGCCAGTGACACGATTCTTTCAAGAAACAGTATGAAAGCTGGGCTATTGAAGAAGCTTCGAGGTGAACTTCAAACTGCAAGTTTTAAACCATGCTAAGGCTCATGGAAATAAAGCAGTGGTATGAGAATTCGAAGTAGAGCCGAAGACAGAGAGAATTTGGTGATGTCAAGAGAGGAAAATGTCAGCCTTTCATTTTTGAATCTTTATGGTCATACTTACTAGAATCAACCATTTCACATAGAATTGTGAATGAGCATTTCCCTTCAGAAAAACTTTGATTTTACTCAATTTCATATTTTTTCTAGGTTTCGCCTCCTAAAATAAGACGGGGGACTATATTCGGGTAAAAACTGTAATGCTCAACCTTTCATTGGCACACTTCAATTTGCACAGCAATGAAAGGTTGAAGAAATTTCATAAAATTTCATAAAATTTCAACCAACAAAATTTTCGTTGAAATCACAGTTTGTCAAGCAAGCAAAACTCTGTTATATTAAGACTGAATGCAAATTATCTCAACTTAAAAACTTTAACAGTTTTCTTTTTTAACTAACTTTACTCTCTTTGGGGTAATACTCAATCAGTATTAACTATTTCCGAGTTGTTCAATAGGTTGGACTCTATCTAAAATATTATCAGTAATTAGTAAAAAGTAAAACAATATCAGTAAGCAAGTATTATTCACATCCTTGCAAGAAGTTTTGAGTTATCACTAAACAATTTATGTTATTGGAAAAGTAGTAGATCATTAGGCAGTTGATTTCTACTTCCATTTCCAGATTTGATGCAGTTAAGTTTTCTGGTATCATTCATTCCCCCTCCACTTCATTTCAAAATTAAGAAGTTTGTACTTAGCCATTCCACTATGGATTGTAAATATGACACAGAAAAAGAAAAGTAGAATTTGGAGAGAAGACAAAACTGTGTGAGGAAACTAATCTGTAGAAAATCTATCCCAAAAACCACAGGATAAAAAAGCATATAAAAAGGAGAAATTAAGAGAGTAAAAAAAAATTAATAATGGTGAGAATATTTTCTCTATTATCAAAAAATTTTGATTTTCTTATGTTTTCCTAGCCATCTGAAAATCTTATCTCCCTATCAAATAATCCTTTCACATTCATAAGTTCATAACAAACCTGTAAGTATTATTTCCATCAAGCAGAAAAGATTTTTCTGAAGAAGGATTTTCAGTTTGTTCTCCTTCAGTTAGGGCAGGAGTAGAACTCGAAAAATCTCTCCAACCTTTTCGACTTAAGTCACCAACCTGTCAAATACATATTTTCAAATTAAATCACGTGAGCACACAATCAAAACATGCTGATTACAAACTCTGGATCTTCAAACAAAAATACCTTGGTAGCAATATTTGTAACCTGAGAACTTAAATCTTCCATCAGCTTCCCATCTTTTACCTATCATGACAGAACACAAAATTGAAAATTAACAACAAAAAAGAAATATAAATAAGAAAATTTCAAACAATAGGAGTAAATAAAAGAAAATTAACATTAAAAAAAAGAAAAAAGGAAAAAAATGTGGGGGGGAATAGAAGAAGAAGAAATGAAATAAATATTACTAGCAAAAATAAATGATTAATTTAGTCCACATTTAGCTCATTACCCCACCCACCAAAATGTAACAGATACCAACTCTGTAATTGTTCATACGTAAAGTAATAAATAAATAATAATAGTTTTTATAAAATCATTAATTTTATTAACCCATTAACGCCCAGGGATCTATTTATAGATTGGTTAGAATGATCATAAATTTCTTACAACTAATTTCATTTTGAAGAATTTGGACTATATTTTGAAGATTCATATATTCAGCAAATACTACAAATGTTTTAAGTATGATTATTAATCCTATAAAAATAAAATAATAAAGCCATCAGGCTCTTTATGCACTTGGATGTTTGCGTGGGCCAAGTTAGTAAACCTCTTCATATTAAGAATTTCCAGCTTCTAAAAATTGCTAAATATGTTCCACTTTGTTGCTATTAAAGATGGGAGTCATTCAAAGAAATGGTACTAGAGATATCATTTACGGTGACACCTCAAAGAAATGTACATTTAGATATGCACTAAGATGGAAAGGATCATTATGTTAGAGAAAGAAAGGGTAAAAAATGCTGCCAATTTCAAAACAGTCCAGAAAGACCTCTGACATTCTGTCAAAATGCAATGTTATTATATCAAAAATGTTTTGAACAAGAACACAGTTTGCAAAAAAAATACATAGTTTTCAACAGGGAAATGCATTTTATAACAATTACATTGCATTATTTGTAATTAGTATACTGTAAAATAAAACGTTTTGCATGTTGCATGTTACTCTCAACACATCATAAATCTGCCCAGCGATATATTTATAGATCAGCTTATTATCGACAAACAATATGTAGAAAAGACATTTTGTTTTAATTTTGATCATCTTACAACCTCCTAGATATATAGTGCGAATTGAAGACAAAAATATAACATGGACGTTAAGAGGTTAAAAAATTCTTGTATAAAAAAACAACTAACCCTTGGGAGAATAGAACCCTAATTCATAGCTTGGTAGTAAAGCATGCTACCGATTATTCTACTGCACTGTTGGTAATGCTGTTAAATATTTAATTTACAAAGTAAGATGAAAGCTTTTTTCTTGGAATTGGTTGGATAATTCACTTTCCTACTTTGACAATCGATGACCCACAGGAGGCACTGCAATCCTACGAAGACTGATCCAAAAGTTGATTTACCCATGTCACGACCTCCCCTTGTTATTATGATTTTAAGAAGTGAACAAAGATAAATAAACTGATGTTGACTGTGTGGTGCAATATATTGAACCTATTTTTTCTTGTGGTATATGAGAGAGAGGATCAGAGACCTCAACTGTATTGCTATAAGAAAAAAAATTGTTATTCTATTAGAAAACTCTCTATTGGAAATGCACTTAGTCATAGTATACATTTACTCATGGTAATATAAAATTACGATTATATAAAAGCATTGTTTTAAAACATGGTAAAAGATAGTTTATTATCTTCTTAGTTTTTGTATCAAATACTGGAGTACAGATATGCTGTAGTATAATTCTTATTCAGAAGAGTTTTAGACGAAATTTTGATTATAACGTTCCCAGTGGGCTAAGAAATACAGATCAAAGACCCAGTATTTAGAAGTAGTATTTCGTCCATTACAAACAAACTATTTTTTGATTTGCTTTCAAACCTGTATTTATACAATATTTATTAAGAGGCAGATTTTATAAGAATGGGGTAGAAATGGGGGTGTCATTATTCACTCCATAATGTATGGTGTAAATCATAAAATACTTATTATAACAGCCTATTTTTTTCAGGAATTCTTTTGATTGCAGCACTTAACTTTCAGGATCTGGCAACTTCTTTCATTATAGACAACCTGAAAATAAGGCAATTCAAAATGGCTGAATTGTAATTCTAGTGCAAACTTGTGAGAAACTGATAATTTTTTTAACAAGAAGTATGTATGAACATTGTTTTCCATAAGAGAGGTGATTGTGGAGACCATAAAGTGTCAAGAAAGAGTGGTTTATATCAACTTAGTAGTCATGAACTATCTGTAAATAAACAATTGGAAAAAATTGTATTTTACCCAAAATAAAATATTTATGAAGTTCAACTTATCAGTAATAGAAGTCAACAAGACATTTCTACTGTTGAAGGTGTGATATGTGCATTCAACAAATTCAAGTATGGTACATTTCGGCAGCCATCAAGAAGGTGTGCACACCCTGTTCATACAGTGCATCCTGTTAAGAAAAAAAAACTGTTCGCATGGCATCATGGAAGGTATATTTACATTGGAATTTGATATTTCCATCTTTTCCAATGGGTGGCGTGGCATGTTATGTAGCAAGCACAGAATAATTGATGATGTGAACCATGGAGCAGAAATAGGGAATGAGAACCATTCAGGAGAAACAGTTGACCTAAATTATCAGCCTCCAGCTGGTACTTTATATATGAATGAGGCAGAGAGAGATCAACATCAACAAATGCATACCTTTACTGAAACTGCAGCTCCTGACATGAGACTTCTAAAATTCCAAATTATGAGTAGTCACAGAACTTTCAAAATCAAGTATCTATTATGCTAAACGTAAATACCAAGAAGTCAAAAACAACTTTGAAAAGAAGTTATGTGAAAACTTTGCACCAGAGCAACGGAAAGAATTGGGAAAAGTGTTATCTTCATCTCCATCCTCAGAGTCCAAAAGCAATGTACCAGATCCTGAAAGCTAAGTGCTGTGATCAAAAGAATTCTTGAAAAAAAATAGGCTGTTATGATAAGTATTTAATGTTTTACACCATTTATTATAGTTGAAAAAGAGTAAACAACAATGTCTATCATTACGGTAAAAACATAAAATAGTATATATAATGTAAATTTTCACGACCGGTGTCATGATTATTATTATCGTTTTCCGGGCTATTATGCCGTGGTCCACTGCTATTTCTTCTAGACGTTTCGGCGGTTACTGCGGCTGCCATCTTCAGTAGGGGCGTCGTGGGCCTGGCGTCCTCTTCGGCGTCCCGGCTCCAACTAGTAACCCGGCCGGAGACCCCCGCCTACTTATAGGACGCATGACAGAGGTCGTTTCTGATTGGCTCGCTTCGTCAACGAAGTGCTGTGATTGGTTCGCTTCGTCAACTTGCTGCTGTGATTGGCTGGTGGAATTATTAGGGAAGGAAAAGGTTTTTATATTCATATTTCGAAGAGCAGGGTACTAAGCTCTGGATTTTGAAGTTTTCTTCCTACTTGTTAAAATTGTTTTTATGTTTGAAAATCTCAATATTTTGTTGTGAGAACATGGCGGAACAGTGACGTTATGTTCTCACAAAACATATTTTCAATGGAACTTTGAATATTTTGAACAAATAGATGGCGTTGCTATGGGAAGCCCATTTAGCCCGGTAGTAGCTAATTTCTATATGGAATTTTTTGAATCGGAAGCACTGTGTACTACGTCTTGCACACCAAAATGTGCAATGTGTGGAAGATACCTTTGTGGTGTGGAGCCATGGAGAATCTGCTCTTAACGAATTTCACAAACATTTAAACAGCATTCACAGCATCATTCAGTTCACCATGGAGAAGGAAAAGAATAATAAACAGTTGGCTTTTCTCGATGTTTTGGTCACTAGGAAAGAAGATGGAACTCTCGGTCACACGATCTACCATAAGAAGACTCATACGGACCGATACTTAAACAAAACATCAAACCACCACCCACGACTATGAGCTATGATTAAGACTTTAGTGGACCGAGTCCGACGTATTTGTGAGCCCCTTATACTTAAAGAAAGAACTCCGACATCTGGAATCCACCCTACAGACCAATGGGTATACACGTAGAGAAGTACGTAGAGCCCTTCAACCAAAAATAAGTAGTAATATTACAGATAAGGGAAAAGAAAAATCGGTGGTAGGTACAGCATTTCTGCCTTATATAAGTAACATCACGGACAGGATAGGAAAATTACTGAAGAAACACAATGTTGCTACAGTGTTTAAACCTACGTGTCAAATTCAAAATCTCCTCAGACCTGTTAAAGATGTTCGGGATCCTCTGACTAGTGGTGGCATTTATCGCATCCCATGCTCTTGCAGGGCAGTATATATTGGCACAACCAAACGCAGTATAAATACACGTATTTCGGAACATTCACGGAATTGTAAGTTGGGACAGGTGAAAAAATCGGCGGTTGCAGAACATGCCTGGCTGAAAGAACATGACATTTAGTTCAATCATAGTGAAATTATTTCTTCCTCCACCCTCTATTATTCCATAATTCATCGGGAAGCTATTGAGATTTTCAAACAAAAACAATTTCAACAAGTAGGAAGAAAACTTCAAAATCCAAAGGGCTTGGTATCCTGCCATTCGAAATCTGGATATAAAAACCTGTTCCTTCCCTAATAATTCCACCAGCCAATCACAGCAGCAGGTTGGCAAAGCGAGCCTATCAGAAACGACCCCTATGTCACCGCGTCCTATAAGTAGGCGGGGGTCTACGGCCGGGTTACTAGTTGGAGCCGGGACGCCGAAGAGGACGCCACGCCCACGACGCCCCTACTGAAGATGGCAGCCGCAGTAACCGCCGAAACGTCTAGAAGAAATAGCAGTGGACCACGGCATAATAGCCCGGAAAACGATAAAAATATTACATATAATAGTATTTGTAACAATCTATTTTAAGGTGTTAAATAGAGGAGTTTTACCAAAATGATGAACATTGTTTTTTACTTAAAAAAAAAATTCTGGGATGTACATCATTGCATGGAAAATTATTTCTCTGAATATTTTCTCTGATTGCTAACAATTACAATGTTATTTTTTTATTGCTTGTGTTTCAAATAAAATTATAACATTGTAAAAAAAATGGTTGCCTACTGACTAGTCTCACACAAAATAAAAAATCACATGTGACACATAGTGAATAGGTTATATATAGCTAAATGTATGCTTTGTTTCCATATTTTCCATTTCCACAATGTCTTGAAGTAAGCCCTATGTGCTTGCACAGCCATTAGCCAATGCTCTGTCAATTGTGCATTAAAAGACAGGTCTCGTACTATGAAATGCAAATATCAAGTTCCACATTGACACTCCATGCACTGAAAAACAGGGTCACCGAAAAGACATTTTTGTTTCGTTGGATGCGAAAGTAGCTATTTTTCGGCAGCACTGAGGGTGAGCCATGCAACAAATGAGCTAATTAAGTAATAATGAGTAATACTACACATGTTAAACCCCAAAACTGTGGCTGACCCTCAGTGCATGGGTCCATGAGGTCTCAGGTATGGCACTTTTTCACTTTCCGCGACAAACTTTGGGGATCCCTGCCAGGTTGCACTAAAGGTCAGCCATGAAATGTACAAAATAATTCAATTTAGCTACTAAAGGTCATGTTGTAATCACAAGAATTACTTTGGCTGATGCTCAATCCACTGAGATAATAGAACACAGAAAAAAGTCGATTTGAGAAAAATACTGGGTCATGACACGCATTAGGAATTTTTGTGGGTCAGAAAAAAACTGTTTTTGGGAAGAAAAAAAAAGAATAAAAAGAAAGGTGTCTTCTAAAATCATTAGAAGAAACCACCATAAAAATTTCAGCAAAATCAAAAATTGTGTGTATAATGACACCCCCATTTCTGCCCCTTTCTTATAAAATCTGCCACTTAATTCAATTTACTACAGAATATTTTAGCGAGTAGTTGTTCCATCTTTTCAGGGAAGCAAAAAAAATTGTTCTATAGCAAAAAGAGAATACCTTCAACTAGGATTACCTTCTCCAATGGAATCCTATTTCCTCATTCTCCTTGCTCAAATAAAGTTACCTCTCTTTAAATAAGAATTAAATTTTGCACATCAGTGAGTGGTCATCTCAGTGATTCAAATTTTGTTTTATTACACTACCTTAGACAAGAAAATGAGTCTTCACATATTGATGTAAAATTCATAATTAATTATATAGTAATTTGTTTTAGAGTACAGAATTTCACAGAATAGTAGTCAAAGAAGTTCAGTAACATATATGAAAATATTCTTCCTTATGTTAAAACGTTATCTTAGAAGAATATTAGACGGGCTCAAATTTGGTTTTCTTTCCAAATTAGACTGTAGCCGACCTAACCCTATCTCATAAAACTTGACAAAGAAGACAAAGAGACATTGATGCTATAGACAGATGTTACTTCCTCTCAACAAATAAAAAAAGGAGAAATTTGACAAAAGAAGGAAAATTTATATGAAGAGTAGATAAAGAATGTTATATGTGCAACAAAGGAGATACAAAAATTACAACAATTTGATAACATCAGAACGAAGGGGAAATTTCAAAGTAAGGTGCATGTAGAGAGACACACAGGAGGAATCTAAGATAAAAGGCACATATTTTTCTGGAGTTCAGATGTAGGAGCATATTTATTGAAACCAAAAAGTGCAGAAATTCAGGAGAGACAAAAATATCCACTAATGACCATCTCATGGATAATTTTAAAATGATGGTCAACTATTTCCAAACTTCACAGAAGTTTTCTGAAGAGCGCACGAGATATCATTTTAACTAACAGTTACTGACTTGGCATAGAACGTGTGCTCACAACAAAATTAAGTAGAATCCAGGATTATGATATAATTTAGCAGTTGGACAACATATCAGAGCGGAGGTGCCAAATGTGGATGTCAGACGGATGCTGTCAACTTCATGTAGGGGGCATTTTAATTTATGGCAACAGTCTTCAGGGATTGACGTTCAGAAACTGAAGCAAGAGTAGTCTGTCTATGTGCAACATTTGTGGAGCATTGAGCGAGATTGTTAATGAGGCCAACTTTCAAACATCTGATATAATTTTAAAAGGAGCTGATATGTTTTGAAACAAGAGATTTTAGCAAATAGTGCAATACAGTGGTTATATTTATTTATTTATTTTAGTAATTGTTTGTTATTAAAAGAAAACTTCACAGGCTCTAAATATTATTCCAAAAGGACTTACAATTATGAAACATATTGTAATTTAGATTTAATAAGAATGAATAGAATGCTTGTAAGAGTGAATGAGTAGAATTTTTCTTAATGGCATCTTTATGAATATATGATGTTTATATTTTATGAAGTCGTGCCAGCATCATAAGACATGTACAACCCCTATCACATCATCAAAGATCCTTGAATCTGTTCCCTTAGGACATTTGAGTTCTTACCTTTTCTCCAACAGAGACACTAATTTCTGCTACTTTCTGAGATGCAATACCTCCAATCTTAATTGCACTTCCTTTAGCGGTACTAGCGATTTTTGTAGCAGACACAGAAAACATAGACCAACCCTGAAGTTAAAAAAATAATACATCATGTACAAATTACATTAACACTAACATTTATCTCTACAGTTCCAGTGATAACCATGGTTACAAATAATGAGAAAATGTTAGTCAAAACGATGAGCTTATCTGTGTTTCCGAAGAGTGCCAATGTACATGTTTTATTTACAATTCATTTAAGAGGACTAGTTACAACTTCATAGGCAACTGATAGAAAGATATATGTAAAATAATGTTTTCACACATTTCAGATTTTGAACTCTAGAGAAAACAACCCATAAAATTATAACATTCACTATCATTCTTTTTGCAACTACAGACATGATGAAATACATACACTAGCTAAGGATGACATAGCATTATCAAAGAATTCTTGTGAACCACTGCGAGGAGGTGGGTCCATAGTGTAACCAAATCCCGAGTACCGTCCTCCTTGATTAGGGGGCACATCACTAAAAAGCACAAGAGAAAATGATAATACAGGTTAGAGAAATACTTGGAATAGGTAAAACCTTCATTTGTTGCTTCAAAAAAAGTTTAAATAAACCTGCGATTGAAAGACTGAGGATTCATCCTCCAAAATTCAATTCCTTAGTCACAAGAAAAATGTCTCTTCCTAGGTACACACTAGCATCATTGAAAAATAAAAACATCTTAGATGGGATGCATTATAAGACAAAGGATTATTTCAGTGTTTCTAATGCCCAGAAGAAGGATGAGCACTCAGAGATAAAACTCAAACTATTGTTCATGACTAAGGTTGCAGAAAAAAGTGAAGCTTAAAAGGGTTAGGTTTTCCTCCAAAGATTGCAAGAATAACTACTACTTTTTATTCTGAGCAAGAGGGAGGGGGCTCATTCACACCATTGTCTCTTCCTCCTGAGAATGAGTTAATCACTCTCTTCTCCCAGGAAAGTAAAATAAAGCAAAAAATGAAAATTAACAAAGATGAACAGTATTGAGAAATACGCAACACAGTTTTAAAGAAAGAACTGAATTTATTTGTATATAAAAGCAATTAGCAATTCTATTAACATTTTGTTGTAAACAATTGTTGCATCTCTTATTCTACACATCAAAAACTAATACTTACTCCGGCCTCATAGCATTTTCTCTCTCTTTGCGAGCAAAAAATAACTCCTTTTGCTCATTAACATTCTGATACTCATTATTTTGAAAACCAGCCCCTGACTGATAACCAATGATATCACAGTCCTTAGAATTATTGTAATTTAAGTCACTTCCTGGACTAAAATTGCTAATACCTTTAGTATTACCAATGTATTTACTAATGTAGTTTTGGGCAGGAGAACTATTTATATCCCATTCTTTTCCTTGAGCCAGTGCTGAAATCTGTGGGGAAAAAGAAGATTGCAGAAAAAATGGTCACATTTAGTATTCTTAACATTTAACAGCTAAGTAAAAGTAAAAATTATTCTTGTTTAACATAAAACTACCAAAAATCAACTCTAAGAATCGATAGTTAAATACACAAGCCATCGATTTTTCATACAAAGTTGAATTTCTGTGATCATCTATTATACATATGTAACCTTTGCTAGATATATACAAGTTTGGTAAAGCTATGTGAAACTGCTTTGAATATTTACAGTAAGCATTTTTACACATCATTTGCTAATGGAAATTCGTGTATTTCTCATGAAAGCCTTTACAGTAACTCTAGTGGAAAAAGAAATAGGTAAGTATTCCTATAATGATAAGGAAAATATATCATGGAAAACAAGGAAAATATATCATGGAAAACAAGGAAAACATATCGAGGAAACCTGTAGTATGAGGACCTTTTTATTGAGAACTCTCTCTGAAGATTCAAATGTCAATTGGAATAACAGATGCTCCTTTCCTACCCTCAACACCACTCGCAGCCTGGAAGAAAGAAACCAAGTGCTCATCGTCCTCATTTGCATTATAATTCATCTAGTAGGTATATCTGTCTGAACTCTGATTAGAGTAGTCTTGCAACAAGCCACAAAATGGTGCAACCTTTATTATGGCAAATTAGCAACAGTAGTAATGGACTGTGCTAAAAATGTATTTTGCCTCCACAAATTTGAGTAATTTGGCATGGCTTTTAACTTCATATAATTTTGGCGGTGTGTTTTTTAGAGTTAACAGCAGTTGTAAGAACTGTATTCAGAAGTATGATGCTTTAGCCGTGAGAAGGTTTGCAAATACACAGTCTTTTAATTTTACATCAAGAACTTTCAAGACAGAAGACATCTTACAAATAGTGTAAGAACTGTGATTTTAAGAGTTAGGAAAGTTGGGAATTTTTTTTTACATAAATTATGATAGCGGCCAGTGAAAAGTGTAATTTTCAATATTATATGATAAAAGGTCATTTAATTTGTCAATTTATTTTAATAATAATAATAACAACAACAACAACAACCCATGTGGGTTTCAGTCCCCCATCGGGCGCCTCCTCAGGTGGCGGATAGCGGAACGCTCACCAGATATGGTTGGGTACCGGGGAAATAAAATACCCGGGGTGGACCAGACTTGAGAGGTGATAGAATGTTATCCCACAGTCATCCTGGGAAGTACCACCACTACACGTATGTGTGGACCCCTAATTTATCCTTTGAACCACCTTGAATTGTTCTGACATATCATTCAACCTTTCCCACATTCTTTGTTCCATTCTTTCCCTTTACTATCGGCAAGGTAAGCGTTGAAGCCGTAAGAGAAGGCAACTTTCCTAAGGGAGACAGCCCTGACCGAAAACCACCTGATCGTAGGTCTAAAAGACAACATCCATGAAATATGAAGTCAAAGAAAGTTTATGAATTGAGGAAATGGCTGCTGCCTGAGGATCGTCAGGGCATACTTGGAGCTGGTGCTGAGTGCCACAGCATGCGAACCACCAGTGAACCACCAGAGATTTGGGGCGACCAGCGACTCCTACAGATGAACCCGAATGTGCTACTGGAATGCAAAGCTCCAAACAACAGATCACAGAAGTAACTCAAGTTAGTATGCCTCAGCCATTGAAGACTACAGGCCCTAACAATATTTCTGCCAAAACCCACTTTAAATGGAACCATACTGATAATTGTGATGTAGTGTGGGCTTATCATATAGATACAGTGTGAACAAAATAAGACCAACTATCGCGTTAAAATGTACAAAGACTTCATAAATCTTCATTCTGACTTACAAGTTCACTGAACAGAATATTTTTGACAGGTATAGATATATCATCAGCAAACCAGCTATCACTATTAAAGAACAAAATCAAATTAAAAGTAACATCTACCTTGAACACTTTAAAGCTGGACCTATCCTTAATAGTACTCAAACTCAAATTGTTGAACCAAGCCCAAATGATACCCAAACCCAAATGCTTGAATCTGATAGGAATAACAGTTCAGAACAAGAAACTAACATGCAAATGGGAGAAGACAGCTTGTCTCTCGAACTAAGGACAAGATTAAAAACAGACCTAGATAGAAAAATTACACTATACAGAGGAACAGATCCAAACAAAAGAAAACCATTACCCAAGTTATACGCTAACAAGACCACACCCAAAATTATAGGCATAATTAATGATCTTTTTAAATCAGTAACAATAATTAATTTAGAATCCCTTCAACTTCATGCTTATTGCACTGCTATGACTGTGCTAAATATACAAAACATTAACAAAGCAACATAACCTGAAATTTGAACCAAAACAGAAAAATCAGTGCCTAAATGGAAAAGAAGAATTGAGAATAAGATTAAACACTTCAAAAGTGACATAGCAAAACTCTCCGTTTGGAAAGTAAAGAGACCAGTGCAAGCAACACCTGAGGGATAGAATATACCACATCTTAAAAGCACAAGGATTACGAAAAGAGGAACCTGAATTTAATGAAAAATTAGACCTGCATAGTAACACGCTAAAACAAAAAATTGCAGCACTTGGGAAAAGACTAAGACAGTACAATAAATCAAACAAGAGAAAATCCGAAAATCCGAGGTTTGGTCTAAACCAGCGACAATTTTACAACAGTCTATCTGAGACACTTTCAAGGCAACCCACCAGCTTTAAAGCTTGTTGAAAAATACTGGAGTGAATTATGGGGCAATCCCATTAATCATAATCTTCAAGTCGATTGGATAGAAGAAGAATCTCAGAAGTGCACATCAATTATGCAAAAACCCACTGTAACCTCCTGTGATATCAAAATGGTAATGGAGAAGTTGAACAACTGGAAAGCGGCTGGCCCGGATGGCATTAAAAATTTATGGTGGAAGTATTTAGTTACACTCCATATTCCTCTCCTAGACATAATCAATAACATGTTTCATGACCCCTCAGATGTCTCTTCATTCATTTCCCAATCAATTACCTATTTGAAACCAAAGAACAAAGAAACTGGAGATACAAAAAACTATAGGCCAATCACATGCTTAAATACATTGTACAAAATTATATCTTCAATACTGGTCCACAAGATACAGCAACACCTTACTTCCGAAAACAGTCTTGGTGAGGAGCAGAAAGGTTGCCACAAGGGGACCAAAGGATGCAAGGAACAGTTGGTTATAGATGCAATAATTGGGGGACAAGTGAAGAAAAGCCTGGATTGACTACCAGAAAGCTTACGACAGTGCCTCATAGTTGGCTTCTCAAAGTTTTAGAAATATATGGGATACATGAGAGCATCATTGAAGCACTGAAGTGCCTAAAGAGGTCATTGTGCACAGAGCTTGTGTTAACAGATGGAAACAGAATATTGAAATATAAACCTATTCGTATCTTGTGGGGCATCTTTCAGGGAGAAACATGAGAGCCCTTTATGGTTCTGTTTAGCCATAAACACCTTATCTAACTTGTTACATGAAACAGGCCTTGGTTACAAACTCATGGACAAAAGGAAAAGCTTGCACAATGTTAACCATTTGATGTACATGGACGGACGATCTGAAGCTATATGCAAGTAATGAAACTGAATTGACCAGTCTCCTGAATATCACTACCATGTTCAGTACTCAATATAAGAAAGAACATTGAGAGCTAAATCAGCTAAAGACAAAAAGGCATGAAGATGTGCAAAGTGCAAAAGTAGTAAAACTAATCAAAATTAAGACCAAGAAGACAATGTTTGTGAATCGGAAGAGATTAGGGAAATTAGAAACTTTGACTTAGAAAGCAAAATTGAATTCATTATAAGTGAAAAGACATTTTAAAAAGCTTTGAGTTTTTCAGTGAAAGATACGATGTATTATGAAAAGAACTGAATGAAATGAAACAAAACAATAAGGAAATGGCGACAAAATCAAAGAAAATTGATGAGTTAGAAAATAAAGTCAATGTTTTAGAACAATTACAGTTAAATAAAAAATAGAAGTGATAGGTATAGAATATGAGAATAAAGAACAAGCAATCGTAAAAGTGCATAAAATAACAAGCAAAATCTGTGAGGAAAATATTAACCTAAATGACATTGACCTTGATAATTCTTATGTAACAAGCAAAACAAAGAAGCCGGAAATAATTGTAGCATTCCACTCAAAAAGAATTAAAAATAAAATCATGGTTTATAAGAAGGAATTTATCAACAACATAGATATAAAAAAAGATTATGGGAGTTTTTTCATTAATGAAAATCTCACTAAATTCTATGCAAACTTGTTTTGGTAAACTAAAAACAAAGCAAAAGAAAGTAATTTCAAATACTGTTGGGTCAAAGAGGGTAAGGTATTTATTAGAAAAGATTTTAAAAATCAAATTATTAGAATTCAGAGTCAAGAGGATTTACAGAATTTAAATTAAAGAGAATATTTGTTACTTAAATCCTTGATAAGACATTATGGTTGACATGGACTACGCATTAACGGAACTGAAAGAGGAGAAAATTTTGGAAAATCAAGATGATTTCAAACAATTTATAGAAGACAATCAAAATAAAACTAACTTTTTTCATCTTAATATTCGAACAATTAATAAGAACTGGGACCAATTAACCACATATTTAGATAAAATTACTCATAATTTAGACTTAATAATTCTCAGTAAAGTTAATATAAATGATGAAAAAATGATAAATATGTTATTCAACAGATTTACAAAATTAAGGAAAAAGGAAAGGGGTAGGGGAATCATCATATATGTGAAAAAAATGTTACAAATTTACTGTTTAAAACATAAAAGAGGCAAATTTCAAATAAAGTTTGGGGGAAAAAGTTATCATTCAAGTTTGGGCATTATATAAACCTCCTGAGAAAAAAATTAATAGTTTTATAGAAGAATTAGGTAGCCTACTAAAGCATCTTAATGCAAGTAATATGTTATTAATTGGTGACACAAATATTGATATATTAAACAATGATAACAATATACACCAATGCATTAACAATTTTACAAGAGAATAAATAAATAATAATAAACTAACACAATCTTGTATAGATCACATAATTTTAAAAGGAAAGTATAGAAATTTAGAACCTTTTATATACAAATTTAACATTTCAGATTATGCAATTGGAATATCTGTAGAATACTCAAATATGAATATTATTAAAAATCAAGAAAAAAAGATGCATAAATAAACATGTAAATAAAAAATTGCTAACAGAAAACTTAACTAAATTGAATATAGAAACACTAAAGGATAAAGAAACTAATGAAATTTATAAGGCAATTTGTGAAATTTTCAAAGAATCTATAGTTGAAATGAATGGCATTATGAGAAGAAAAGATAGTAACTTAAAACCATGGATGAATGGAGATATTAGAAACTAATTTGTTGTAAGCAAGTTTCCTGCAGAGCACAGGACTGTACACGATACAGTTCTTGTGATGAAAGAAAAGTAACGAGATGTAACTAACAGGGTAAAAGTGTGGCATTGTCATGGCTCCTACAGGGGGTAGCTCTGCCCACTCCAGACTGTCCACCTTTGATGCATCACAACTTCACACAAGTTTCTGTGACGGGTCAAAATGAACAAGAGTATTGTCGGACACAATTTCTCTTTTCACTCGGATCTGTTCTCTCAAGATTATTTAACTATTAGAAATTGTTACCTGAACCTTGCATTCACTTAGGAACTATCATGAAGCACTTTTTATGTTCAAAATTATCATGGTCTTGTTGGTGCTTCCAAACTTCTTTCAAGGGTGAACTTCCCGAACATATGTTGACACCTCATAACAAACCACACGCTTAGAGTGGATCAGAAATTTGGTTTGTTGAATGGAAAGTTAGTCATGGATCAGGCTCCTCTGTTGTTCATTGATCTCACAGTGCTTGTAATTTGTCAGTTTCCCAGTTCAAGACCATTGCCAATTTTTTTGTTTTATTCATACAATATTGGTCTTAACCAATTATCAGGGATGTAGTGCCAAATTTGGTAGTGTGGGAGCTACAATGTTGGAGCATTTAGTACAGTACAGCCAACTCTTCCTATTGAAGCTGTCATACAATAGTTTTAAAAGTACAATGGATAGAGTTCAGGTTGTATTAGCTCTAATTTGGGTTCACTGGACATAAAGATGAAGAAAATTTATTAAAGCCCATGCAGTACGGAAGCATCACCCCCATCGGCTCCCTGCCAATTATTTATTCTATGATTCATATTAAAGTGGAAAGTCACCCTAACAAACACAAATTTGATGGGAAAAGTATAGTGTTTTTTATCACTTGCTGGATTTCCAGTGGTAACCAGAAATAATTCAAATATTACAAGGTGTTGCCACCATAACTATTGAAAATTATTACAATGAACTAATCACACAGACATGCTACATACTATGTAATTTGCACTATGTTTCCAGCAATTCCCAAGAAATTTTAAACTGAATTTGTAGCCAACATTCTTTTGTGACTTGCTCCTCACATTAATCAGTGACATCTTGGGGATGTATTTTTATAATATAACTTGATGCCAGGATTGACTTTGCTTCTGGTAGTAATTAGAATCATTTATATTCTCTATCGATGAATTTGATCTTGCAATTAAAGAATTCAAGAACGTAACTGCACTCAAATGTATTTGATTAACACACAAGTTTCTGCTTGACATGAGAACCTAGACACTTAATTTAACATTAACACACATTTTCCTCAACTCACTAAACTTGATCCAAAGAATATGTTGATGAAAAGTGATAGTGGTAGAGTGAATAGATGAATGAAATGAAGGATGAAGTAAAATTCAAAAATATCCAACCCTTTTGCAGGATCCTAGCTTGCAACTTTTGATACAGGTTCACCTTGTCTTGCACCACCAGGTCACAAGATTATTACCAATTACAAACACAAAAAAAGAAAGAGCAATTAAGGTTAATTTCTTTCAATTGTTTTGACAGTTACAAAGGTGAACATAAATATTCTAATAAAATACCTTATCTCTATACAGAGCAGCTGACTTTGTGTTATATCTCTGTTCCAAAGGTGCATTTTCATCCCAGTCTGAATGAGACTGAAAAAAATCTCTGGCTCGCTGATTACCTCCAATCTGTGAATAAAACATACACAAGATTTCTTCAATTTCAATACAGGCCCAGTCAACCTTATCATGAGATATCTACAGGTAAACATACCCACATTCTTCAAGAACAACAATTAATTGAAATATTTTGTATGTTTTTCAGAATTATTTGTATATTGCATAGCACACAAGTGTCCACAATTAAAAGTCCTATCCAAGCAGTCCCATTAATATTACTCAATGTAATCATCATGACCATAAAAATAGAGGTGGTCAGATACAGAAATGGTTGGATAGAGGGACAGAGAGAGAGAGCAGTTGTTATGTCCCCAAGAATAAAGCTGGATTGGAAACTCGACTGTAAGGTTTACAGGATTTCAAATACTGAAGTAAAATCATTTAACTATTCCTCCATGCACTGGCATGTCTTAAAATCTCCCGGAAGGAATCTGGACATCCCAGTTTTGGCCAGCTCTTCCGGTAACAGGTAAAAATTTAAACGAGTACAGGTTTGTATAGACAATTTCAAACAATTTCACCAAGTCTGATAAAAATTCATTTAACGGTATAGATCACTAGACAAAGCAAACACACACATATCCAAACATTCATCTTGATATGAAGCAATGAAAGGAAAAAAGATTTAACTAATTCTTACAAAAATTGAGCTAAAGTCATTTTTCTATAGTCAAATCTATTAGATGGACGAGTGAAGCATATCATAACTCTCATATCAGCTGCATAGTAAGCAGCACTAGTTTGACCAGCAAGACAAATGTTTGTTGGGGGCACAGGGAAAGTGGTGCAAGTCTAATTTACACGCTTTTCCTTCCATTATTAAAGATATTGCCAGTAGTTATGAGAGAGCATATTGTTAAGATGAATACAAATTATAAACTTGATGATACAGTGAATAGTTTAAGTGAGAGCAAGTCGGAACATAAAAGCTCAAGCGATTGACAATCATCTGGATCAGAATACGAAGAAAGTAAAGCAAGTAAATTTATTTGCTATAATAATTCCTGGAAAATAAAACTGTAAATTACATGAAGATATGTCTTTCTCATATTTGAACAGAGAGCTAAATTGATTTACAAGAAATGAAGAGAGATTATTAAAAAATATTAAACCACGGTTATATCACTTTTCCCTCCAGAACATCTACTTGACCTATAATCCCCAGAGGGAAAAGTGGGGTATCTCATTTATGCCTACAAAATCATCATTAAAGTAACCCATAATGTAACAAGTGAAGTAAAATTCTTTTAAAGCAGTTTCAACTAAATATATTGAAAACACTAAACTATTGATTTTTTAGAGTACTTCTAGTAAAATACTTTGTTTCTCAAAATGACATTACAAAAACAATTACCAAAATGGTGTGAAGCAAATGCCATGCCAATTCAACAAAATGTGCTGTTATTTCATACACTCGTATCACAGGGATTTCATACACTCATATCACTTAGATTGTACTTAACTTTCAAAGTAACTCTTTAAGACTGGTGTGACCTTCAGAATGAAGACTGACACCTCATTAGTGTAACTATATCAGAATGTTACCTACCTTCATTTTCTCCAATTCAATATCTTTCCAGTTATCCATACTGATAGATCGAACAAAGGACAAATGTACTCCCAACCCTCTATGTTTTCCTGAACACTCTAGGCAAATCCAAATGCCATAAGTTACAGATGCCCATTGAGGGTTATGAGTGCCACATTCAAAACATCTCTAAATCACAAAGAGTTCCACTTTAGGGAAGAATTTCAAAAACATACAGCCCAGTAAATTTAACGAAACACCAAACTTACAGAGTTGTCGTGTAAAGGTTTGAGTTCTGCGAGAATACAGCGGGTTCTCGGGCTAGCCATTTCACCGAGTTAATGTTAAGAAAAAATGATGAGAAGAATTACACTATGTTCAAAATTAACCATTAATTCTTTATCGATGTTAAAGAACGTGCATTAATAACGAATCTCATGTAATATCCAACATCCAGATTAATGACATTGCGACAGCTGAACATGTCCATTTAATCTAGCTCAAACCGTATTTTAATACTCAATGTATCATGTGACGTGTACATCAAACGCCAACACTCTGTTCCACCTGCCAACAGAACGCCTCCCAACCCGTATTCACCATGCTCTCTACTGAACCTGTTTATAGTCTGTGACCTGCTCTGAACAAGCTCTACACAAGAAATTTATCCAGCATAATCTAGCATCAAGAAAGGAGAAGGTAGTCTCTTGCGCATCGCATTGTAATGTCACACGACGACTGGCGAGTCACAAGCGAGGTCCTAACGCGCGCATTCAAATCGAAGCATGATGCAAGGATCTGAAGCCGCAGTAAGTTAGTTGGAAAGGATTTTTTCTTTAGAAATTCGAACATTTCTGGACCTAAACGAATGTTTGACGTTGATCAATTTAGCTCTGGCAATTTTACACTTCGTTCAAGTTCAGATATTAAACTACTTATCAATTAAAAATTGGACTTTCTCGCTAAGAGAACATCCCGTCAAACTATAAAACACGGAATACTATTAGTATTTTAATATTGCCGTTAACCTGTTTCCGAGTACACATTAAATACGCAACGGAATAGTAAAATTTTACTTGATCGATGTGATGAAACCTCTCAAACTTTTCTCATCCTTTATTTATTTAGCGGAAAAAATATTTATTGCGTTAAATTACAAATACCAAAAATTGTTGATTATACATGCGCGTTGGCAGTTGAAGCATTTTCAGCAGAGAACTGGCGCGTAATTAAACAATAATTTTCTCTTATTTTGGATCGGTTAGTTTTATACAATTTATTCTAAACAGTAATCTTACTCTTCCTTCGCAAGTGAAGTGTGCAAATTTCATCATACTCAGGGTAAACCTGTAAATTTGTATGTAACTACGAACGACAAGAAACTTTTATGAACAGATAATAAAAACTGCCGTTATTTTGTACAAGATTATTTACATTGTCAATCCCATAGATGTAAACAGCTACCCATAAACATGCTGGTGCATAAAATTTATAATTAAATACTAAATAATAATTAAATAGATTTCTCAATTAACTATCAATAATAAATAAATAGCAATACAGAGTGAAATTTTCTTTGTAATTTTTATTATTTACAAAATAAGTCTTTTATTAACAATTCATAACAATAATAATATCTTGCAGTTAGTGGATTAAAACATGAGTTGATACTGACTGAATTCATTGAATTTACGTTTTTCTTAACATATCACAATTCCTCAAATAAAGCAAAAATAGCAACTTTGATTTTAATTCTTTGTTTAACGTTCAGTGTTACCATTGCTTCATTTACCAATGTATAAAATATACTGTAAGAATTAAATAATTCTTAATTATTAATAAATGTAGCGATGGTATACGAATTGAAAAATGTCCGTTTGCGAGCGGAGAAGTACAGAGAACGTTGCTAGAGCATTGTAGGAGGGGGAGACGATGATCTTCACCACAACGAAAGAACGCTGGGTTGAAGTTGCTTTGTCTGAGACAAGAGTCATAAAACTGAGGGGAAAGGGAAGAGTCTCGACAACTATGAGTTTATTTTGGTCAAAACGTGGGAGGCAAAAGAAATGTTAACGTGCTGGATGGCGTCGTTATATTCAAACTGAAAAAGTAACGGAAAATTACAAAATATATTTTGGAAGAAATAGAGATCGACGGTAGGAAGAGACTGGGATTTTAAAGATACAACTACGCAGAAAACACATGGCGTGAAGGCAATGGAAAAGGAAAGCTCTTTACAAATTTAAAGGGACTGAAACGGCGGCGACCAGAGAGCAAGGGTGTGGGGGCGGACCATCCCATAGCTCGGAACCACTGTCAATAACATAATCACCTACAATGCTGCGACCGTTCGCCAGTGCGTTGCAGGAGCGACTAGTTAGAAAACTTGGGAGGCAGGAGTGGCCGTTAAAGTGCCGAAAGTGTCCAAACTTGGATTCTTTTATTCTAAAAAGCGTTGAATGAGAAAACGGTTGGGAGAGACGCAGCCGTTGAAGTAACGAAATTTTCCAAAAAGCAACGTTCTGAGTGGCCAGGAACTTGCACTCGTCATCTAAATTTATCCAGTTATACGAGCTCAGCGTGGAGAAGAAATTCAACAGTATTGGCGAAACCTGATCACATGGGTTTAAAAAAAATGGTAGTCACGTGAGTGAGCATCTGAGGAACAGAGTAGGGACTGAAGTGATATAAGTAGGAGGCGGAGGCAGTCCAAAGCGGACTTTGCTGGCACTTCGGGCCCTTCGCAATCCTTTTTTGTCACAGCTAATTCTAAAATCTTATTCTGGCACTTTGTCGAGTAATCACTTGGCACTTATGCGAACATTTTATAACTTTTTCAAAGACGTTACGAGAGATCACTCTAGTACTTTTCGAGCAATCTTGTTTTTCAAAGATTCAATGTTCATCATTCAGAACATTTTCAAAACCATTAAATCCGTCTGCGAGCGGTTTTATCACGCTCGATCAGCAGTTCGGAGCGTCTCATTATGTTAGAGTTCGATAAGTTATCTTCGGGACACATCCGAGAACGATTCGGATACTGACGATTTAAATTCGCGACAAGTGGCGGTAAGATAGACTTCTTATCGCGTTGCGTAAAGTCAAACGAACTTCGCTGAAAATGAATGGTGTGCGGACGGTGAATGCTGCGTCTCCGTGGACGGGGGCTTACCAGCTGTTGCAGTCATTTCCTGGAACCGAGGGTCTGATTCGACGAATGGACGGTCGGCAGATACGAGAGGAAGGACGATACGGGCAAGCCGAAGAGTTTATCAATGGCGTGTACATCTGCGCCTTTTATCTGAATTGATCTGGTCATCTGTGTTAAGGTAATCTGGAAATACTGGTTGCATTCAGAGAGTAACTAGCAGTGAGAAGAAGACCGTGTACTACAAACTACAATGATTTTGGCCCATGCTCAGAATTTTTAAGCATTGTGTAATGTACTGAGGGCCCAAAGAAGATGAGCGATTATGTAATGTCATTCTATTCATTAAATTCAGTGTTAAATTCATTTCTAGCTGGTAGTAATTGATACCAGGCTTTTGGTCGAAGTGTAAGGGTTTTTGTCTATGTCATTTTGGGGGTTGTTTTGTATGATTGTGGGGTTGTGAGCGTGATAGTTATAAGCATACGTGTATTATTTGTTAATCAACAATTTAGTTAATTTGTTTTCATTGTGCGTTTTCCTTCTGGGATAAGGAACCCTGTGTGTTGTTCCCACCTAGTTAAATAATTCGGATCCACCATAAAATCAATTAGAACGAGCTAGCCGAGGTTTATGTGTTTTTGAGGTAAGTGTTAGCCACTACCCTATTTTCATTATTTTGATTAATCAACCCCGTTTTATTACAATACCACAATGTAATGAACCACAATGTGATGAACTTTATGTTAAGTAAGAATAACATTAACATGATGACATTGAGTCAGAATTGACAATAAATTATTTATTAGTATTTATTTATTTATATGAAAAAAAATATTTATATGAATATTTCTAATTTCCTCTTAATTAATTAACCTGCTTAGTCATATCAACTTCTACCCTTTAGGATTTTATTTGGAAATGACATTTATGAAGTTAATTTACAATGTAATTCATAATTAATTGTAATTATAATTCTATTTTTTTATTACAGTAGGTAATCGTAATCTGTTATTTATGAATAAATTACAAATTTCAACAGTAATTAGTGATTATAATTTATTACATTCTTTGGAGTAATGACCCACGCCGCTTGCATAACAAAATTACCTTAACTGATCCTATATAAAGTAGACCGATTAAAATTCTATATAAAAAATAGCAAGGCACTTGACCTCGTTGCTTTATTTTATTATGATACAAATTACAATTCCATGTTTACTTGAATGAAGCATGTTCACTCGTAATTTTTCTAGCGTCTGTAGCGGTTCCGCCAGCGGAGCTAGTCATGTTATGACGTCATGTGCAGGAAGGACGAATTTCGTACCGCTGATGAAACTACCTTATCTCCTCCTAGTACCATGATCAAGCACAGAGTAAGGAGGACCGAAGTAGCTAGTAGTTAATGTCTGGAGTTGGACCGCGCTAAATTAAGACCAGACCAACGGGCTGTGATTACACGCGATCGAATTTAATGTAATTATATTATTAATAAGATTAATTTCATAGAACAGAACACGAGTATCTACTTAGAATGATTTGGGATCTGCACTTTGGTGTTTACAAGCTTTCATAACACAAGACCAGCATAAGACCCGTAAGTAAAATCAGGCTACGCGGAATTTGGTCTAACGGATCTTCCGTAAATCGGAGTTCATTAGTTCTACTTTAAGCTACCAAAGTTTTGCTATTTTTCGAGATAGAGTATTTGAGAAATAATTTTCTGAAGAAAAAAATTATATTTCCACGTTTTTGTTGAAATTTTAGATGTATGTTGCCTTTTTATCGGCCCGTTGGCTCCTTTTTCTATAAACGTAAGTGTCTACTATCGGTAGATTAAGAGGGTTTCAATTTTTAAGCTGGTTTGATTGAAATTTTCACGAATTTTTTACCCGCGGTGCTGGTGATCTGAACGCTGAGCTAAAATTGAGTAATTTAAACAAAAGCAACTTAATAAAAACCTAATAAACATTTTTCCCTTACACAATATTTTAAATCCCCAGAATAATTATTAGCAATAACTGAATATTCTTCATTCCTACAGTTTTTTTCACAACATAGGGCTTCGGCAAAGGGCCTCCATCTCACTGTTTTCCGCCAGCGGGATGATCTGCTTCCACGTTGTTCCAGCTTCCCGGATCTCTCCACTGTCCTCCAGGTTTCTCTTGGTCTACCTTGGCCACTACTACCTTGCGGGTTCTAACACAGTGCTTCTCTCTCAATTGTGTTCCTGGGTTTTCGTAGGGTGTGCCCGATCCAATTCCATTTTCTGCGTTTGATTTGGAGATTTATTGGCATTTCGCCAGCTTTTTCCAGTAGTTCTTTATTTGATATTACCAGCGGCCATCGGATATTAAAAATCAAATAAGCAGCGATTAGTGAAGTCTAGCAGGCTGTGTTATTTGATTTGTGATCTTCCAAGTTTCTGCTCCATAGAGAAGTACAGACTTTACATTTGAGTTGTATATACGGAGTTTACTTTTAAGAGAGATGTTTCTACTCTTCCAGATTTTTCTCAGTTGTATAAAACTGACATTTACCTTTGAAATTATCTGCTTTACGTCTTTTTCCGTACCACCAGTTTGCGTCAGTACAGTGTAAACTCATGGACTTCTTCAATTTTTTCTTGCTGTATTTCAAAATCTCCTTGTATAGTTGTATTCAGTCTCATAGATTTAGGTTTTTTGGAATTGATGGGCAGGTGAGCTTTACGTGCTTCAATACGTAGGTCTTCAAATTTATTTTTCATTCCAGTAAACGTTTCTGACAGAAACATATGTCGTCCGCATATTCCAATTCCTCCAGGGACCCCATTTTATACCTCTCTTTGCTTGCGCTGTTAGTTTCTTCACTATATCATCTAGGACTATGATAAATAACAGAGGGGACAAGACACATCCCTGTTTCACTCCTGAATTGACAGGCAGCCACCTTGGTGTTTGTCCATTGCATACGATGTAACATCCGAAATACTTGTATAGATCTTTTATCAAATCTATCAGTGTTCTTGATATTTTATACATTTTAAACACCTCCCAAATCCATTCCCTTTTAAGGGACTCAAAGGCCCTTTTGAAGTCCACAAAAATTGCATAAATGCGACTATTCCATTCTCGGCTTTGTTAAAAAATAATCCTTAAGCTGTTAATTTGATCTACACATGATTTTCCTGACCGGAATCCTGCCTGTTCCCTTTGCATTTCCTTTTCAGTCTTCTTTATCCTATTAAATAGAATTTTTGACCACATCTTACTGGGTACTGATAATAGTATGATGCCATGCCAATTGTTGCAGTTTGTTAGGTCTCCTTTTTTGGGTAACGTTATCAAATGCTCTTTCATTTACTCTTCCGGGGTCTTTTTATCTTTCTAAATTCTTCCAAAAAAGTGGGAGAGGATCTTTGTGGTAGTACCGACGTCATTTAGGAGGACTTCTGCAGGAATATTATCAATACCAGGGGTCTTTCCCCGTTTTAATGCCTTTAAGGCTTCTTTTATTTCTCGTTCCGTTTCTGTTCTGAAGGTTCGGGGAAATTTTAGGCAGATTATGGCTAGAATGAATTTTAATTTGTTCACTTGTATTTACAAAGTACGTTTGAGGAGTTTGGTCCAGGTATGTTGAGTCATGTTTAACCACTTAGAGTGCAAGCAAGATTTTCACACTTGTCCTAAAACATACCAAATACGTGTGCTCGTTCACGCTTAGCTAAAGTACTAATTAAAAACCTACTTATGGCATATACTGCATGACAGATTCATTTTGTTTCAGAACCAAAAAATGCAGGAAATCAGTGTAAAAGTTGAAACTATTCAATATCGTAAGGAGAGAGTAATAAAAATTGCAAACCATTACAGTTTTGACTACATTTAATATTTTGGTGTTTTGTGCTGTAAAATATACTGCTATTGAATTCTGTTAGTTCTAATAATTTCACCAACTGTTATAAAATACTGCAATATCATAGAACTATTTACTGCTAGTTCTATTAGTTTTAGCAAGTGTTATAAAATGCTGCTATTCCGTATGTTATTAACTATTGCTATAGTCCAACAGTTCACTCAAACTGTTTGAAAGATCACAGCGGCAGAGTGCCATATGGAATTGGATGTGTGTATATGCCACTCAAAAGGTAAAGTCATTCATTAGACTCTGCGGAAAGGAACACAAAACATCCATGAACGAAAGAGAATTCCGCGTGCTTTTGGGAATCCCCTCCCCTTCTAGAGGTATCGGAACGAATAATAGAGAATGGTGATGGTATTAAAAATGGCTCGATTTATCGTCTTTGTGAGAAATAAATGTATATCCAAATTGCTATTTTATAACATTATTTTCTAATAGCTGTTTGTTAATTTAACAACAAGAATAAAATATTACTGTTAAATATCATAACTGTTACTATCCGATCATCTTAAGTAGCGAGGGCACGAGTGTTGTCGAGATTTCGAGGTATTCAAGAGACTTAGGCCGGATGCACACATGAAAGAGTTAAAGCGGCGATAAAAAGTATTGAGACGGAGACCAATGGGAGCTTTCAGATTGGACCATAGAGACAACATACATAACCTCAGTGGTCTTATGTATCGGTTGTCCGAAGGGGAAAACGAAGTTAAGTATCTCTGTCTCTCTCTCGCACATCGGCTTAGTTTGGGGAACTCAATTCCCTTCTCTGACTGCTACGCACAAGCCATTGGCTATGTTTATACGTCTGGCATTGGATCGCGCAAAGACCGTTCCTATGGGTTTACGATTACACGAGATTGAATTTATGTAATTGTTATTGATCTAATTGATTTAATTGAACAGAACACGAGTATCTACTTAGAATGATTTGGGATCTGCACTGGATCAGTGTTTACACGCGTTCTTAACAAGCACGCATCCGCACTAGACCCGTTGACCCGAAGTAGTCTAAGGAAGTAGTCTTACATTAGACCACTAGGTGCGCGTTTACCGGTCACTTGGACCGGTCCAACCCCGTAAAACCGCTCTTGCGGGCATCGTGTAAACGTAGCCACAGCGTTGCATCCCTCCTTCCCTCCTCAAAGCGGGTATGCGAGAGAGAAAGCGATATCTCACAGATTGGTGGAACTACCTGCCATGCCTCTCGGCATCTCGTCTCATGTTATCACACAGTCTACAGCACAGACCGCGGAGTCTAATTATATTTACGTCTTCGACTTGACAGCATTGAAAAATCTCATTGATCTACGCCGCAAAATATGAAGTTGTAGGAAGGCGACCAATCATTTACCTACTTTCCCGACGAAAGGGGGACCCAAAATCGTCACTGCAAACAAATTGCGTTGGTTTTCATTCACCTGAGAAATTGTTTGTGAAGGATATCCCTATGAAAACAATTTTTACTCGTTTAAAGGTTGTAATGGAGATTTATGTGACAACATGACTTCTTGTTTTGCCCCAAGTTGCAGCATTAATTATCCGAATAAAACAAAAATGAATACATCGTTAGGACAGAACATTTCAGGCTTATTTTACGAGCTTAACATAAGTATTGTTAATTCAATGTAAAAAACACGAAAAAATATGAGCTTTCGTCATGACTATTTCTGAAAACATTCAATCTATTTTTATTGCAGATATCTAGCTGTGGAGACGAGATTCATTATGGGTATAGATTTCAAGTGGAAGTTTGCAAATCATATTTCTAAGTACGAGGGCAAGTCAATATAAAGGTCGCAAACGTCAGTTTCCCTTATAACATTTTAAATTACGATCCCATTTTTTGCCAGCGGATGGCAGTATATGTATGCTTGTCGTATAGGCTGCGTGACGTCTCGTCGGCAAGCAGCCTGTCAGAGGCAGTCAGTGCACGATGGCAGTTGTGTCGCATGAGAATAGATGAGAGCAGCGTGTGCGTTGTTTCTGGGCCAAAGGACGTCCACAGAAGAAGTTCATCGCGAAATGCATCCCGTATATGGTGAGAACTCGGACATGTCATTCGCAGCAAATGACCTGGACTCCTGACGAAAGGAGTGATTCTTCTGAATGACAATGCCTGCCCCACACAGCAAGAACAACGAAGGAGCTGTTTCGAACTTTTCCTTGGGAACGCTTGAAACATCCAACGTGCAGTCACGTCTTAGCCCCCAGTGATTTTCATATTTGGGCCGTCATTTTGAAACTGATGCCGTAATCCAAGAGGTTACTCGTTGGCTGCGACAGCAACCAAAAGACCTCTTTGCCGCCGGCTTCCAAGGACTAGTAAAGAGGTGGGATAAGTGTCTGAATGTACAGGGTGATTATGTCGAAAAGTGAAATAAATATCAGGAGGTTATATTGGTTATTATTGCCTATATCCACTTTCGTGACTTATTTATTGACTTACCAACGTAGTACGTATCTAGTTTGTTTCCTAAGAGAGTCATTTTTCTCTTTTAAGAAGCTTCTTATATAGTGAAATAAGATTATAGTAAAGAAGCATCATTGTAATCATTACATGTGTGTAAATTAAAATAATTTTCAATTTTTCAAGGATAGAGAACTTCTAGAGAAATGTAGGACAATTCCTCAAAACGATATTTTTTATTGCGGGTAATTTGATGTGGGAGTTACATTTTTACGGCAGTCAGCGTGGCTCAGTGGGTAGAGCATTGAGCTGCTAACTGGATGGCTGGGGTTCAAACCCCGGTGAGGTGGTGATTTTCATTACACCTCAACATCCAGACTGGCTCCCAGGCCTATTCAGCCTGCTATCAGTACCAGGATCTATCCTGGGACCCAAAAGCCTGACCACATCTCCTCCTCCTCCTCCTAGAACCGGGATCAAGAAATCGCGGAGCTCTACCCGACGGCCAAGGCTCTTAAAGGGCTGTAGTGCCAAATAAAAAATAATAATAGTTACATTTTCATAAGGAATGTGTTATAAAACATTACGAAACCAAGCTTCCGGATGGAACAGTTTCAATTATTGTACGAGGGAAGACTTCTAAAGCCCGGATCAGCCCTTATTAAGTTCCCAAATCTACCAAAATACTTGTCTGCTGAGACTAGACAGAAAACGTCTCGCAATTTGCATCTGTATAGCCAAAATGCAAAAAATGTCCATCTTGGTGAACCAATAGGTCCTGAAGAATTAAATCTAAAAGACGTACATTGATCTATCTCATTCTTCTTTCCTTTATGCCTTCAGCGTCGGGTTAGCCATGGGACATACTCCTTATCCTGTGCCATGCACTGTACTTCTCGGATTGTAGTTCCTCTGATAGCGTATATGTGTAATATAACATTCCCTGTTTCCTCTAGGCCGACCTAGATTTCTTATCCCTTCCGGTCTTGCTTCCAGAGTGTTTCGGGTTTGTGTCTTCTTTCATTGTATACATAAGTCCAAACCATTTTAGTGCATTATTTTCTATGGTTTTCAGTTTTGTTCATCTCTGATGGTATTATTTCTTATTCTAGATCTTCTTGTTTTGCTCACTATTTTAAGCAGAAACTTCATTTCGGTTGCTGTTATTCTGCTTTGTACCTTGGTGTTACTGGGTATGCTTTCCATTCTGTATATAAAAGTCGGTATTTGTGTGTAGTTATATATTTGTAGCTTAATTTTAGAGTTAATTTTAATGCGTAAGAAATTTTTATTTATTTAATAGAAGACCGAATTTGCCTTTTTAACTCTGTTGTTAATGGACCGCGTTTCGTTTAGTTGAGGCAATCTTTCCTCAGAATGACCTTAATTTCATCTTCATATCTTTCGTCTTCCGATAAGATGGAATTCTAGTACTCATAGCCAGTCACCTGCTCCAATTGTTCGCCTCTCCAGTTGATCCTCATCTTTCTTAACCTATGCACATTTTCTTGCTCTTATATTTATCTTCATCTCCCTATCTTCCAGTGCATATGCTCATTCCTGAACCATTTCCTACAATTCCTCTGGGCTTCTGGCAATGAGTAAGACATCATCTGCATATGCCAACGACTGAATCCATACGGGCCTCAAATTCCAGTTCCCCACTTTAAATTTTTTTGGTACGTCTCATAGTCTGTTTAATTATTTGGTGTAATAAATATAATAAATAATGGAGGGTTTAGGGAGTCTCCTTGTTTCACCCCTTTGTTGATTTACAATTTTCCACCATATTGACCGTCTAATTTCACAATTGCATTGACGTACTTAAATATGCTTATGATGACCTCTACCAGTTTAACTGGAACTTTTGCTCTCTTGAGAGCTAACCATTGTTCTTTCCTGGGTACTGTATCAAAGGCTGACTTCAGATCTAAAAAGGCGACATATGTATTTTCCCTCTGCTCATCATTTTCTCTATCACGTACATACAGAATGTCCCAGAAATGTTGCGACAAACCTCTAGGGGAGGTGGGGCACGTCATAAGGATTGAGAATTGCATAGCAACCCATGGTCACAAATGTCATCGTACGCCACTAGGTGGTGTTGCACACGAGAGTATTGAAGGGGAACGTGAGGATTTCCTCATTCGAGCGCTAGCCGTCATAGGAGGAGCATGGAACGGTATACGAACGGTGAGCTTGCAGACATGTACTCAATGTATGTAATAACTGAGTGCAATGGACGAGCCGCTGGACGCATTTATCGAGAACGCTTCCCAGACAGACATCAACCGCACGACAAGTCTCAGGGGAGGAGTCAGACGACTACGACCTTTTAATGTCAACCTTCCTTAACCTATCCCAGATATCCTTATATCACCGCCAAACCTGGCTAATGCCAGATCGCGCAGGTCCAGAGTCGGAAATGATTACCCTCTGGACACCACGTCGTAGGGTCCATCACCCACCCATGTTAACTAATTGATTCTGAGTAATTTACATAGCCTCATTCTTCTACACAAAAAATTTCAATTATCTCAAGATTTATTTTAATTCTTCTCAAATTGTCGTAGGTACTCGATTTTTTACAGATATTGTACACTGAGGTTTCACTGATTTGAAATGTTTACGCTGAAATATTACGAAATGTTGGTTGGTCGAGGAATTCTCGATCATTTGAATGATTTAACATTTAAAATATTCACTTAACTTTTAACGGTAAACTTAAACTTCCGTTAAATTTTCAACTACAAACTTACGATTAACGAAGTTAACTTTTTCAGTAACGGAGTTTCGGATAACTAAGTTAAATTTCAAATTAATTTTGCCCACCTCTGCCCACCAACTAGTAGCGGTGCACCTATCAGAGGCGTAAAATATTCTTTCGAAGGACACCAGGGTAGAAGTAGTCTGTAGCTTTGGGGTAATTACCGTTGTCTAGTTGTCGAATAGTAGTAGTCATCGCTTCTTTTCGTTCTATGGGAATTGGGCCTGAGTCCATGATTTTGCTAATTTGCAGAACCAATTACATGCTCCAGGTCTGAGGATTCTCATAAAGGCAGGTTATATGTCATTTGGACCAGCTGTTTGGCGAGGTTTTAGTCTGACGGAAAGTCCTGGTCGGCTCTTTCTCAGCGACACTGAATGTTTAATCTGGTATTTCTATACAGCAATATAACGGGAAGAAACAATTTGTAAACGTCATGGATTAGAAAGGTCTATGGTAATAAAATTTGTATTATTTTATGGTAGTCTGCAAAATTTAATTATTCTGATGCCATCATAAGAGTGGATAAGTTTTCTGACTGTAGATGTGGTCATTAGTCGATTTTTGGAAAGTGGTAAAAAACGTTTTGCTCAATATTAGATGAACTAGGTCAACATTAGTGGATTTTTCATCTATTGCTAGACTTTGACTGGATTATTTTTATTTCATGATGTCATACTTGGGAAAGATTTTTGTAGGGGTTGAATTTTAGTAAACACGAGTGGGGTAATTTTAAAAAAGTGTCTGGGATGTGTCGAGTGTACCATGTTTCTCCTCTTTTTGAGAATTATATATTTCTGTACTAGTGTCTATTGTAATAATCCGTGAGATATGTCCTGGCCTGAAACCTAACACCATCTCCTTTATGAAGATATATAAAAAAAAGGTAATTTTTGGATTAAAATGAAGGTCAAGCGGTTGGCAGTCACGAGACAAGGCGATATCACTGGTAGACGAGAACATGAATAGCAGTGGCCTTAATAAAAGGGGTAGCGGTGGCCTTAACATAATAATATTAAATGTAAAAAATATTAATAAATGGTTAATAGCTCACAAAATGAAATTTATGCAAGGCTTAGATATGTGTTGAAATTTATGACCAAGAAAGAAATAAAATGCAAGGGTTTCACTTTACAGTATGCGAAAATGTTCGGTATATTGTCCTGACTGATACTTGTATGAACGCAGTGAGAAAATTGTTCAGGTAAAATGCTCGTAAGCTCTAGCTAATTCGCTCTTAAGAACACACATTTATATGGGTTGAACATTTTCTCTGAATATAAAATACTCAGAATTAAATTATTTGATAGTAAAAGTAATTCGGAATGATAACGTTAATAGGAAAGAAAACACTATCTACAATTAGGTATTCTGCTTACCTAAATAGGCACCATAACTGAAAATAAACAAGAATATTCTTCATCATACTAATATATAACAATAAGATTTTTTTATATATTTGTTACTTATGATTGTAAAAACCAAAAAGGTTACAGACCTCGGAGTTTTATCACATGAAGCTGAACCCTTCAATTTAAAATAAAGACCAGGTTTGTTACATTGTTAAAGAAATAAATATTAACAAATTAATGAAATATTAACCATCCAAAACTAGCATTGGTGGTTTTGAGAATGCCCAATCGTAGTTCTGACAAATATGCATCTACCAAAACTAGTTTTTGGTTGTTTTATTGTGTCCAATGTCATGATTCGAGTTTGGGAGTAATGTTTTCACAGCATACACATATTTAGGGATAGGACATTTATGCAATTTTGTGTTAAAAGTATGCAGTTATATTGAAGGTGATCACGCATTAATTGCATAATTAAATTGTTCAAATATGTGCAATTTATGCACTTATCTTAAATTATGCACTTTTATGCATTTATTAGCCGCATCATTATTTCTATATTTTTTCTCCTTAGTAGTCACTCAAAGTTCACTACAAATACTTTAAGAATCAAACCACTTAAAGTTTCCAGCAAGATTTTCAGAAATGGACTAGCGTACTATCTATTTTCATAAAAAATCGCATGGCACAGTATCATGGCATAATCCAGAATTTTCATTTCAGTGCCCTGATTCGAATGATTAATTCATTCGGTCCATGTAATTCCAATGAATAAAAAAATCAAGAAAATGTACGAATATCTTTTTGATTACTCATCGTATTACATATTGAGCACTTGTGGGTGTGACATTGCCTTACTATAATTTAAAATCAAGGTTCATTAAGCATAATTTTAGCCCAAAAGAAATTTCTTCTCTGCACAGCTTTATCAGTGATGGCATGACTAAAACTAATAGAAGTACAAATTAGAGAAAAGGTATTCTATTCCACTCGGAATGCTCGATGTATGTTTCAATGCTGCGCTAATGAGCAAGAAGCGGAGTATTCGTGGAATGAAATGATTCTTTTGTTTGCCATAGTCATTTTGAGACTAATATATCAAAAATGAATGAAACTGAGGTTTCCATCTTGCGAATGAAGTCATCTATGCTGCAATTTGTGTTGAATTATGAGTTTGTTTATGCTTCGTGGTTAATGTGATTGGTAGTTGGTTATGTGAAATAATAATATTCGTATCATTCTCACCATTTCAAAAACTGTGCAATTACATGCTTGCATAAATGTCCCATTCCTACACATATCAATTTAATATACTCATGATACACATGTATTCATTATTTAATACATTCATGATATACATATATTAATTATTTAATACATTAATGGAAACAAACTGAAATATCATCATCCAGCAAGTCATTAACTATTTTTAAAATAAGGAAAACTCCTGAACTTGCAGGAAAACATAGCTTTTAGCATAGTCTCCATCAAAATTAATATGTTTGATAATAAATAATATATAAGGTACACTGACATCACAGAAGTGAAATTAAAATATGAAGAGATTTAAAATAATTTCAAACATTCATTAATTCCACAATAATATTCCCTTTTCACAACAATTTAAGTGTAATGTACTTAAACATTGAGTCGGTAAGTGGGTATTTACTCGCGCATTTTACGTACTTTTTGGGGAGGGGGAATCTACAACTCGGCGTGCATAATTTATTGGGGAAAAACTAAATTATTAAAACTATCGTTAAACATTAATTTTACATAAAATCTGCCTACTTGCGCCATCGAAATAAAAGGTTTACTGACGCACAGGGTGGCAATGCACTTTGAAATTTCCCTTACGACCTCATCCATCCCACCTTGATAGCCTATTCCTATTGGCTAAGCCTGGATGAAGCATGTGTCCACTGGCGTCAAGCAGGGCATGCTCTACCCAGGCGAATGAGCCTATTTTACAGCAAACCTTTTAAGTCGAGATAAACATGCGTAAAATATGCGAAATTTAGAAAAATCTAGAAAATAGTCGTAAACATTGGGATGCGTAAATTGAGCGTGAGTGTAAATGACGCGAGTAAATACGTTATAAGCTGGTCTCCATACACAGAAATAGTATCTGATCAAATAAAATAAGTTCTTAATCATCCTCAGTTCTCCGTCTCCTGTTTGCCTTGCAACTAGAACTCAGTTTTCGTTTCATGAATAGTGTATCATTACCCTGCAAGGTACCTGCAATTATCTCTTTAAATTTTATTTCTGTCTCAGAGCGATTTGGTGCTGGAGCTTTGAATATCACCTGCTTATGTTGAGGTAGTTGCAGGTCAGTAGTTTTCCGTTCCCTAAACAAGAACAAACATGTAATTACCAATAAATAGCATTGGAATAAACACTTAACTTAACTAATATTTCCTAACTTTTGTCTCATCTTCAAGACACATTTAATGGTAATACAATCCAATATTATAAATAATATATATAAATGCTAAAAGGTTATCTGACAACAAGCACTGTGCGAATAAGACATCCCTAGAGAGGGGGTGACATAAATATAAAGGAAAAAACTTTTATTAGATTTGAAACCATAGTTATTCATTATGATGAATAAGGGCGATGCTTCGTAAATTCACAATTATTCCAAATTGGAGATATTCATTCGGCTGATAACTAAAAGAAACTCACTAGAACTTTATTGCATGGCTATTGGTATGAAAGTACATGCGGTGAACTAACTACAAGTATCATATTTTCAATATTGTGATAATAAACATTGCGTGCATTTGTTTTGTAACATTGCACCACATGAACCATTATAAAATTGCTACGAAATGTATACAAACACGAGCCAAATTTTTCCAACGCGGGTGAGGTAGACTATTTATGACCATCCACTACAGTAAGCTATTGTTCATAAATAAGTACAACCTTTTCTTGTCATTGAAACTATAATAAAACTTACCAATAACTTGTACTTACAAATCAATTTTGTTTAAAAAGTTTACTTTTAATGAACTGACAATATTTTTTTTTTTAATACTTGAATCATATTAATAATATATTTACATAATCCACTTTATAGATTTTTACAATGATATAATAATCATATTTCTGAAGAAATAAAAAGAATAATTTATTCTATTATACAAATCCCAGGTTCTATGGGACCTAAGGTTTTCAGTAGGATGAAATATTGAATTATCTGACCCAAAAAAGTTTGAAAATATATAGAAATAAAAAAATGCGTATATTACTTGTGTTTAATGCTAGTCCACTTCCCATAAGGATTTCCTTTCTGCACAGGTCCAAAGAACATCCGTGGAGGTTCTGGTTCATCCTTAACTGATTTTTTTCTCATTTTCTCCCTCTGTAAAGATGCTCTCTGTTCTTCTGAAATTGATTCTTCTTCCTGTTTTTTTTTTATTTCTCCATCCTTCTTCCTTGGTCCTTCCTTTTCTTTATTTCTACCCCGGGTTTGCGATTCTTTCTTTTCTTTCTTCTTCAGCTCCACCAAAGGAACATAACCATCTGAAGGCGGTTCCCAGACAGACTCTGCATCAGAAAAAAACCACATGAGAAAATACAAACTTAACTAATTATATCAACAGCCAGGTGAAAATTGCGATGGCCCGTCGCAATTTTCACCTGGCTGTTGACGTTGCAAACACTCCTCCACGAGTAGGTACTCGGAAGTTGAGAGTTAAAAATTTACTCATTATAGTTGGTTATAAGTAATTTATTGAAATCACATCCTTGCGTCTCAAAGATGAATATTTTGCATGTGAATTGCTCAAACAATTTGACAAAAATTGGATACACATACGTCAAATCTTCTCTTAAATGACAGCCCTAATGTATATAAGTGATAATACTTTCTTGCAATTGATAGGCAACGGTTTTCCGAGATAAATCAAAAGCAATAGTTAACAAAACAACACAAGAAAATGCAAATGTGCGTTTTATTCACATACGAATTCCATAGTTGATTTTGCAAGAAAATATTATTAATAATTACAAGAAGCAATCGAGCAGGGAGAAACGCAATAGACGTAACAATACACATACAGAAGACAAGCTGAGAAGACGAAATCAAAAGACGTCACAAATAAAATGCAAAGGGGAATATAGATTCTTACAGACAATTTCTTCCTGCTATCATACTACGAAAGATCACAACATAATTCTTAACGAAAAGATTGAAACACTACGATGCTATCTCATTAAAAAACATTTTCCCAAGTGAAAGAGATACAAAACGTCAAATTATAGTAGTCAACATTTTTCATTACTAAGCGCATCATGTGCACTTCAGTTTGAATCTTCATAAAAATTAACAATTGCATCATTTTACAATAAAATATCTAAACGTTAAAGATATTTTATTCAAGATTGCTTCAATAATAGACATATTTATTTCAAATTATTGAACGTAAAAATACTCAAACACTAGAACGACCAAAGGTATCTCAAATGTAAATAGTACTACGAAAATGGAATAAGTATATTACACAACAAAATTTGGTATTGATTGAAATACTCTTTAAAATGTTTTTATTTTCGTCGTACCAGCTGGACTTAAAATTTCTGATTTCTTTTGCTTAAAGGAAAATGCGAGAAGTCGGGATATCGGGAAAGAAACGACCTCTGACCATGAATCTCGTCCCCGGAGTTTTTAGTTCAGGGAATGGAGTCCCACCTTCTCGTATTCTTCCCATAATCAAAAAAACGAGAGAGAAAAAACCTGTTTCCACATATAAGCAAACGCTGAAACATAAGTTTTTCAACTATAGCGCAGTAAAATTTATTAGAAACTCATCCATGATCTAGGGTTATTAGAAATTTCCAAAATATTCAGATATCGAGTCCAAACACGAGACATAGCGATTAATTGTTACATATCCACACTATTCTTCATTTAAATGATGTACATGGGAAGTTTTGAATTTAATTTATTCCGAACTACAACTACATTATCGTCAGTTCATTTAATACCGCACTTTTTCTTGGTTGTTCTATTTTAGAATATTTTTCATTTCAACGTTCTCATAAAATTACCAGAGTGGCATCTGCCTTTCGATTTAATAGGATTGGGATATCCCTTCCCAGTTCCTTAGGAATTCAGAAAAGGTCTTGATTAAATGTGTATCGGCCCCTATTCTGAGAACGTAGTGAGGTCCTCCTACGTTTCAATCGTAACAAATAATTGGTAATACCCTTACACAAAAAATGTATCAAGAGAAAAACTGTAATGAGGAATAATAAATTAACAAAATCAAATAAGACGAATGAGATCTCATTACAGTTACCTTTAATAAAATGCTCGGCCAAAATCCACCATATGGTCCAAAGAGGGTTCGAAAAAATGATTAATGTCATAATACTACAAATATTATTACGGTTCCGAAAATATAAGCCGTATTCTTCGCTCTTCATATTTACGGTAGTTATAAAGAAATATTGTTCCGCACTATTTTCTTCTCTCCGCCACCGTTTATGTTAGTATGTTAGGGGTATGTTAATTATAATATGGCTCGCGACAGCGAGCCATGAACAATTATAATGAACAATGATGTTAGGTTAGCCATGAACAATGATGTTAGGTTTGTTAGACCCGGCGATTTAGTTTTAAGAAAATATGTTGTATGTGTGAAGATGGAGGCGATGGTGGAGGTAGCAGCACTCGCGGAAGGATATACGAAGAACAAGGTTTTTTTTCAACGTGGAGAGAACTCAAAGCATCAACTAACAAGACGAAAACGTAACTAAAATTGGATGGGAATTAATATCTCGAAAAACTACTTCAAGCTCATCACCAAAGATAACTTAGAGGTTAAGAGAGGACGTCACGGAATTACTTTTCTCAGTTCAAAAACTATTTCTACATCTTATTCGTAAATGAAGCTCCATTATCGCTTTTATTGGCTCTAAAATATCACTTTCAACTAGAATTGTTAGATAGTTTATTCTTTCTTTCACAATTTATGTTCAAAGCCTGGTTTTTATTAATTTAAATTCACGGAAAGAAATTACCCACATACTCGCATTGGAACGCAGACGGACTTCATATTTCTGGACTGTTGCGAATTTTCATCCGCACTGCAGTTTATTAAATCTTCAGTTTGATTTTTTGATAAAGTTAGTATTGCAATACTGAACTATCAAATTCCCCTTTCACTCCAATTGGCTCCATAGTTTGACATGTCCTTTAGCGACTCTGAAAAGGTACTTACGGATCTCAAAACAAATCTCTCCTTTAAGAAACGTAAAAATTAACCATGTGGCGTATTGCATAGTGCACTTGCCTTCTACCTCTGCTAACGCTGGTTCAAATCCAGGTTGCTCCAAGTAGAATTTGCAGTAGTGGCAGGATTTCTCGGTACATTCCCGTTTCCCCTGCTTTTCATTCCACCACAACATTCACTCATCCCCATTCACCCCTCTCCTTATACACACACCACCCTAATCGTTGCAGTCATTAGGAGACCGTCTGAGAACAGGAGGTGGTCGCGAAAAATTACCAGGCCATAAAAGAACCTCCATGCGGTGTCCCTTGGACAGTGTATGCTGTTCGAAGTCCTCTAATACGAAAACAATTCTGAAACCATTTCATTCATTCATCAACCAGGTTCAAGCAGAACACTACTACATAGACGACAACGAAACAGAATAGTCTGATCGAGTAGGACGGAATTCTTTAATAGATCAAGAGAGCAATCTTACCCCTCGTACAACAGGTTCGGACTTCCCTTCTACTGATAGAAAGCTCGAGAAACGTACATTTACTTACGTGGCGCGGGACATCAGCAGGAGAGAACTCATTCTACTCGCCAAACAACGTCAGCACATAAGCTCAATAATTCTATTACTTCTTCCTCTGTGAGATGTATTGGCAATTAAATATTTTACAACCAATAATCTTTCTGCTTTTCGTTCTATTCATAGTATAAGTGAATCACGAGACATTAAACAGTGAATTTAAGAACAATTAATGCAATAAGACTTAGCTTATTACAAGGATTTTTCTATGTTCTTGAACATGTGGAAGGGATAGATTATCTGGCGAAACAATATTGATATATGGTGTTTGTTACAACACTCTATACTAATTTACAAGTAGAGAGAAATTAATATAAAATCCTTCTAACACGTGTCTAAGGTGCCGTTCACACTAAGGCGATATAAGATAAGCGATGTACCGTAAGCGATATACGATAAGCGACACACACAGAGAGGTACTTGAAATCTAAAGGGAGGCGATAAAAAATGTTCACACCCATGCGATTGCACAACATATCGTAAGTGATATATCGCTCGAAGTACTACTTGTCGGTCTCTTCGGCGATTAGTATCACGATATTTTGAGCTGTGAACATGACGGGAAGAAGAAAAGACAGTTCTGTAATTCCTTTAATTAATTTAGTAATTTTTTCAAGGGTTCGTGACACTAGGCTTTTCAGCAAATGAAAGTTTTCAGGATTCATTCGATAAAACTCCCTGAATTTTGATTCATGTTGATACAGCTCTCGAGAAACAACAGCCGAGCAATGGTGCACGTTGGTAAGATTGGAGAGATGTACCCAGTATTTCCTTTTTCTTCTCATCCTACGCCTGAACCAATAAGCCACTACAACGTCTTCCTCACTTGAGCTCATATTTGTAACTGAAGTAGTGGGAATTGTGTTCCCACCACATTTTCATCATCCAGGTCGCGCCGATTTATCGCCCGCTGTCATGAACCTTCTTAGCAATATATCGTCGCAATATATTGCTTACTATACATCGCTTATCTTATATCGGCTTAGTGTGAACGGTGCCTAAGATAAATGTCATGTTTGGATCCTTTACTTTGAGAAAATTACAAATATAACAATAGATCATACAATAAAAAAATGAAGTGTTGCCCACTGTGTTGTATAAGTAAAAATTAGATAAGCCTCTTTCCTGCGCTTAACGGACATCCTACGTGCTAAAAAGAACGAGAGTAGCAGAAAGGTACATTTTCTCCACAGTAACTTGGTATACCTTAGACTGGTCGTCCACCACAAGCGACTTTGAACGGACGCGACAATAGCATTAGTAAATTTATTTGGACGTCAAAAAAATTTTTTTTCACAAAACTTTTTCCCCCTTAAGTCTCTTTATGAGGCGGACGGACATCAACACAGACTAGCGTTAAACATCTTTACAAACCTGATGGAAATAAATGAGAATCGACAATTTAGCGAAATGGTTTGATTGGATAGCGCTTGATGAAGCACGTTTGCAAAGAAAGGCCATCGGGCGGCAGAAATAATTACTGTGAACGACAGTACCGGTGGAGTTAGAGCAAGTTCGTGTCACTCGCACCCCGGCTGTAACTAGCAAATTTAGGGGAGAAATAGAGATAAATGAACTAGCATATTTAGGGAGCCATACCAGATATTCATTTATCTCTATTCCGGCTGACAATAGAAATTTTACTCCCAAAACATCGAGAGAGAACTTGTGCAGCGCTTCTCCTCAGCGATTGTTGTCAAAACATGTCGAATCATCAAAGAGAATTTACCGCCTAAATAAAGGGGGCATAATCAAAGTGAAAAAAGAAATCCCTTCCAAATACCTCCTTCATCGCAACATAGGTGTGTGGCCGTCTAGGGTACGCTCGAGTTCTGCGAGTCCGAGTTGTTGAAAAAAAGGCAAAATTCCAGGTTACTGCCTACTTCGGACAACATTCAGCAACGTCTACGGAACTGCGACCTATGATATGCAATTTGGAAACCGAAAATTAATTAACGAAGAAATCAAAGACAAAGCGCACATTATCCATTCCAAAGCAATAAGCATATTATACATATATTATCTCCTGCAGCTCAGTGACCTCCACATGTAATAAATATACCAGGTCACAATAAAAACACGAAGTCTTATGAGATTTTAACAGATGGGCCTTTGAGATTAATGACGAAAATGGCGAAACGTTAGTACCATGAGCTGAATAAATTACATTCGCCTCATCTTTGACGCCTAAAATGTGCCTATCTTCACATCAGACAAGTGGCAAAATAGATGAATTTCCGAACATTGTTGTATTTCATCACAACATTACCAGTTTCAACCATATTGCCTCTAGAACAGTGCTATTCAATTTCCCTCATGACATACTGTTGTGTCCCGTCAGGGAACGAATCAACAAGTACAGGTTAAAACTCAACAACTACAGAAAGTACCAAAAGCGTAGCAGTGTCGTTATTCAAGAGTTCTAGCAGTCCAGTATTCCGGTGTTCCGTGAGAGTGATCCAAAGTCGATAGAAGCGTGGTTGTTTTCGTTGATAAGGTTGTAGATCGTCGTAGCTCGTAACTCTCTCTGCTCACTCCGCTTCACTCTTCATCTGTGGTGCCTTTCCGCCGCCCTTATATATCCGCCGCCCTGGAGGCGGTGACCTGTTGGCCGGATGGCGGCGGTGACCTGTTGGCCGGATGGCGGCGGTGGCCATGCGCGGAGGGCTCTCTGCGCAGGCCGTCTGGTGGGGAAGGAGGGGCTCCTCCTTCGCTCGCTCCGCTTGAGCGCGCCCGGCATGACGTCGGCCGGGGCAGCCCGAGCTGTCCCGATAGCTGCTGCGACGGCGGCAAATACAATTAGTGGTACGCATACCACACATACCATAATCAACGAAACAGGCATCCGAGTACCTATCGTCAAGTCTGTACCGCGACCAGGATAAACGTCGGAAATTCTAATCGGATGAACTTTAAACAAGAATCAGACACCATATGCTCTATATCCTGCTGAAATCGGAAAATTACAATCAGTTTGTGGGATCCGTGATTCCTACAGAATGCCAAGCAAGGGCCAAGGAGATTCCGGAAAGAATACATATCTGGGAGGTCGGTGGAGAGTTTAGCGTCTGGATGAAGAGTTTGATGTGTCCCGGCAATCACAGACGATGAATTAACAGCAGTGGACAAAATCCGTATGGAAAAACGGTACAGTTGATACCGTTATCAACTTTACTGTCTTAAGTCGCAAAACGCCTGCTACTGGAGCTCGGAAAAAGCAATGGACATGACATTAACGCGGCTCGATCCAATAAAAAATTTCACCATCAGTGAACGTATTGGCTCAGCAAAATAGGGACACAGCAAGATAATAAAACGATATAAAACATTATCCGTGAACCCTACACGTGGAGAAGATATGTGATAACTTTCGGCGATGTGAAAATGGCGACGAGTCGAGAATCGAACCCGGGATTCGTGCATGAATTGCAGGGGTCTTAACTACCACTCTACCCGTTCGCCTTCCACAACTGTACACCTTTTTCACCCATACCTAAACCCCGGAAGACCCGAGACAAATTCCCATACAGTAGATAAGTGAACCAGGCGGCTCACAATGCTGTGTGCACTTAAGTACCGTTTTCACGCGTATCTACATGTTAAGGTTCGTTATGCATATATTTCTTCCGTGTACACTACACGTGGAAAAAAATGTGTGATAACTTTCGGTCAGGTCAAAATGGCGACGAGCCGGGAATCCAATTCACGGGAACATCTTTTGGAGCAGACTCATTAACACTCTGAAAAGCTACCCTCGCACTGGTCTACTCTGTAGCAGCATATAGTATAGTGTGCACTTGTAAGGACTAACAACACACTGGTTCTACAAAACGACACTCAATTTAACTAAGAAACCCTTGAACGGAATAAGAAGCATCCATTTCGATGGCTTCCATTCTGCGTAATATCGCCCCTATCCATTCATCATAACATCCACTCATGTGCGAGAATATCAGAGCGTAGTCTCAAATCCAGTGTTACCAGTACAACAAGATATACACCATCTCTTAATCCAACGACAAATCCTAAAAGCTAGAAACTAACCTAACAGGCGAGGCACAGAAATTGCTTTAGAGTTTAACACCCATAACTCATGGAAAGCACGGAGCAGGACCACCTAAAACTCGCAGAAGTAACACAAGGATTTGATAGATTTAATCCACCACGGACATTATAGAGACTAAACCAAATACAATACCGTAGACTAAATATTTATTGTAGGGTATAGTAAAATTTCTCGTTTGCGACTGCAGGGCTTCCCAACATACTACGAATGCCGGAAGTCCAATCTGTGTCCACCCTGGAAGTTTTCAAACCTGGAAACGTGCACTGCGGAGGTCATTCATGGGTAGTGTGAAGTAGACGCATCACTACGGTATTGGTAACCTAAACCTTATGTTTCGTCCGTGAAATAACATAACTATAGGTGTTTCTACCATTATCTTATGATGAACTATTACTACATCAATTGTACAAAAACCCAATACGCTGAATAAAAAAGTAACGACGGCAGCACTTACAACACGATTTCATTTACATGGTCATTTAAAGCACTTAAATGATATTATTCTTAAAAAAATTAAATATATTGTTGCATCTTGTTCTCATTAAATAAAAAGATAAATGTTTAAAAGAGGCACGAGAAATCTTAATAAGCACTTTAAAGAATTTCATCACTATTTATAGATCCTCAAATGATGAAACCTCAGTCCTCATCAGTATCTCAGTAGGTGACACGACCTGTCGTCAATGTTACGTCGTCATACCCAGAGTTGCCTGCAGCGGACGATCCCAGACCCTTTGAACACGTTACATAGAGTCGCTTGTCGATGTTTGCTGAATTTTGAGCGCGTAGCTACCAGTTATTGCTTCGAGTGGTCGGTAAGTCTTACTCATAGTTGATGTTTTCCGAGATTCACCAAGATCATAAAAAAAGAACTTAAGATATATATTCGCCTTGACTGAAGTCAAGTTCCCAACTTTTCACGAAACTTGCAAATATTTATCAAAGTAGTTCTTATTAATTCATAATTCACTCTACTGATTTTTACTATTGAATGAGGACAATTAATTTGTGATTTTAACACTTGATAATAAATATAGACAGTCATTTGACATTATTTTCCATTTATTGGTGAATTATTCTAGTAATTGCCCCGTAAGCCATGAAAATCTTAACGTCTTTGCGTTTCGATTTCCATTTGCTAGATGTTTTGCGCTATGTTAAGCCGGTACTTTTGGCAGAATATCAAAATACCATAAGCCCGCGAAAGTTTCTCCATGTAAGCACTTAGTAATTTAAAATCAAATAATTCAAAATATAGCGCCGTAAGGGAATGAAAGTTCATCACCTCTGGATAGAGAATGGTTCAAACTATCATTTAAACCATTTTTGGAGGGTGGGGGTACTTACGCCTAGTCGCTCTGAAGGATATAATACCTTAAATTTTGTTCACAAAGTTTTTGGGTAGAGTGGATAACACTTAAACACTTTTTCAGACGATTAACCTTTTCAGGCTCTATGCTAGGAAAAAATCCAACTTCCGAATTATGAATTTCAATTTCTAACGCATAAAACATTGACCTAACGAAGACTCAACATGGACCCATAAGCTTGGTCACTGCGCATCTGCCCTTGGAAAAAGAAGGTGCATTAAATTCACACAAGCGTAAGTACATCGCATTGAGTCAGTCCGTTAAACTATTAAGTTGATCAAGACTATTCGAGCAATTTCTAAGTGACTTTCTCATCTCCTTCCTCTTTATCAAACTTAATTAAAAAAGATAAAGTATTCCATAGCCCAATAATTTATCAACAAAGAAAATTGAATTTTTTTCATTCGACAATTGTCCGAGTTTCTTTTACAATTGGATCAATACCACAACTCTTTGCATGCCAGTAATCGTAACTTTAATTGTAAAAATCACCAGCTGATACAGACTAAAATTGGAATAAATCAAGATAGGTGCAGTCAACTCTTGGTAATAACAGGTTTTATCTTAATCTTTCTAAATTTTCCCATACTTATAATTCGATATAATATTTCATCTGCTCCCGATTCTGATCAATTCAGCATTACTACTAACTCCGCCCGTTTTAAAGCATCCCTTGCTTCCCCTTTTTAAAGAAACATAGCTTTTAACTTTTTTCTTTCGCCAAGCTAGAGAGTTCGAGTCGGTCAATTGATCTCAATCACTCTTCCCACACAAAGCTCAAACTAGAGTGCACACATTTTCTGCGCAAACAGAAGAAACACGTTTTTTTCCTGGATAAAGAACGAAAAAGAAGACATTAAAACGATTCTACGTCAACAGCAAACAGCAAAATACATGAAATTAATCGAGGTTAACAATAATCAACAGCATACATTGACATCACAACTCAAAACACAGGTATACATAAAATCGTTTCAATCACTTGAAAACGAATAAACATATTTTAGGAATTACACATACTGAATATACATAACATTTAGAAGAACTCACACACCACCAGTTTGTACGTTCCAATAATAAGTATGGCCCTCGTCGGATACAGCTTCGTACCATTCCTTAGCTTTCTCAGCGTCATGTTTGCCTTTATATTTTTTCAAGCTGCCGACATTATTATCAATAGATGGAGTACTTTCCTGTGCATTCCTCTCTGCGTCTAACTCTTTATTCAACATTTGTGATGTGTAGTCTGCGTTTGCTTCAACATCTTTCATATATGCTTTCATTGCTTCCTGGAAAAACATAATAAAACATTTTTTTCTTGAAAACCCAAACTAAATTTCTTGTTCAGTGGGTACCACAGTTGTAATCCAGTTTGGGGTTTCCGAGAGAGAATTCACATTTACATAATCATAAAACAGGTAATTATAATACATTCCAGTACAATGAAAAATTATCAAAATTTCAATAGAGACAATACGTTTTAGAGAATGGAAAGGTTAGTCGAGTTTCCGCAGCGAAAAGGGTCGGGTGTTTGAATCTGATAATACGAAAGCAGTTGCCAAATGTACCCTTAGTTGAACTCCTTCTACACGTCCACAAAACTGATACTTATTCTTAAGTGTCGCCAGGTGTGGCGAGAAAATTTTCTCCAGTTCGTTCCTAACTTCAACAAAGTTCTGCCAGTTGGTGACTTGGATCTTAAAACAAACAAATTCTCGGCGAACCCATTCTGCCGTTTTTGAAGGTTCACTTCGGTGTTGTCTCAAAAGAGAGAATATTCCAGCGACATAAAATTGGTTATGTTGTTTATCCAGTCATGGACTTCTAAAAGGTGCGTCGATATTACATTTTGAGATATTTTGTAAGTACGAGTTCGTAAATAATTCATAGTGTCTGAAGTTTCAAACACAAATTAGTAAATTACAAGATGTGGCAGAAAAGTAAAGAGACTTTTTTAAAAACAACTTCATTTTCTTGTTATACATCAATGTTATCCTTTTCAAAGTACTTTGCTTGGTAAGCTATGCATCGGCGTAGGCGTTGTTTTCCGTCTTCGTGGCAATTGAGGTCTTATCTCAAATCGGCTTCAGCTCCTCAGCTATCTACAGTACAAACATAGTATCTATTGAGAGTTATCTATAGTACGAAAATGACGTATATGTAAGTGGTAACTGACCTTAGAGGGAAAAAATCTCATGGACCGAGATCAGTCGAACACGGAGGTTGGGTACTACGGAACCCTTTGTTCCGTACGGTTGTTGGAAACTGAAGTGTCACGGGGCGTCGAGCTGGGGCTTCCAGGAGCCCACATGTCAGGTCTCAAGCGAAGCACCTTTCCCCTGACCTTGCGAGAGCACTCTTCAATCATTTTAATGTTTTCACAGTTCAATACCTTTCCGAGAAATTTTTGACTCGTTGTGTCACAACTTCTCAATACTAAATGTTGAGACTGGGAAAATCTTGCTCTCTTATTAAATCAAGTTCTCCACACTCACGTTGCAAATTTTCACAGGTGAGAATGCGGATTATGAAGCTGTAACACAAAATTTGATTGCTCCAAACTTCACTTTTTCAAGTTTGTAAGACACTATAAAGCTTCATTTTCCACTCTACACAGGGTCATGAAGATAATGGTTGAGATTGATAACTTGTACTGCACGTTAGGATGGACTACTATAAATTTAATGTGGAGGGGACATCCGCAAATCTGCGGATCCGCTTTCAGTGGTATCAATCTCATTTCATTTCTGTCAAACTATGTAAATTACTTATGTTTCAATTATTTCCGCCGGACAGTTGCGCATGGTTCAATAGAATATTAGGTCTTTAATTTCAGACATGTATCTTATAGAAGACAAATAAAACTTCTCGTACAGTACTTGTTCTTCATGTTCTCTAACATTTATTTAAATATCCGACTGAAATAAGCAGCGGTTATACGTTGAGAAATTAAACAATTAGGGTTCTTATCGAAATTAAGAGTAATTCAAATCTTATCATTTAAATTTTATTATAATTACTATAGTTATATACTCATTATTAACACTTCATGTATGATTATTTTAAAATTATATTTTCTTCATTCTTAATTTTATCAAGACAATGTACACATTTTTCTCACAAGAAACACCTGATCAAATTTTGATTATTTTCATTAGTGTCAAAATACGAGCAAATATATTTTTCCGTTCTCGTTTGTATTTAAAGATTTTGAGTTAACTTAAACTATTAATTTTCAATGTTAAAAAATCTTTCTTAAATAAAGGGAAAAGACAGAGAGGGATGACGCTTTTCTCAGGAACTCATCTTAAGAAATACATTAATTAAATGACGAAATATTTATTAAATTTGTCTGAGGCCCTGCTATAATATTTAGTACTACAATATAAGAAAAAATATTTTTTTTAAATAAATAATATTAACTAACGTAGAGAAAATATGATTGCTTCAGCAATTTATAATACTCTCGTTTTTTTCTAATTTCTTTTGCGGTCTCTGGGCACTGTGGACGAAATTTCTTGTTTGTTTTTTTGAATTAGCCAGTTAATCAATGCCACATTTTTCTGAAGACATGCAAGTTTCTTTCGTTTCTTTCAATAAAAATTGATTGCTTGAAATGAAACTTTGTTCTCCAAAATGAAGTAACGCAATGAAGCTCCCGCTCACAATTTATTTTGCGAGTATACTCTCCTTGTTCCTTTTCGGTACGTCAGCTCAGACCAACCTGAATCCTCAGAGTTCGAAATACTTTGCGCGAACGCCGCATACGAAGACGTTACTTACTCAAGGAATAAATCTTACTTGAATACTCCGTTGGGGCGTGCACATGCAACGGCAAGCAAGAAAATTCGAACCTTCTGAAACAATTACAGGTCCGAATAGTCTTGCAGATTCTTTCCAGAATGGTCTTTAAGTAATACAAAGACAATTACACATAAAAATATACCAAAACTATACAACGAATGTTTCATACTAAAACGGCACTGCCATACTGGAAACCACGAATCGGTGGATGGATGATATTCCCAATACGTTCTTATACAGTGGAATTCCCAATAATGTTCTTGTCAAGTGGAATTTCAGAATTTAAAGTCGTAGATTAAAGTTTAGTAAAGTATATTCGTTTCAAGGAAATGGAGTACTTTAATTCGACCAGATCTCAATGATTTTGCATCCTGTGAATTTTCGGGCATTATTATTTGGCAAAAATTGAACGACTACCGCCAATTTTTCCTATCATAACAATTTAATGTTTCGAAAATTTTAATCTTATTCTATAAAAAACAATTTTCTTTATATATAATTTATTACAACTCCCAGAATTTTGTAACGTACAATTTTTCTCAGACAATTCACTGCTTTTTCGGAATAATTTTATGCAAATGATTAAATACTAGTAAACAAGCAGCAAATTGTTTATTAAAAAACATTTTTCGGAAAGACTTATCGCCGATAAAAGTAGTGTAAATGAGACTTTTCTCAACGTGTTTTGCTACAACCCTCTCCGTATCTCCTTAATGATATGGTATTACGACATCCGTGTGGTTTTGATAAATTTGTGTTCCGCATAGAAAGCGCCCTCCCCGAATTCGTGCAGCACGCCGGTTAGTTTCTGACGATACTGTCCCATTATTGGTTACAGGTATGTGCGGGGGTCCAAAAGTAATGGAAATTTCTTCATAAAATGCGTGTACTATATTTTTTTCAAATTTTACGATACTCGCCTTCAATGTACTCTCCATTAGCACTAATTCACGTGTCCGAACGTGTGTTCCAGTGTTGGAAGCACCTTTAAAATTCGGCCTCATCGATACCTGCTAGCGCCGTCGTGGCATGGCGTTTTACGTCGTCTACATCGGTAAAAAGCTTTCCTTTTAAGTCTCTTTTCATCCTAAGGACCAGGAAGAAGTCCCAGGGACCTAAATCTGGCGAATAGGGTGCTTGGGTCAAGGTAGCCGTCTTCGTAGAGGTCACAAACTGGCGAAAACTGAGAGCCGTGTTCGCGGGAGCCTTGTCACGATGCACGAACCTTTGCTATCAATCTTCGCATTTCCAAATCATCAATCGAAATGCGCTGAATTGAGCTCTAGGACAATCCGGATAAGTCTGAGTCCGTCTTTTGTCTTTGCGTTGATTTTCACTCACGAGATTACGGATATTGTCGACGTCCTCTTTTCGAGCAATTGAAGGACTACCGGAACAGGGCTGATCTTCAATGGCCATTTCTCTCCTTTTTAAACCAAGAATACCATTCGTATACTTGAGTTTTACTAAGAACATGTTCTTTGTACGCTATTTGCATCATCACAATAGTTTCCGCAGTATTCGTGTCTGGTAAAAAACAAAACTTCACAGCCGCATGTTCGTGAGAAGCAGCAACTTTTCCGTGTCACAGGTGCTCTAAAGAGACATACACAGTACTGTCACAGAAACCATATGCGTTGTTGTAGGGTTGCGCCACATTACAGACTGATTCAGGAGAGGTCCTACATCAGACCCCTAGTGGCGCAAGGTGGTGCCATAGGTACACGATGCGCAGCATTGTTTCACTTTTCTTTTGCCCCCCCCCGTATTTTGTGGAGATATAATAAGAAGCATTGCGAGTCGGTGTACACTGTTTAGACTTGCCTCCTGAGAGAAGTCCTACAGACTATTGCGATATTCAATTCATTATCTTGAAATAGGACGAACAATTCGCGTAATACCTGGGGCAAAGTAGAGAAAGCACCAGCGACATCGGAACCTTCTGTCCACATAATTACCCATACAGTGCAAATTCGTAACATACCTTTTCTCATAGCGCACTAATAGTCTCACATGGTCGCAAGGTTCCGGCTACTTTTCAGTTGACTCAAGAGTGGGAAGTGAAGCCAGCCCAGCGGCAGTGACGCCCAATGGGATAGCGGTTTCACTGAATAAATATCCACATAGTTTTACTATGCGTAAGTATAGTTTACTTACTACACGTAACGTTTTCGGGAGTTACGAGAAATAGTATATCATTTCCACCACTTATGTTATAAATTTGTAGGACTCTTAGAGGCCAGGTATCACGACACTTTTGTGTACTCGCATTGCACTACACGGTGACTTGTGATGCCGGACATCCCAGAATGATGGCAGCTAATAAACTGGTTTCCCTGAAGATCTGAAGACGCGTCTGAAACGAGTGATGTCATTTAGTGTATTCAACATCTTCCAGAAATGATTGCCAGGCATCACGCACACTCTGCACTAATCAGAAAAGAGAATCAGACGCTGGTTCTCTTCGTCCGTTTCCTGGCGTACGTCACATATTGACACTCACCAGCATTGTGGTAGAGAACCCAACATCGATACCCCTCGATGATGTCAGAGAATATCCAGGCTATTTTATCACAGTTCTCTCTCTGTTACCTATGATCTTCTTTCATTTTCAATTATTCCTCCACGGGGTTCCTCGAGTAATCTAATGCCGGTAGCCATCATTTAGGGTAGTGGGCAGTACTACAAAGAAACACTGGCTATGCGATACGTATTATTATTAAGTGACAGTAGCGATCCATCAAACTGGTGATTCTTGGAATGTAGGTTGGCTACTAACCAGCGGGTTTATAAACATACATATCAAATAGTGTTCGGACGTATATGTCAATTATTCAGAGGATATCCTTGTCGTTATACGCAGTTGTAGAAGGTATTTTTAAAACGTCCTACTCCGTGTAAATTGACAAGATAAAAGGATCAGAAAGTCATTCGCTTTAAGAGAAATGTTTTTCTACAGACAGGCATACAAATATTACAGCAGTGCATGGATTTTCTCAAGGGGTTTTCATATGAAAACCGAAAATATTTATTCAACAAAATTCAACAAACAGAAATTTATTCAAAAAAAGATAAAAATACAATAGCTTAGGCTTTCCACGTACTCTCCCAGACAGGGAAATGTACTTACTCCACAGGTTTGGAAATGGATGGATATCTACAAGAAAAAGTCTTTTAACGTACATTTTTAACGGCTCGTTTCGTTTGTTAGTGGGGCGGGAAATTCCTTCCTCTTACAGCCGCTTTCAGCGGTCCGACAATGAACGTTACGTTACATACAAATGATGTGGAAGACATTGAAGAAAATTTACGGTTGAAACAGCGAGATATTGTATAAGGCGGAAAATAACATGTTGCATCAAAATACCTCCTATAAAAAAACTGTATATTTTTGTTTTTAAGGAAATATTATGGAGACATTCCTAGATTTTTCTTTTGATTTCTAGCTGTACCAGTGTTATTAACGTATTTCGTCGCTAGGTCACACAATTTATAGTTTCCAATCAGACGGTAAATTATGGAAGGAGTATATATCATTTAACTAACGGACTTGAAACTATTCGATCAAATATTGTCCAGGTACTTCACAGGGAACCTCATAATATTAATTGAAACTGGAAATTAAATTATCAAAGGCCCAGGCACAGAGAATGCATTATGTCGCGGTGGTACACGAGAGCTCGATTGTTGCAGAGGTACGCGGAATGACTCCAGTCAACCCGCGCCAACAAGCGTTAGGCCTCGACGCTCTTTGGCAGCGTAGTCACACGAAGTGAAGCGGAGCCATCTCACAAGAAGGGAACGCTCCAAATCAAAGAGGATTGTATCGTGAATCTGTAGAGTGATCGTCCCGAGTTCGCACGAACCAAGCGTTTAGATTGGAGCTCTGCCTTCACGCGAGATCGCGTTGTTTCCTTTCGCGTGAATACGAGACGACGTCGAGCCAGCGTTCAGTACATTCGTTTTCTGACATTAAACATAAATCTTTATAAAATCAACTTCCGCACAAAAATGTTCAAAAATTTGTCCCGCAGGTGAATTGGACCAGAACTTGGCCACGAAACTAATTTTAACGTTCTACGACCAACCGTTACCTCGTAATATAATCTCCGGTTAAATAATATAGCAAGCGTCTGTCTGCGCTATCAACTACATCGCGAAAGGACAGTTTTATTACGTATGGCACCAATCGGATGAATAACAAGGCTCGAGAAAGAATTCGACACCATTGTTGTAGCTACAGTAAGAAAAATCCATTACATTAAAAATAGGATTCAGCGTAAGAAATGACAACACAAAGAAAATACTGTATAATGTTATCCGTGTAAAATATACTATTTCTTTAATTTCATGTTGAGATATCAGTCTGAATAGAGACTTGTTTTGCAAGAAAAGCAGCATCCGAGTTCATATTTTGACTAGACATGGGAAAATTTAATACGAGTAATAAATGATTTTTCTTATTCATTAGCCTGTTTAACAGTAATATAAACACATTTCGAAAAACAAACGTCGAGACAAGTAACTTATTACATTTACGTTGAATTCCGAATGAACGATTTGATGTACTCGTAAGTGTAAAACAACCTACCTTTTCCATTTTCTTCAATTCAGCTTCAATCTTTAATTTTTCTTTGTGGTCCTTAAGACTCTGCCGAGAGATTTGTTTCAGGCGTTCAGCAACATTCTCGTTATGTCTCTTACCCTTTTCATGGAAGTCAATACTCTGTAACATGATTCAGTGTGAAAAATGATTTCAAACTAAAAGAAAATAAATAGATAAAAAAATATTCTTAAATTAAAACTCACTGGTTTGTTGTCAGCGATCCAGCACTTACAGAAATCGCAGAACCTTTTTGGTTGAGATTTCCAGTAATCGGCCCTGAAAATAACATTGTTAGTTAATTAATTTTTCCAACAAAACTAATACACAACAAATAAAAAGTGCAATAGAAATAGTTAAGCATGAATACAATTTAGGTGCAATATAGAAAGCAGCACTCAGAAAATTATACGTTAACCTACCAAGATTGGGGTAAACTCGTGACGGAATTGCAATCTGATACATATTTACTATGACTTCCAGCTTTATTTTAGCAGAAAATTATTGCGAAGTGCTAAAAGAAACTTGTTAACGTGTTAAAGGGAAAACATATCCAGGTAAGGTGATGGTAGCCCATTGATGTGTTGAGGAAGATTTACAAACAAATGCATGAAAACTGCTAAGTAAAATTCCATTTTAGTTCTTTAGTCAGTCCATAACAACTCCTATCACACTTTTCCTAGCTTTCGAATGTAGCAATCATTACAAATTTTCTTGCAGATTCAAAAGTACTCACGAACACAGTTAAATCGCAATTTTACTCTAATTGACAAAATGCTCATGCAGAATGTATCTTATAAAGATTTCAAAGATTTCTCCATGGCCGAACGTTCAGCGATCTGACATCGTGACCCTGAAGTCCAAGGTTCGAGTTACACTTTTTTATATGCTTTGTCTCTCAATATGGCAACGATTTTCCCTCATTTTTCGGGAATATTTCCCATGAAATCAGAGTATTTTTTAAAGATTTCGTTTCGTCTTACTTTTATTCACATTCTGAGTCATGATTTCCATTGTATTTCTCGCAGTGTAGAAAATTTGCAGTAATGCGACTTTCCGAAGTAATCACGGTAGTGTAAGGGATAACATGGTAACCTAATGATTACAAGGTGCATGAAACGAGTCCGAGCTTGGAAGAAGTCTCCGTAATTGATTTTCAACATGTTTTTAGGAGAAAGCAATGGAACTGAGTGGATAAAAAAAGGGATTTGTTTGGAACAAATTCTGCACTTATGGGTATTGATATCCCCAATAAGTTACAAATGGCTCTTATTAGTCCACAAAATGTTCTATGACCAATGTGTCATACGTCCACCATCTGTGCACAGAATTCCAAAGCAAAAGATTCTATCTCAGCATGATTGTTAAAATTGTTGAAGAAGTTTGATTTTGAAGTGGTAGTACAGCAGGTTTCTTAAGAACAATTTTGCACACCATACTCAACGGAACGTCCATTCGACGTACAACAGTACTTACGATGCACGTCCCGTGTGTGCTTTCCATTGTAGCTTCCCCTACTACTAATGCAACAATCTCCGAGTCCACAGCAACAGGTTTCCTTCCCCGACCAGGTGACCAACAAACCTGAGGCTGCAAATTTTGCCATTAGTTTCCTTAATCCTTCAGATGTCAGTGGTCCTCGACATATTCGTCTTACGGAACAATTACTTTTCAAAGCACGTCCTGCATCGCATTCATAATACGTAACAAGTAGGAGACGGTATTGCATAGTTACAGACATCGTCGAGTCGTAACTGAGACTCATCCCTTAATTCGCAGAAAAATCAAACGACGTGTGTTGTTTACAGTGTCATTCCCCGCTGACGGTGAGATATTGATTTTTTTTGCGGAAAATGGAATTTCATGACCTCCTGTAAACTATTACCAAGTTTGATAACGTTTTTTCCAGTAATTTTCCTCTGTGATTACCTCAAAGTAAAACTTTGATTATAAATATGTTTTTCGGGCCAGAACATGCAAGGCGCAGAGATCCGATAACTAAAATGAATGACGCCAACATTAAAATAAAGTAGTGTCATAAATTTGAGAATAATATAGGACATAAAATTGCTGTTTACGGAACACATTCGCAGAATACAAAAGACAATAAAAGGAATATAATACTCACTAGTGTGAGTGGGCCAGAACAAAAACATGGTACCAGTAACGCCTCAGAAGACGGTACAAAGAGATACTAATGAGCTTAATAACACACGGTTCTGTGATATGGGGCTACAGAGTTCACAACATACAGATAAACAAAAAGCAAGAGAACGTTCAAATTATGTGCCTCTAGGGATGGAATGGGTGTTATGAGAAAGTACCAATACCAACTTTAAAAGTACCATTGGGATTTATGCCACTGGACCTCTACATAGGAAATATGTAATACAGGCAACAGTGTGGACAGACGGGAAAGCAATGATAAACAATATGCAAAGAAATAAACAATATAAACGAAATTCAGAGAGGAGACAAAGCGTAGGAAATAAAAATGAATTTAAGTTGGCAATTGCGATGAGAGGAGACAAGAGGACGAAAGACGAACAGTTTCGAAGGGGAGGCAACGTATGGAGTTAAGAAATAATGGTGGTTCCACCCGAAAAAGGAAAATTTTGAGATGTTGACAGGACTTGGCCGTTTGAACGTGTACTTGCAGAAGATAGGAGAACGTACTACACACGGGAATTTGTCGGTGTAAACGAGGATAAGAAACTGTACAAAATGTATTGTGGAATTGTCTTGACTATGGAATGGAGAGAGCGGAATATATACAGGGGTACATGAAATTCGACATGTTAGACTTGAGATACATGGACAAATTAATAACGAGACAAAATTCGAACAGAAGTGAGAAATACTGTGTTAAAATTGGAGAAAAGAGGAAATGTTAGACCAGTCGACTACGCTCTCCTCCCCGTGGAAGAAACCGGGACAGCGCAATTACTAAGGTTTTGGCGAGGCAGCGTCACTTAAACATCTGTCGAAACAACAAAAGAGCACAAGAAAGGGTAAAAGTAGATGTGTACTAACTCCTGGAATGACTGTTGGGAACAGGAAGTCAATAAGTAAAAAATTACATTTAATATAATACGAAAATATTATTTAAGGAACATTCGTACGTACTATTATCAAATCTTTATAATATTCCGAAAATATTTCAAATCAATTGTAAATATCAAAGTAAATCAAAATTCGAGATTAATAATAATATTAATGCAACAGCCGCCCCTACATACATAACATCTGCATGTACCGAACGGAACCGTAGAAAAACCCAGGCCAGGATGAGGCTACATGGTCAATGCGCAGAACCGTGCCGAGGTTGAGAAAGACAAAAATAAACTTTCATGATTAATAAAAAACACGAAGGAAAATAATTTGTATTAAATCGTTTCGCTCTGAACGTAGGACAGCTATGTTCTCCAACTTTACTAGATTAATCATGGTACGTCGAATGAAAATGGGAGACGGGACCGGGATTCGAACCCGGGATCATGCGATGCTCTACGCGATCATGCGCCATCCCGTTCGCCTCTCGGGCCCGTCTACCATTCTCATTCAACTTGTGAAACCCAAAGACCTCTGAGGTGGTCTCGTAGAGACTAGATTCCTCATCTGAGGCGACTCCCTTAGGAAGTACTTGATTTG
>NNCF01127650.1:266363-380044 GCA_002313205.1 Laupala kohalensis
CCTCACCGCCAGGTAACAGATTAATCATGTTACGTCGAATGAAAATGGGAGACGGGACCGGGATTCGAACCCGGGACCTTGAGCTCTACGCGGTCATGCGCCTACCAACTGCGCCATACGTAACATGCCTACCAACGTAACCATGCCTACCAACGTAACATGATTAATCTGTTACCTGGCGGTGAGGTTCACCGCAATCTAAGAGATTTCTATCTCCAACTTTACATTATAAAATATAATTGATATTTAATATTAAATAGAATTTTCTGGGAAATTTAAATTCATTTGACTTTTTATTAAAATCAATGAAATACTCTACATTATAGAAGCAAGGGTGCTGTGTGTAGCTTTAAATCGCGGATTAAAAGTTAATATCTTTTACATCTTTACGAAGGGAAATTATACAAAACGATTTCTGAATGATATGGTCCTTATTGGCAATGCATGGTTGAGACGCTAGGACGATGAACATTATTCCTATTGTGTTCATGAACAAGACTGTTTCTCATGAAGCAAGGGTGGAACTTCAGAAATTCCGTCTCAGCAAATGCAACCGATTCATAAATATAAGTTCAAGGAAGTGTTAAAATATGTCAGTAATTCAATAAAGTTTACAAGACTTACGGGGATAAGATATACATATTATCCGAACAATCCTCTTTCGTTTTTTTGAAGTTAGGATGATCTACACGTAATGGCCCCTAAAGATAATGCAAATGGGAGCAAACGTTTGCAAAATTTTCACAGCGGAAAATGTGGACTAGCAACATTGATTAAGGTTAGGAATGCTTGAAACAATTTACCTAATTTGAATTTAGAGTATTAATGTGACAGTTCCATTTAAAGTTTCTGTTTTCTTGTGATGACCTACCAATTTAGTTTTCATAACAGTTTGTACATGGTTCCGTTTATCGAAAAAGATACCGGGGGTATACCAGTTCTCAGTCTCCGGTTTCTTTAAGCCAAACGCTCGTTTGGCTGAAGTTATTCGAGAACTGGACACTTACACTAAAAAACTCACTGAGCGGGACACAGTAATCATCATAGGTGGGCAGAACGATATCAACTTGGGTGGACATTTTAACGCGTCTGAACATCTACAGAAACTAAAAATGGCCTCCCTGCACACAAACATGGTGCTCTCTAGCCTGCCTCCACGCTTCAACGTTCCACAAATAAACCACGAAATTAACCTGGCAAACATCTCCCTAAAACATCACCTGGCAGACACAAAAATCACATTTTTTGATTTGCAACCACACCTGACTGCCAAGGACTTTACCCAGCACGGTTTACACCTGAAACCGTCTGGGAAACAGCACTTCGGTTCTCTCCTAGCTTCACATCTGACCTCACATCATCCACCTCCTCCATTACCTCCTCCTGCACGTACCTCATCTCCTCCTCCACCTCCCTCTACTTCTACCTCATCTCCTCCACCTCCCTCTGCTCCTACCTCATCACCATTTCCTCTTCCTATCTCCACACCCATTTCTTCTCCTGTCCCCGTTCTTTCACCTACTGCTTCCTCATCTCCCATGTCAACATCTATTCCTACTGCCGCCCCCATACACCGTTACAACTTGCGCTCAAGAGTACGATGTGGTACTCGAAGGTGACAATCGCGTTCGGGTGCTGTGTGCGGGTTTCATCCGGAACTAGAAGCTGTACCAATTTCAAATTCCTCTCCACAATCTAACGTCGATTCCATTTCACGTGAGTCACAAACTCTTTGCGAAAATAAAATAATTATATTTCATCATAATGTCCAATCCCTTTCAAACAAATTGACAGACATTGAAATTCTGGTACACGAAAATCGATTCGATTTGCTATGCCTCACAGAGCATTGGCTTTCAACTAACAACATCAACGATACTGCTATTTCTAATTATTATTTAGCAAGTTCTTACTGTCGGCAAAATTTTAAAGGCAAAAATCCCCACGGAGGTACGTGTATCTACGTTCGTAATGATATTTTATCTTCTCCACTGACAGGCTACGAGAACTTCTGCGTAGATAGTGTGTTCGAAATTTCTGCAGTTGAACTGACCGACACCGGTATTGTTGTTTTGTGTATTTATAGACCTCCTCAATCAGATCTTGACATATTTTTTCGGAACTTCGAAAATGTTTTAGAACATATCGCACATAAATCTACTAAATCTATCGTTATATGTGGTGATTTCAATATCGATTTCTTGAGTACATCCGACTCTGCACATTCACCAGTTAATCGATTCAAGAATCTTATCGACTCCTTCAACCTTATTACTACGATAAATGACCCCACTCGCCTCTCCGGCTCATCTCAAACATTGCTAGATCAAATTATAGTCAACAATGGAATCTCGTATCTCTCTGAAGTGTTTATCGCCGGATACAGTGATCACCTTGCTCAAGTATTGACTATTAATAATACACTAAAACCGCTTAAAATCCTTTACAAATTTACAAGAGAGTTTAATGACATAAATAAATCCATATTCGTAAATTATTTGCGTGAAGAAACATGGAAAGATGTTTACAATTGCCAAAACACCGACGACAAATTCAATGTATTTATCTCAACATTCCTAAAACATTACAACTCTAGTTTTCCCATAAAACGCAAGTTAATTAACACAAAAAAATACAATAGATGGATCACCCTAGGGATAAGAATTTCTTCAAAAAACAAACGCCGTTTATATTATCTTTCAAAACGCTATAACCAGCCACCCGAATTCCATAATTATTTTCGTAAATATAAGACTATTCTCCGAAAAGTAGTCTATGCAGCTAAAGTTATGGAAAACGACAGGCATATACTAAAATCGAACAACCGGATGAAAGCCATGTGGAATATTGTTAACAATTACACGTCAACTTCTGAAAATCGCGAAGAAAATGTTTCTTTACTAAACGATGGCAAGATCGTGTCAAATCCTCAGGACATCGCAAGTTTGTTTAATTCTCACTTCTCAGAAGTTGGTAAAATAACGAACTCAATATATCCAAATCAATGTCCTCCAATTATTACCACCCACATACCCAATTCTATGTTCACTTCCGAAACTAACGCCAGTGAAGTCATGGGAATCATCAGCTCCTTAAAAAACAAATTTTCACGAGGCATAGATGATATACCTGAGTTTATTGTTAAATCTTCGTCCCACGCTATATTAAATCCACTCGTAAATATTTTTAATAGTTCTTTATCGGAAGGGGTGTTTCCCAATATATTTAAGAGAGCTAAAGTGAAACCTTTACACAAGAAAGGAAACAAACTTAATATTGGAAATTACCGACCAATATCTCTACTACCCACTTTCTCAAAAATCCTAGAAAAATTGTTCTATAAGCGTCTTCTAGATTTTTTATCAAAATATAACATTCTCTCTGACGATCAACACGGTTTTAGGAAATCCTTTTCCACTACAAGCGCCATATTTTCCTTCTTAAACGATGTTACCACATCTCTAGACAGTGGAGAAAATCCTCAGGGTGTTTTTCTTGACTTATCCAAAGCATTCGATGTCATCGATCACGGAATTCTCCTTACCAAATTGCATTCTTTAGGCATTCGTGGACTTCCACATCAATGGCTAACTTCTTATTTAAAAGATAGATATCAACAAGTAGAAATATCCTATACTAAAAATAAAATACTTGAGCGTTGTCTTTCAGAAACAAAGCCACTTACTTGCGGAGTACCCCAAGGATCAATTCTCGGCCCTATACTCTTTTTATTGTATGTGAACGACATGTCATCATCCACATCAGATTGCAAAATGGTTCTTTTTGCTGATGACACTAATTTACTATGTAAACACGCCAATGCTCAAAAAGTTTTGTCTAACCTTTCGACTTGGTTCCATGCAAATCGTCTCATTGTAAACACTGACAAAACAGTGTCTATGTCATTTCACAATAGTATCACAAAATCTTTACCCCAGGTTTCTCTTTCTTTAAACGGAACACAATTAAAAACTGTTACAAATACAAAATTCTTAGGTCTCCATATTCAAGACAACCTCAAATGGAATTGTCACATTGACAATCTTAATTCCCAATTAAGCAAATTGTGTTACGCATTCCGAATCTTAGTTAACGCAGTTAGTCCACGTATTTCCCGTTGCGTATATTTTGCAAACGTTTACTCCCATTTACGTTACGGCATTACCTTCTGGGGTAATTCCGGTCAGAGTATTCAAACTTTCAGAATTCAGAAGAGGATAGTTCGGATAATTTGTAAATCTCACCCCCGAAACTCTTGTAAACCTTTATTCAAGGAATTAAATATATTAACACTTCCCTGCATTTATATTTATGAAACAGTCGTGTTTGTTAAGTCCGAATTACTGAAGTGCCACCCTTGCTTTATACGAAACAGTCTCGTTCACGAACACTATACACGCAATAGTAGTAATATTCATCGCCCTAGAGTGTCAACCACTCTTTGCCAAAAGGGACCATACCATTCGGGAATCGTTCTATATAATTCCCTGCCCAAGAATATAAAAGATATTATGAAATTGAATATCTTCAAATCCGCGGTTAAAAACTACCTCCTGCACCAGTGCTTCTACACTGTAAAAGAATTTATTGATTTTAACAAAAGTTAAATTCGTCTTGTGCTTTATCACGCCATTGCTGTAGTACTTTTTAAACAACTTATAACAATTTCAAAAACTATTTTCTTGCATGATTGTGTTGTCTTATGGCTCATATTAATTTAGTTTTATGTGTACTCAACATTGGCACGTTTGTGTACATAAATTCTGTAGCCCCATCCTGGCCCGGGTTTTTCTCCGGTTTTCCTTCGGGTAGAGGCGGATTTATCATACAGGTTCTCTAGGCTTTGTCTAGGGGCGGGTCTATTGTAACAATAAATCGTGAATTTAGTGTTATTTCAATTTTTAAGCACTATACTCAGAATAATCTATAGTTCGATAATAACTTACATGTAATTTTTTGCTTAAAATTACAAACATATTGACATTCTATTAGTATTATAACTCGCAGCTAACTTTTTATCTTATCTAGGAATTTTTGCTGAATTTTTTGAATCCGCCTCTGCCTTAGGGCCCTTGATCGGAATTGATGGGATGGTCCCTTGCTTGCTTCCGGAGAGTAAATTAGTTTTTTTCCCTCCACGTGGTCATACGCAGTTTGTACTGTTTTTTGACAATAAATTTATTTATTTATATTTATATATTTTGATATACTTTAGTGAAGTGGCATAGACAGTTTTGAGAGTGTTAACAATGAGGCAATTTGCACGAAACCAAGAGAAAGGATAAACAAAACTGCTCGAGCGTTGATGTGTTTGCATAACATATTAGTGTCGTACTAAATTAAATTACCTAGTAAACTGACGTCACAGAGAACCATTTTCAAATCTGATGAGGAGGATGACATGTTTTTCACATGAACCAAAAAGAGGCTATTATCGAGTATTGAATCTTGGGAAACTCTGCACGTAAGAGATTGTTTCTGAAAGATAATGATGTACTTGATTTTTAACACCGAAAAATTCGACCAATTGATACTCGTCTTTTAAATAGGAAGTTAGCCAGTGATGTGCAAGTCTACGAATACCATACGAATGCAATTTTGAAAGAAGAATTTCGTTATCGAGGTCATCGAATGCCTTCAAGTAATCAACAAAAATATCCCAAGGATAATCTCTCCTGTCAAGACATTTGGAAAAAACGAAATATGGCCGTTAGTAAAAAATAATTTCCTCCAACCGCGTTGATCGTCTGAAATAGTGTTATTTTGCGTTAAAAAGTCCAGAAGACGCTTATAGGACAATTTTTCCACTATTTTTGAATAAGTGGATTTAATATGAGGTAAGAGGAATATTTGACAATAAATTAGAACATATCTATCCCCGCTCACGATTTTCAGAAGTTCATCTCATTCTCGGAAATAACAATAGAATGCGGTATTTCCGTGAAAGTATTCGGCGGACATTGATTTTGAGGAACTGAGTTTATCATTTTCCCTACTTCTGAGAAATAATCATAAAACAATCTTGCGATGTCCTTAATACGTGTTGATATGATTTTACCATCTGCTTTCCTCGCAATTTTCAGGAGACTCTTTCCTCCACAATATTCCACATGTCGATTTTAGTATTCACCTGTCATTTTCCATAACTTGGGCTGCATAGATAACTTTTCGAGTAATAATCTTATGCTTACGGAAATAATCATGAAATTCCGATGGTTTTAGAATAAGAATGATAATAACAATGGTGTCTGTTGCGGAAGAATTTCTTATCTCTTGGTTAATTCACCTATTTGTTTGTTTATATTATCTTGCGGTTTATGAGAAAACTAGAGTAGCAATATTTTAAGTATATTCAAAAAAGACATTGCATTTATCGTTGGTGTTTTGGGTATTGCACACTTATTCCATATTTCTTTAATCGAATAATTTGTAAAAATGGATAAATTTGTGTCATTATAATTGAGTTTTGAGAGGTTTTAATTCGTCCTTAATAGTCAATATTTGAGCAAGGTAATTACCGTATTCCGTGTGAAACACTTGAGAAGAATAGATTTCATTGTTGACGACAATCCGATCTAGTAATGTAAGAGATGAACCACAGAGGCGGGTGAGGTCGTTCGTTGTAGTTATAAGAGTGAAGGAGTCAGTTAAATACTTAAATCGATTTTTGGGAGAGAGAAAGGAATCATAATCACTGAGGAAACCAATGTTGAAATCGCCACAGATAGCGATAGATTTGGTGTATTTACTGGTAAAACGTTTTGAAATAACTGCATATTACCGAAAAATATATCCAGATCTGATTGAAGTCCATAAATTGTAATAATTAAACAATAATTATTTTTAATACTTAAAATACAACAGAGAGAATATACAGAGGAAATAATCAAGTTGAAGAAAATGCAGGGGCGGGGATGGAACAAGGATGACTTTCGTGTAGAAGCTGAGATGTCCTCATTAGCCACTTCGGTTCGCAACGAGCACTTTGTAATGTACATAGCCATTACAGTGACTAGATGATTGTCGGTGCAGGCCGTTGGAAAGTTTGAAAAAGACTGTTAGTAATGTCGTTCGCCGATTGATAATAGGTGTACCGTTGGAAAATTAGTTGAGGACTAAAATTACCTAGAAAGTCGAGTAAAGAGTGGGAGTATACCTAAGTCCAATGAAATTCCAATGGAGAGAACTCGCGATGAAGATTGGTACAAATAAGGGAATAGTTCTCTGGGGAAGGATATTTGGAAGGAAAATACACATTTTTAATAGTTGAAAAAAGGACGTTTTTGTCGACATTAGTCTCACTCATTTTTCGTCTCAATTCTACATAATTCTCTCCATAATACGTTTTAAGACGATAATTCGTTGGAGGACTCGCATGACACTCCGATACTACATTCAGTCTCATAATCTGCTTCGAAATGTTGAGTTTCTTACTCAATTTTACGTTTCCCACTTGTAATCGAAAATTTACTTTAATTAGCGTGAGCAAATCTCAAGTAGTTACTTCGAGCCACATCAGTTCTCGATTTTCAGTTGTAGAGTTGTTGTAGTTAAAAGCACGCAAATGTTTCAAAATCATTATGAATTTAAGGAAGTCTAAAAAGATACGTAACGCGAAGAAGTTCACGACGTATTCTAAGCCCCGAAATGCACGCGAGTTGCACACGAAGCAATGCGGACAATCCTGTTCCAATGAACTCTGATTCATCACGGGTGATATGGGCAGTGTAATATAGTTTTTGATGCTTTAGTATAGTGTATGAAAATGTCACTGATATGTTTTTGGAGGGCGTATGTTTTGGTTTCAATGGTAATGTAGTATATTAATTGCATTGTAGGTGTAAGTGCCCGGAGTATATCTCATGTACTTCTGAGGTGAAGGTTAACGTGTATGAAGATCCATTGAAATAAATGGTGATTGGAAGTTGATTCTGTGGATATCTCCAAAGACAAGTTCGCCCAAGAATCCAAAGTAGGACTCAGGTCAAAGTGGCTCTTATTTTTCCTATTAGAAATACCTGATAATTTTAGATTTTGAAATTTTTAAAAATATTTTTTTCGATACAAATGTTCTTTAATTGTTTGAACACAAGATGAGCGAGAAAAGTCACCTTAGAAATTCTCGTAGCCTGAAAATGGATATGACAAAATATCATTTCGAACACAGATATATAATACATACGTACACATACCTCCTTGGGGATTATTTTCTTTAAAACTTTGTCTACAATGCGAGCTTGCTATATAATAAGAAGGGATAATAGTGTCGTTGATTATGTTAATTGAAAGCCAATGCTCTGTGAGGCATAGCAAATCAAATGGATTTTCACGTACAAGAACTATGGGTCAATGGTTCGAAAGGGACGGGAATTTATCATGAAAATTATTATTTTTTTTTTTGCAATGAGTTCGTGATGATTTTCTTTTGTTTCAAATTAATTATCACTGGCCGGTGTTGGAAGACAAGGGGGCCGGTACCATACGAACAGAACGAGGTTATAAACGTCCGCGTTGCATATATTTTTTAGATGTTGAAAATATTTTACCTGTTAGTGTATCCTTAGACAATATAGATAAAACAACAAAAAGGATCACATAATAATCAGGAATAGAAGCTTAGTTATAACTAGACATAAATGCGCGCAAAGAACACAATCACAATTAGTCATTATTTTCATAACACTTCACTAACTATGGTGAGTCCAGAATACATAAACCGGTAATTGTCATTCTTATACACAATAACCAAAAAGCACTGATGCCGAACAAAAGTAGCGAGAACTAGCATTGGCCGGTACAGTCGGATTATCCCCTATGGGAGTACATGAAATTGGATATGGCAAACTTGGATAAATTAATAATGTTACAAAAATTCGAATTATTGGAGAAATACTGAAATAGAAAAACAACCACATACTGGGTTGAAAATAAAATTTTATTTCGGAAAAAAATCTTGGTTATGCACAAACGTTAGCCCAGGAAAAATAGACAGAAAAAATGCGAAGTTCGACAAAAATTCGCAGAGATTAAATTTGGTATACACTTGAAGGTCATCATTTCAAATGAAATATCAAGTCTCATCGGTTCGACTTGTGCCTAAGATTTTATTCAAGATCAAAGGTCACGAAAACGGTTTTTCGAAAATATCTCTTCGGCGATGTCGTAAAAATGGTTCTCATAAATTGTATTCACTATAAAATTGCCCCCCAAAAATCTTGCACTCGGAAAACTTAATACGCTCTTTTCTTTTCGAATTTAGGTGCATACTTATAGTACTTGTATTGTAAATACCAAGAAGACTTTGTTTTGCATTTACTTATTAATTTTTAGAATTTCATATGAATTTTTGTTGAGAAATATAATAAAAAAAGGAATATAGTTGATGATTGTGATTACGATTCATTTTAAAAACAAACGACATCAAAACAAAATAAGCTTAAAAAGGAACAACAAAGTATAAAGAATACGAACTTTTTATACAATATCTGCAAATCAGAACTTTTTAATTTACCCAAACAACCCGAGTTTTATATGAAACGTAGCATGGCAATGTTTCGTTCTGTAACGTAATTTGCATCCCGTGAGTCTGGTAAGTGTTGGTTCTGGTGTGAAATTTACATTAAAATTATTCAATAATCGTACTTCTTTCCACGCCACCTACGAGGTAGAGTACTCGGCGCATTTTCTTATCGTGGTATCCCCTGAAGGCATAATCCTCAGTCTGTTCGCATTAAAAGAATATTCATTTTTGTTAATTAACATTAAAATATTTTGAGACTTTCAGTAGAATTTGGAAATGATTAAAGTAATATTTTCATCGTCTCATTTTTTCATTTTCTCTTGCGATTATAATACATTTCCAAACCATTAACCGCAAATAAGGCGAATTAAAAAATAAGAATCGTAAAGGATATGTTCCACCTCGTATATCTGTCTGCGTATCACCCTCGGAATACGTTTCTCTATATTACGAGAAGCACGATTCTGTCTCCTGTTTTGAAGAAAGAGCTGTTTAAACCCTTCTAGACTATCCCTCCCAATATGCCATTTTGAACAGTAGTATATTTTTCACCACTTCCTTGTGGACATGTGAGGCCATGGAGCACTAGCTAAGGGGCGTGAACGATCTAAAATTAAATTTGTGAGGGTAGTTCTGAGCGATTCTTTGCAGTGAACGGACGTGTATTTACTGAGCGGACGTTTATTGAAATTATTCTTTGCTCTGAGATTGTGCCGTCAATGTTATTATTTAAAATGTCACAAGATTACTTGATTAGTCTGTAACCTTTGTCAGAAGACAAAATTGTTGTACTTGAATGAGGAATGAAGACTGACAGCTTCCTGCAATAAAAGAAGCGATGGACATACTCAATATTTGGACAATAAACAATCTGTGACTTTGAATGTCTTACGTGGTACACTCGGAAAAGTAGTATTGATGCAGCTGTAAGACAAATAGATATAGAAGAAGCCAGTATGACGACTAACAACCCACCTGATGAATAAGGAGATATCAGATTCTCGATGTTTCCCAGAGCAATATAGAGATCCCCGCGGCATTGCTCTTGTGAATTTTGAATTACGACTGCAACATAATTCTTTCTCACATTTCAATTGATATCCAGAGAGAATGTTATGCATTAATGTTTGTGGATTAATAGTATTTGTGTGTATCCTCAACTCCCCTTTTACACTGATGTAACTGAGATAAGTTTTTCGATAACATCACTTTCACTCCTACAAGGGTAAATTTTCGTGAAATCCCTTCCTAGGAGACATTTTTGATAATTAATCATATCACACTCTCCCCAACCCCCGCATTTAGGGGTGTCGTGCACCGCATGAGGTCTGAAGGGTACATAATGTGATTGGAAGTACAATTGTTTATCTCGGAATACGCAAACATTAATGGACTCGACCGAAATGTCGGTCTTTTTACGTCTCGCCCTACCCGCCCCCAGCACAGGATACCGTGCCTCTATGTGATCTAAACTTGAACTTAATGGCATTCATAGTTTACAAATCTTTTCAGCCCTGAAACTACGGATCCGATGCCATTTTCATTTTCTTGTTTCAAAATTATTTTTCAATTAGTTTTATCAATAAACTTATTTTACTCCTCCCCCATTTGCTAGTGGAGTTTATCTTTCATGAGGGCTGAATTTAGACTTACACGATATCGGAATTTCACTATCAACTCACCGACACCGAAAATGTGGACCCGTATCTATCATGTTCGATAATTCTTTCATGGTTCTCCTTCTCTAGGGGTGCAGGGGTCTATACAGGTTGAATGTGGGTTTAGACGTCTTTGGGAATGTCATATTAATTCCAGAGGATCTGAAAACGTAGAAGAAAGAAGTGCGTATTCAGTTTCCGGAGTCATCCCCAGTCCTAGTTATTCCAACCGAAGACATTATTCCAACCCACCAAACAACACTCTACATTAGGGCAAGTCCATAGGGTAGTAGAAACCATTCAAAACTCTCTAGAAAATAAACAAAATTCCAACGCTGTATTTCTAGATGTTAGTCAAGCATTCGACAAAGTCTGGCACCCTGGATTACAATAGAAAATCAAGAACTGTCTACCACACACTTCTCAAGTCCTATCTCTCTCCAAGATTTTTTCCAGATCAAATTCAACCAGGTGCTTTCCGACCTATTTCCCATTCAATCAGGGGTACCTTAAGGTAGCGTGCTGAGTCCTACTCTTTATGTTTTATACTGCTGACCCATTATCATCCGAGAAGATAACAACCGCAACTTTCGCCGACGACACAGCCATCTTCGCAGTCCACGACGACCCAAAGGAAACTTCTGCGATCTTGCAAGAGCACCTAAATATCCTGTGTAAGTGGTTTAAAAAATGACGAATCAAAATCAATGAAGCAAAATCCGTCAACACTACCTTCACTCTCAGAAGAGCTACAAATTTTAATCGCTTATAAGCCAATTCCACAAAGCGATCATGTCAAATACCTTGGTAGGACCCTCGACAGACGTCTCACCTGGAAGGAGCACATCAAGAAAAAAAGAAAGCAATTGGACCTCAAACTTAAAAACCACTATTGGCTGCTAGGCAGAAATTCTGCTTTGTCCCTAAACAACAAAGTGCTTATTTACAAAATTATCCTTAAACCAATTTGGACAGAATGAAATCCAGTTCTGGGGAACAGCGTCCAACTTGAAGTTAGAGATATTACTAAGGTTCCAATCTAAAGCTCTTCGCACAGTTGCCAACGCCCCGTGGTTCATTACGAACACAACTCTGCACCAGCACCTGGACCACGACCGTCAAAGAAGAAATAGCAAGATTGAGCAATAAATACATAACAAGGCTCAACTTTCACCCAAACGTTCTCCCTCTAAATCTACTCGATAACAGTGAACATACAAGACGCCTCAAGCGCCGCCTCCCTTTTGATTTAGCCTTCAGATGTTGAGAGGCACTTCTTAGAGCTGTGTTTTTGTTTTTAATTTGTTTATTTTTGCCTTCATATTTCGATGTGTCACTATTGAGTGACCATGTTACTTCCATTATTTTTTTGTACTTACCAAAATATTTGCCAAATATTCTTGCATGAATAAATTGAAAATAAATAATTATGTTCTAAAAAAAGTTTCCGGAGTAAATCCGTATGCGTGTACTCGCACTTGTGTGCCTTGTGGGCGCAATGCAGAATCCATCGTTTATTAAACCGCGCTAGCTCCCAAATGTTGCTTCGGAGGAAAAAACGTATACGAACATATCTTGTGGGCAATATTAAAATGTATACAATTTATAAACTATTTTTACGATAAAAAGCATCGTTGAAAAGATATTTTCGAAAAACCGTTTTCGTTATCTTTGACCTTGAATAAATTTTTCAGCACAAGTGGGATCGATGAGGAATTTTGATATTTCATTTGAAATGATGATCTTAAGGTGTATTCCAGATTTCCTCTCTATGCGAATTTTTGCTTTGTGGGATGTCTATTTTCCTGGACTATGCAAGACCCACTCCGGAAAACGCGTGTGCCGAATTTCCCTACCTCTAGGCCTTTCCCCAATCTCTCTGCACGCCGCGACTTTTTCCAAAATACTTGTAAGTTAATCAAAACATGAAATCTTAAATTTAAAAATAGCTCTGTTACGCTTCTCATCTTTTTACTGTAGAATATCGCAGCTTTTGGCACATCCTCTTTTTGTGCTGTGCGGCGGATACACAAACTTCGTTTTATCGTATACAAGAAAATACACTTTTCTTTTCTATACTGTAAGGAATGATTAATTCCTCAGTTTTAATTAGGTTTATTTAATTATTTAAAAAGTATAAATGTTTAGTAAGCGAGCGGAATTTTACCGCGACCCTTAGCGAAGGACAGTAGAGGAGTGAGGAGACGCGGAGCACGGCCGAAGGTCAGGGCGTCTTCCTTGTTCGGAGGAAAGGTTATAAATCTGCTAAGTGGAGTGGACTAGCGTCCAACGCATTTACTTCTGCGTGAAGCAGAAGGAAATGTTAAACAAATAACAAGTGGGATCGCTGAAATTTAAACAAAAAAGAGGATGGAAAGGTTCTTAACATTTTTGGGAGGAAGGAAGGTCAGCATAGGTGACATGTTGATACGCGTGCGAAGTTATAGTGAGAAGACGCGGAAAGTTACTGGAAAGGGGGACATAGGTCTTTTGTGAGCCGATGAACGACGAGCAAAGAGAACAATTAAGTTGGGCGCGCAAGGCCACCAGCTCTTAGAAATGTCAGTGCGATTGGGTGACGAAAAGCTGTAGGCAGGCGACTACGTGGAAAGCGTCGTAGAGCTGGAAATAAAAGAAGCGTCTGAGAGATGAGTTTGGCACCCCAAATATTCAAAAGCTGCAAAATTAAATGTCACGTCATTAATAAACTGAGATGGTATCTGGTAAAAATCAACGTAGAAGTTTGGGAAAAGACGAAGTGTGGAAAGTTAGGAAAATTACCAAAAGCTAGTCGGAGGATTGGCTCAGAGGTAACATATGTCACATCGAAAACTATCAATTATAGCGACTCCCCGAGGAGTAACAATTAAGTTTTATTGGGCAACAAAAAGTCACATGATTTTGAAGGAGCACGTTTGCCACTTTCAAGGTGATAGAGTGGGGACGTCTACAAATAGACGAGCGGAGACGCTCCAAGAATCACTCTTTCGAAAATTTCATTACTTCTAGCATTTTTCGAACAGATTCTAAAACATTTTATTCGATCAGAATTCTATAAGTATAATTCTATCATTCTTTCGATCATCCTTCGACTTAGAGATTTTTCTACAAGTGGTGTCTTGACCACGGACTTCAACTTCACGGATACATTATGTTTGTTAGGCTTCAGCCTCGGAATTTTAATTCCGAGTACGAGTTGGAATCAACCATCAACAGTTGCTCAACTAATTAGTTCCAGTACTTAAAACTTTGCGTGCAGAGTTCGCCAATTAGTACGGAATTTATTATGAACTGTTCAATCGTGACTTGGTACTTTCGGTAAAGTAAGGCGGTTATGAACTTTTACTACGCTGAACAATTACGGCGCCTGCTGATTTCTTGGGTGGAACGAGGAAACGGAGTCCGGTCGACTGCAAAAGGGGGTCAAAGGTCTCTGGAGGCGAATGAGTCGACAGTTTGGGAGAGGAAGGTCTTCATGAATGAGTGGCGTACCGACCTACTACCACAACGTTTTGAGAGACGACACACCAATACCAAGGTAATGACGAACTGGCTGCACCCAGTGTTTACATGTCGTGTGGCCGCGAGAAGAATTATGCAGCAAACATGAACTTTACCGCCCCTTGCTCAGAACTTTAATAATCACTTGTTTTCACTTAGTTCAGAAGGGCGAAGATGAACATTAACTGCTGATCCTCTCTAATTAAAGTAATGTAAATGTTAATGGCTGGAGCAATTAGCTACCAGGAGTTGAAACAAGAGAGAAAACATTCATTTTGTTATGTGGAATATTGCGATTTTGGGGGGAGTGCGCATAATGTATAAGCAAGTATCATTGTATAAATAAATAATTAAACCAATTGTATTTTAATTGGCGTTTTCCTTTAACAAGGAACCGTAGTGTGTGTTTTCACGATAATAAAAGGGCCGAATCCAGCCTATTAAATTACGTATTGGTAGTGGGAGAACGAGCTAGCTGGAGAAAAGGGAATAAGGTGATTGTTACCCACTACACCACCCCGCATTACCCACTACCTCGTTAGTTATGTTACAATATCGACAACAGTACATGAATTACCCAACATTTTTCAATGTAAGATGACAATGTATTTATTACAAATGATAAAACAATTTTCATTTCTATAGCATAAAATTTTATAATCGTCTCTCTCGCATATTGACTTTTTCTCTGGCTCTGAGGGAGGAGGGGCACTTCCCCCTTCCTAATATTACGATTTACTAACAGTTCTTATCTTCAAATAAACAACAGAACAAAGAATGAATTTAATTCAATAAGATTTTTTTTTGTACCTAACTACCCGTCTTTAGTTGAAGTATTTTAACCAGAGGTGACCAACCCGCGGCCCGTCTAAAAACATTTTTCCGGCCCGCCTTGAACATTTTTCCGGTCCGCGAGATTCATCACACTTTTACAAAAGATATTTACTTTATAATGGCCAAAGTAGTGAAAACCAATGTATTTAAAAAAATACATTATTTGTACATCCATATATTCAAAAATTAACTGTCTAAATTATGAGAAAAAATTAACTTTGATTTTAAAATAATATTATTGCGAATATATGACAGATATTGCCTGTTTTATTTATGAGTTTACAGTTATGAGTTCGCAGAATAATTAAATTATATTTTGCGAACTCATGATGCGCACAGTTGCTTGTTGATAGCAGAGCAGAGCAGACTCTCAATTTCAAGTGAAAATTTGCTTTTTGGTTTCGTTGTGTGTGCTGTGACTGCAGGATAATTATTTTAATATACCTGTACTGCAACAACATATTTAAAACAACAGCCAGGTAATAACCCCTATTAAATTAAAAATGACTTTTAATTTAACAATTAAAAATAGATATATTTAATATCTCTTTTATTTTCAGTATGGCTGCAAAGAAAAGAAGAACAGTGGAAGAAAATAGAAAGTATAGTGAGGAATGGTAAGAAAAGTACTTTTTCATAGTTCAAAATACAAAATTATTGTATATATTACTCCTATCTTTCTGATTCTCTTTATGTATATTATGCAATAGGGTATGCGGATCCAAATTATTATAGACAATCAATTATATATATATATATATATATATATATATATATATATATATATATATATTTTTTNTTCATCAGGGTAACTTGATTCAGTTACACAATAGCCATTGTTCTTCAAATCCTTATTAATACATAAAAAACATCTTGGTGGATTACATCACCTTGTCAACCTTACTTCACTTACAACAAAGTCAACTCTGTTCAGTTCGAAGCTCAAGGAGTTTAAGTCGTAATTAAAGGCTCAACAAAAAATGTTTGGTGCAGCATTACAGCAACCTTCCAATATTGTTAAGGCAAGCTATTCTGTTTCATTTTTGATTGCAAAAAAAATGAAAACATTTTCGGATGGTGAATTTATGAAAGAATGCTTGGAAGTTGTTGTGAAGGATATTTTGTCTGATGAAAGTAAACTGTTTTCGAACCTAAGCCTAACTCGGGAAACAGTGTGTCGTTGAATTAATGACATTTCAAATCAAATTATTTTAAAACTGCACGATAGAATTCGATATTTCAATTTATTCCTTGGCATTTGAATTTATATTTTTTCCTTGGCATTTGACGAAAGCACACACATTTCAGACTCAGCTCAGCTTGTAGTGTTCCTTCGGGAGTAAATAAATCATTTCAAGTAACTGAAGAAATGTTAAATTCGATAAGTTTAAAAGGTACAACAACAGGAGAAGATATTTTCCATGCTGTTGAAAACTGTTTATGCGAAAATAACTTGGATTCGGAAAAACTTACTGGAATATCAACTGATGGATAACCTGCTATGATACGTAAAGAAAAGGGAGCTCTAAAATTACTAATCGAAAAAATAGAATCCAACAACAAAACTAGTAACCGCTCCAAAAGAGAGGATTTAATTATAATCCACTGTTTGATTCATCAACAAAATTTAAGTGCCAAAGTATTATCGATGGATCATGTTATGCAAGTAGTTATAAGAACAGTGAATTACGTTCGATCACATGCACTTCCGCATCGACAATTTAAGGAATTCCTGAAAGAATTAGATTCTGAATATGGTGACGTATACTCCAGTCAACTCAGATGGTTAAGTCGTGGAAGATGTTTACAGCGGTTTTATGAGTTACGAGAAGAAATTGACTTGTTTATGAATGACAAGCAAATACCTGTACCAGAATTAAGAAATGATGAGTGGTTATTTTATATATCATTTTTAGTGGATATTGTCGAAAAACAATCAATTAAATGTATCATTTCCAGGAAAAGATAACCTTATAATCGATACATTTAACCACATCAAAGCATTTCAGAAGAAACTGTTATTTGAATCGCAATTGAAAAGTAATATCGCTCACCACTTTCCATTGTTGAAAGAATTTAAGAAATCAAAATGTAACAATTACATCAAATATGCAAAAGAAATAAGAAAACTTATAGCTGCTTTTGAAAGCCGATTCAGTAATTTAGTTAGACAAATACAACAAAATTTTTAAAATATATTCATCTCCCTTTCATGTTGAAATCGAGTCGGTCCCAGAATATCTCCAAATGGAACTGGTTGACTTACAGTGCAATATTGAATTAAAACACATTTTTGAAACATCAGAATCAAAAATAGATTTTTATAACGTCACAAAAGAGAAATTTTCCAATTTGAGAAATCTGGCACCAAAAGTTGTTAGCGCTTTTGGTTCAACTTACACCTGCGAATCGAATTTTTTTTTCCAAAATGAAATTGACCAAACAAAACACGCTCAAACATAACGGACGCTAACCTGCAACACCAATTACGATGTGCAAATACCCAAATTGAGACCGATTTGCAAAAGCTAAGTAAAAGAGTGGGGAAACAAATATCGCACTAATAAAATAATTATTTTTTAATGATTTAATTTTTTCTTATTTCATTTATATTTATATATTTCTTTACAATGTGCGTTTAGTATCATTATTATTATATTATCTATGTTTACATGTACGAATAATAGTAAACACAATAATAATAACTCTTTATGTTTCAATTTTTCACTCCAAATAATGTCTATAGTGTCTAATATGGGGATATATAATTTTATATGTGGCCCGTGGAGTTATGCATTTCCAAAGTGGCCTGCAAAATCATTTGGGTTGGCCACCCCTGATTTTAACAGTTCTTTTTTGTATGATACATGAACTTACATATGAGGCATAAGTGGTGTATGTCCAAAAGCATGGTTTACAGAAAACAGGAACTTATGAAGATAAGAAATACAAATATTTATGTACTTAACATCTTTATTTATGAGATGGTCAGGTAACAAACTAATTTTTACACTCAAAATATTGAATTTTAGATGAAAACTTCATTCCACATGGACAGTCTAAATTCATTAATAGTTTAGGAGACGCTTCATTTCCTTTGACGTTTACGTAGGGTTTGCCAGAATTGAGACATTATGTGCCAAAATTTCTCGTCCATACAGCGTTATTCCTATTTCCTTTACTCCTCTGTTTAAGGTTAACAGATTGATCTGAAATACGAATAAAATCAAACTACTATACATTTTAATTCTATTTCCATACATAATTAAATTAAAACGGAGAAATTTTGAAACGAAATAGGTCAATATTACTTTGCTATCCTATCCTAACATTTACAGTTTATTTCAAAGATAGATCCATACATTTACATTTTACCGTTATTGCTCATGTCTGGTTGAATTATCCTGGCTTCATGATTTATCTTGGACATCTTGAATAACTTTCAGAGTCTGTATCTTCACTGCCATCTTTATTTAAAACCTGGATGTTAAATCCGGTCTTACTTCACCACTGCATTGAAGAAAGGAGGGAATTTGTAAGAACAGTAGGAAAATGCTCCACCCCAACAAGAAAAGAAAGAACTATGGATTCCCTATTCTTCGCCACTGAATATGCCACCGTTATATTGTGTACAAACAAATGAATATCCCAAAATAGTCGATTTTGGACTTACACCACTTCTTCTCTGTGTGCCTAATATGTATGTACATAGCTCAATGTTTTATGAAACATTATTTCATTCACTGTAATTTAATACTTAAATGCACATTTTGTTTCTTTTTTTTCAATTTAAATACAACTTTTAAAATTATTCTATTTTGATACCTACATTTGTAATCCTCCAAAGACCATTATGCATTTTCTACTTTTAAAAACAAAAAAAAGTCCGTTCCAATGTACTATTATTAGTGTAATTTTAAAATCATACACGTTGGCGGCAGAAAGTACATTTAATTCTATTAGCCCAAATGTTACGATTTAAGAACTGTCTTTACCTTCATAAAATGCATAAAAACATACATTCAATTAGATAAGTATTCAATGTTTCCCATCTAAATAACTAAATTTAGCTGAAGTGTGTTTATTTCTAATAACTATTCTTCGATAATTTGGGTTAACCAATGTAGATAGACATACTGAAAGAAAACTTCATGAACGTTATATACCAATAAAAATGTACATGTTCAATTAATAATAGGTATCTTCTAATTCAAAGGTAAATAAAATATACGTGAGCTACTGCTGCTAGAAAATGGATAGCTACTGCTGATACGAAAATAGAGATACTGCATTAAAATAGTTAGAAAAATGGACGTTTATCGACATTCAGATCAATTTACGAGTATGTTATAAAAATTCTGAGTTAAAGAGAATCTTAATTATTCGATTCATGGATTATCTTGGAAGTCACGTGAAACATAGGAAATTAAAAACAGTTTCAGCCAACATGCGTACGAAGTAGGAAGAAACTTACTTACCAGCCGCTGGGGTTTAGCGGTGGATTGGCTGCCTCAGGACAATTAAAAGATCGAAAATTAGCTGGGTTAAGTTTCATCGCTCTTTTGTTTCACAGACAAAAGCTCTTAAGCATTGACCATACTATCATATTTAAGACTAAATGTCTCCAAAGCTTGGTAAGAAAACAATATCGAGATGCTAGCACTTCTGGAACCTATTTTATTGCACGCTATTCGGAAATGATTCGCTTCATTTTATAAATGGATTTATATTTAGTTATCTTTATTATCCTCCACGTTGTCATACGCAGTTTGTACTACTTTTTTGACAATAAATTTATTTATTTGATTTAAGGTTTCTGCCTAAGTAGACTTCTAACAAATTGAGTTCTAAAAAACTATTCAATATTTACATGCTCTTTTCTTACTTTTTCTAATTTGGCTTTTGTGGGGAAAACAGCTTTTTAGATCGATACCAGTCTAAATGTGACACACAGATCCGAAATCATATTTTAAAAAGATACAGCAGTCGTCGGGAAACTGGCAATGGTAAAACAATCCATAGCTGTTTGGAGATGGGCATCGGCAACTCTTCCCAACATTTTTTTGCGTTTGGAAATAAAGAGCCCTGATGACCCGCATTAAAGCTAGAAAAAAATATTTAACTTGTTTTACATTATGTCGACCGAGAAAAGAAGCAAAATCGTACATTAAATGGGGTGGCAATGTTTGCCGCTCGCGCTCACAGATCCAGCGACCCAACTGTAAATCGTCCGGAATTTTGGGGCTAGATGAGGCATTTCAGGTCCCTTAGTAACGCGAGCGGGATCTACTATCAAACACATATTTTCCAGTAGAGTTCCTTAAGGTTTTAAAGAGTACTAAAATTGAACATGAGACTACTTTTTGTCAGGGCATATTTTAAGTAATTCTTACTGGATGATACTGGGGTTACAGAGGAGTCTCGAAAACTCCCAAGTCCGGGGTCCTCCCCGGAAATAATAAACTTTACAGCCAAAAAAGCAATGGCAAACTGCGTATGACCAAGTGGGGGATAATAAAGATACTCTCCGGAAACAAGCATGGGACCATCCCATCAATTCCGATCAAGAGCCCAAGGACAGTGGCGTATTTAATACTTATAAAAAATATTTAATAAAATACGTAGTTGTCCATTTATTATTCCAAAATGAATCATAATGTGCACTGAAAATTCGAGATTAATAATAAAAGTTTTAAATGACATTCCCGTCTATGTAAAATCCGCCACTACCCGGAGGAAAACCGGAGAAAAACCCGGGCCATGATGGGGCTACAGAGATAATGTACACAACCGTGCCAAGATCGCGAACAGTTAGAAATAAACTATTACAAATAAAGAGGATAAAAAACGTCACGCAGGAAAAAAAGGAATTTAATCAGTATCTAGAGTGGTATAGCAATGGCATGACAAAGTATAAGAGAAATTAACATCTACATCATCCGAAATCATATAGAAAACAATATTTATTGGTAAATTGAATCTCTCAGTAACTTCTTTCATTAAAACAGTTAATTATTTAACATTACAGAAGCAATAGAGCATTAGAAAACTTTTAACCGCGAATACGAAGGGATTCAATTTATTAATATATTATATATTTTTCGTAGGGAATTATACAAAATGATTACTTAATGATGTGACCCTTTTTGGCAAAGAGTAGTTGACGATGAGTATTAGCCTTATTACGAGTGTTGTGCTGGTGAACTAGACCGTTTCTTCTAAAGCAGGGATGGGATTTAAATAATTATGTCTTAACAAACATGACTTCATAAATCTATATGCAAGGGAGAGGGAGAATATTTAATTCTCTAAATTAAGGTTTACATGAATTTCGGGGGTGAGATATACAGATAATCCGAGCTATCCTCTTTTGTATTCTAAGTTTGAATGCTCTGAACAGATTGGCCCAAAGATAATGCCGCATCGTAAAAATAAACATTTTCAAAATACACCTAGCGAGAAACGAGTTAACGTACAACTTTGACTGGAACCTGGAATGCTTAGCACAATTTACTTAGTTTGGAATTCAGATTATCAATGGGGCAATTCCATTTGAGGGTGTCCTGAATACGGAGCCCTAAAAATTGGGTTAACTTGACAATTTTAATTTGGGTTCCGTTCATTGAAAGTGATGTAGGAGGAAGAGATTTTATCACACTATTGCGAAATGACATGGATACAGTTTTATCAGTATTAACAATGAGACGATTTAAATGAAACCAAGACGAGATATTAGATAGAACTTTTTGCCCATTGACATGTTTACATAGTAAATTAGAGTCATCAGCAAAGAGCATCATTTTGCAGTCAGGTGTGGTGGGTGACATCGTTTACGTACAATAAAAAGAGGACAGGGCCTAAAATTTATTCTTGAGGAACTCAGCAAGTAAGTGTCTTTGTTTCTGAAAGATGGTGGAATACTTTATTTTCAACATGGGAAATTTCGACTTGCTGATGCCTATCTTTTAAGTAGAATGTGCTAATCCACAAATGCCGCAAGAATTCAGTTTTGAGAGAAGAATTTCGTGATCGATTGCATCGATGCTTTCGATAAATCAAGAAAAATACCTTGAGGATTATCTCCACGATGAAGAGAAATGTTTACATTATTAAAAAAAGAAAATATGGCGCTGTAAGAAGAAAGGGATTTCCTGAAATCGCGCTGATCATTTGAGAGAACATTATAATGCGATAAGAAGTCTACAAGTCACTTATAGAAGATTTTTTTCCAAGGGTTTTAGAGAAAGTTAGCAATAAGGAAAAAAATAATTTTGGAATTTCCATGATTTTAATTCACAGAAAATTTTATTAATTCCTAGAACTGGAAGGTACCAAAATTTTGAAATTGGATTAGAAACAAAGTCATTGGAATTGTTTGCAATGTAGCTCAAAATTAAAAAGTGTTTTATTAAGAGTGTGATGTATCTATTTCGCAGTCACCCTGGTAGCTACGGGCTAACAAGTGGGACAAGAAAAAAAATTGAAGCTTTTCACTTCAATGTCCCAGTTCATGTCGCTGTGACAATTGAAAAGCGAACACTCTTTCTTCTATCCACCTCCTACTACTCCTGTTATCACTAACTCTTATTATTACTAACCACTCCTAACACCTCCACGTGGGTCTTGTCGGTAAACCCAACTAACCGGTCCACCTTCTAACAAATGTTCCTACCACCCACCTCCTATCGCCCCATGTAGATAAGCTTCAGTGGCACGCTACATTTCCCATTTAAAAATACTACACTAAAAATAAAAATGTTTCGCAATCTACAGCTGGTCTTGGGTTGAAAAATCACAATTTTCTGCTTAAGCAAATTTTTTCTCTCATTTTTGGCGACGCACTGTCGTTGAAAGTGCTTAGAAGGCTGGTCAAAAGGCGAAAAATCAAAGTGAAAATGTATGCCTTAGTACCTCGGAATTAGATACAGGAGGCATTGATGTATTTCCGAAGTTCAGAGTATAATATCTTCCGTACCTACTTAGGCACGTTATGTGAAAGTGCTGCAGCACATGGCGTTGAAAACATGAATGGAAATTTGGAAAAATTTATTTTTTCATTTTGATGTAAGTTGTTCTTGAAGGTATGCTTAACTTTATATTTGCTTGAAAGAAATTCATTTATATTGTACTAGTATTATAAGTATCATCCAAAATAAGTTCGAAAAATCATCTAACAAAACATTTATCAGTAAAACAAGAAAATAGTTTTTGGTGTCCAGCTGTTCCCGAAGATTTTATTCTTAATTCTTACACAAATAACTTTTCTGAATCAAAATATTCAAACAAAATTTGCTACAATTGCGACTTTTCGAGCTATAGGGCAGCATGAGCCGAAAGTGCACACAAGGCGAAGGTACATATTTGCGTTAAATTACAAACATATTGACATTATATATGTATTATAACTCGCAGCTAACTTTTTATCTTATCTAGGAACTTATGCAAAAAAAATTGAATCCGCCTCTGCCTTAGGGCCCTTGATCGGAATTGATGGGATGGTCCCTTGCTTGCTTCCGGAGAGTAAATTAGTTTATTGTCCTCCGCGTGGTCATACGCAGTTTGTACTGTTTTTTGACAATAAATTTATTATTATTACGATTCGTCGTGTTGTGTTTATCTCCATTTTCACTACATGGTCTTCACTTGTAATGGTATCTCTATCTAATTGGAATATCACTTCAGTATTTATCACTTCAGATAATGAAATGAGCCTATTTAGTACAGATTTGATGTAATGTTTATTTTTAGTGCATCTCAGCACCCTCTCTTTTTCTTTCAAAATGTAATGTAATCACACAGTTCTTGAGTACGTTGATTTAGATTATCAATAACATGCAAACACCTGTTTGTACATAATGAAGTGATTGCGGATGACTTTTATTCGAAGCCGGAAAATGGGACAAAAATCCACACAGCAACGGGGCAAATGTCCAATTACGAACCATTACCCCACGATATTGGCTGTTATTCCTCTTCAATATATTTTTCTCTATCATTTCTAATTGGTAATAGATAGTTATTTATTATTAATAAACATTTAGAAGTACACTGAGATATCTATGCGAAGCATCATTTCCAGATTTGTCCCATCTCCGTATTTCTCATTTCTTAACTGAATTAATTCCTTCTTACACTTATGTCAACAAACACAAACCTACAACTAAATTACATAATATTTTACAAAAACAGTTCTGTAATTTGTCACGGCACAAAATTTTATGTACGACTACAAATGAAGTCTGTAAATTTGCGGTTGTAAAATTCCTTTCGTTTTTCGCTATGGGGCAAAGATCCGCGGTATTGATGCAAATATCTTAGCGGAAATTTGAAAATATGAAGGGCAAGATTAAGGTAATATTTTTCTTTTATATACATGGTGAATTGGAATATATTCTATCAATTTACAGTATTATATGAGCTCTCGAACCATTTTCGAGTCTCATACGTGAGAAAAACTGGAAAGTGCGACTCTTTGCCCCACGTTACATAAATAGTTTTGTTGTACTTATGTCGCGTAAATTCATTTTCTTAAATTATGATAAATTATTCCAATCCAACGACCTCAAAAAGCCTTATATTACCGTCTTTTCTCTTTATTTTAATAGTTTTTTTAACAGTCCATTTTGTACCTTCTATTTGGGATTTTCAAATTTAAATGCTGATTTGGGTTCAGCGATCCGAAAAGCCGTTCTATACAAATTTGTATGCAACTGTCCTAACTCTTTGACGCCTGGCCAGCCCCTCAAGCACTTTGAACCAGTGTGCAATGGCACATGTTCGCGCTACTAGGTGGCACAAGTAGTCTAATTTATAGCTTAACATATACTCTGCTTTTTGTATTTCAAGTTGCGGGAACATAGTACATGTTCGAAGTCTTAATTGATTTTAAAGAATATTTCGCGTTCGACTCTCAAAATAGCAGCGAATTATCAAGTTTTCTTATTGAAATTTTAACTGTACTGTTTCTTCAGAAGTCAAAGTCAGGAATTCCCAAAAGACTTTTCCACTGAGCATTAATTCTTTCAAAATTTCGTGCGTTATTTTTTAGCTCTGCCTTCCATCGTGCGTCTTGCGAGGAGCCAACGTAATGATTTTCACTTTTCACAACTCGCGATGTATCAGACAAATGTCAATGTACATTCTTTAAATTTTAACTATTTAATCTTCAACTAGTTCTATAAACATCAAAAGAAGTTCAAAAGACCACAGATTTTGTTTCCGACTGAGCGGTAATAAAATTAGAATTGGTGTACACGATATCACTTCTGCTCTGACAACAATTGTGTGACCACTTACGAGTTTATTCAAACATCAAATTAAAACTAATTATAAGGAAGATTATTGACAAGTTTAAGCATCTAATACAGAAAAGCAAAATTTAGATTTTTAAAGATCACCGTCGCATTGCGAGATAAACATGAGTCAGCATCACAATTTTCAAGATTTTTTTAAAGTTCTTTAAATTCTCAAAAATATTTCAAACTGAGTAGTGATGTCAAAATATTCGAGTGCGATTTTACGAATTCTTATTTACTACGAAGAAGCGAATTTCGAGTAAATACCTACATTATATTACAACAAAGTGTAGATAAGATTTTCACCAAACTGAACTAAATTGAAAAAAAAAAAAAAAAAAAAAATGCTTAAATATCAATGTCATGCTGCGAATAATGAACGGGAAGCGTTCTCATACGACTGCAGCAACATTGCCTCAGAATTCGTAAGAATTTTTGTGTTATCCGCGCCTCTTCTGCTGGCTGGACAACTTGATACACCTTCAAGCCTTGTTTTCAAAAATTTAATATGATTAATAGTTGGGTTGCTAATAATTATACATTGAGATGGAAGAAATACGTATTTCTTACTAATAGAATAAACATGGGCGTTCGAAATGAAAACCATCAATTTATTAAATACAAAATCAATTATTATTGAAGCCAACTCGGGATCTTCGGAAATTATCGCGCTCAGATACCATGAAGCAACAGCGATAATACAACAAAGAAAAATAATGTAGCACAATTAACAGTTTATTAATCTTACAACTAACAATTTAACATAAGCTTCAGTTTAGAGCGATAACGGTTGCAGTCACTGGCGTGCACAGACAGTACTGCTCGGTACGGCAGGCGCATTCAGAGGTGCCAAGGATAAGGATTCTTCAATAATCGCGAACAATAAATATTGTATACATCGTGGATGATTATTGACACGTATGAAAATTAAGAAACACTGTGACATAAATATAAGATTTTGTTTAACGCCTACAACACTTGTTTATATTTAATATGTATTATTTATAATACAACCATTATTATAAAGTTTTGGAAGGAAAAAGAATTATTATAATTTTAATTGTAATTTCGGGAATCCTTTCCGCAAACTTGTCAATAGCATTCTCTGCTTCAACTGAAATCAAAATATCTCGCTACGGACTAGTGGAGACTGATGCGATGCACAGAACGGTGACGGACAATGCACGGTATTTTGTTAACATGAGAGCAGCGCGAATATATCTGCAGCGATTACGGGGTCCGAAAGTTAGTCCGTATACGGGTCGACTGAAACCATTCGTGGAATCGCTAAAACATTCCGAGGGGCACCGAAATCAAGAACCACAGCTTGTTCAAATACAACTATCTTTTCAAAAGTACAAAATGAATTCTATTAAATAAATTTTGCGTATTTTGAAAAAAAAATAGAACACTCAGAAATTTTCAACAACTGTCACAGAGACTCTTGGGAGCGTATAAATGTGTTTGGTATGGCAACGCCACATCCATGTGCACGCCAGTGATTATAGTCGGTGGCGGCAGTTGGGAATCAAAAGAGGGGGAGGCAAAAAATATTGACAATTTTCATTAACGTGACATTTTCTGCATATTTCCACTAAGAATGATTTAAATAATGAAATAAATCAAAGGAAAGACAATTGGTGATTACCATATCAAGGATGGTGTAATTTCTTTTTTGTAATTCCCAGTTTTAGACGGTTAAAATGAATTTTTTATATTTCCTTAAAAAAGTGGAGGAGGGCGCCCCCCTCTAATCGCCGCCACTGGTTGTAGTCTATATTGCTGAACTCGGAAGTGACGTGGATTACCTTATTTTTTAATGTAATGTTCCGCTTCTCAACAAATTTACGTTCTAATAAAACTTGAGGAATACAAGAAAATTATTCAAATAAAACAAACTTGAAGGTTCTACGATAAAGGAAAAGTGCAGCAACAACGTTGATTGTAATGCGCGTCCTCGGGCGACTATCTCGCTTCTGCTCATTGCCAGCGCACAGTCGCGATCCGGGTTTTGGCTTTGCTTTTGGGGTTCAGCCAACAATCGTAATTAAACTGCGCCTCAGCCCTCCGAAACGAATTAATCTCGCTTCGAGAATTTGAGAAATATAATGGGCAATGACAATTTTTTTCATAATTTATTCTCTTCCAGTGATCTGAGAAACAGTCCAAATAAAATAAAACTGGTAATATGAAATAAGCACTGCAATTGGTTTCAAAATAGCAGATAGGCCAATCCACGTTTTTTATTGCTTAAAAGTTGTTTGAGTGACGTTTCCCTGCAAACTTCAGTTTTGAAATTTAGCCCATTGTATTTCTTCTTTCCTCAGAAAGTTTCGTCATTTATGTACATAAGTCGGGAGATGTTTGTACTCTCTAAGGTAACACAATGTGCTGTTTGGTCTTAGGTCCGGCCGAAAAGCCTAACACAGGTTCCCACTGATAATACCTTACTTCACGACGTCCGGATACGCCACACCTTCACCTTTTGTTCCACATTCCCAGTGATATATCAGAGAGGACATTCGATTGAGAAACAAACCACTAAACATACAGGATTCGAATTAAGAGGGGAAGTTAGAGAATTTTCCCTTCTTCTATGTTATTTGTATATTCCTCAGCGCGGAAAAATAATTCTACCACCAGTTATTGTCAATCACAATCGTCAAAATTAAGACTTAATTTCAACTATTGAGCCAACAATTTCATTTTTATAACAGTTTATCATAAAATTTTCACAGTACATTAAATTAAAGACAAAATTACAAAAACCATAATCCCTTTATATGTCCTCCCCTGAATATGACATTTTCTTGACAAATTTATAAAGAACTGTATTGAAATGTGAAAAGACAAACTTCTTAAGTTCCCCCACCCTACATATTCTTTAATTTGAACACCGAATATGCAGAAATAGATCAACCATGCAATGGGAGGAAATACTTCAATTTGAAGTAAAACTAACTTTAAGTAATTGGATGAAGAGAAGACCTATTATTTGTGCTACATATTTTTAGTTGCATAACCTGTCAAATATCAAGTGTCATTCGCATAGGCCCCATATTAATGTGTGTGTTTGTGGGAGGGGGGGGGCAAGTAGAGCCCTATCTATGGCATGGAGGCGCTGGTCTCCGGCAGACATACAAAAAGTTTTTCATACATACACTTCTCAACCTGGCATGAAAATTCCATTGAAATAAAAAATTTTCTTCAATAATTCTTTTTATTCACTTTTTTCTAATTAACTTTTCATACAACATGAAATAGTGATTTTATTAATGAATTTATTTTTTGCTATAGGAATGTAGTGTATATAAAATAGGACAATCAAAAATGTGAAGTAATAAGTGTAATTTATATTCATATGAGCACTGGTGTAAATGCACATACTAATGGAGAGACAAGACTGATAAGGCTCTTAAGGGGGGGCTGGAAAGATGACTGGCAAAGGAACCTTGATGTGTGACCCGTGGTCATTCGTGTTCACAGTCACAGGACATTTCATCGAAGTTAACTGATCATCAAATGTTGGCCGCACAGATACACAGATAGCCAACCTGCCCAAACCAGATGCCAGAACTATTGTCAGAATTGTATGGAACAGTCTAAAAAATAACAAAATAATAGACTACATAATAAGGGTAGATTACTATCCTCGCTTCCTCAAAACTAATTCTTTTTTTATTTCAGGTCTTATTTGTCAGAAAAATTTTAAATCTTGATGGGTTTCCTGAGACACCCTTTGATGCTGTGAAACACACTAGATGGCAATAACAGGACTACCAGGTAAAACTTATGATGGTCAGCATACTGTAACTTAAGCACTATTAGGGAAATCAGTAATTTAAAAAAATTTTTTTTTGAGCATTTCACAAACTCTCAAAGCAGTAAATGAAAATTCAGTTTTTGCAACGACTGAGTTTTGATTAACAATATACCAAATTTTTTTGTTTTTATAATGTATCAAATTTGTTTTCTGAAGTCAAAGAGTAATTATAACCTGAGGTGCTGCTATTTAGCAGCTACACTTTCTTTCTGATGATGCATGGATAGATTGAAAATTTGAATCCTTTAAAAGAGAATATAAACCTTCACTTCACAAAACTTCCTCCCCATTCAAAAGATAAAAAGATATTATTGATAAATTAATGAACTTAAGAAACAATTTACAAGGGAGAGAAAACAACCTAGCTTAATTCTCAAATAAACATATCTGTCGAGGGCATAAACTACATTACACAAGTACAAAGCATGAAATAAAGAAATTATTTGATTCATGAGAATCTACAAAGAAATTCACATATTTTAGGACAATGAAGTACTAATATTTTAGTAAAATAACTACATACTTTAACATTTGCACAAATTGACAAATGATTAATTTAAAAAATAAATTGTTCAATTCTGTAGAAAACTGCCACAAAAAAGGAGAGTAATATATTAAGACAATTGCATCATACCTACTGGGCATTGGATACCCAAGGAATTACTTGGTGAACAATGGAGAAGATTACAAAACAACAAATTTGTCCTTCAAATTTAATTAACTTCATGTAAAATATATGGAATACATGTAAATATTTAACATACTTTGCTATTGATAACACACCAGATAAATAAGCTCAAAAGAACTCTCACAATTCAGACAAATCTACAAAGAAAAATCACACATTTTAATAACAATCTATAAGAAAATTGCTCATCACTATGATGAACTTCAATTTATCATAGGAATGGGGAGAACAGGCAGTAATGGTGAACCCACCAAAGTGAATTGGATCGTATTGCATTTTGTTGGTCACAATGACTGGCAGTAATACCGGATTTATATTTGGTGACCATTTACTTCTATCATAATGTATATAACCTAATAATGCATGATCACAGTTATACACCTCTTGTATGTCTTAACAACTACATGGCACATTTGATCTGATCAACAATGTTCTTTCAGTGTAACAACGCAAATCAATTCATCTTACACAAACTTACAGTTTTAAAACCAGAATAATAAAGTCAATTAACATATTTTCACTTGTGTCATTTTAACAATTAACTCTAGCAACAAGTTTAAAACTTTCACAAATACAACAGGAGATCACAATCTCACAGGTATCGACACTAGCTGGCATTAATAATGTACATTAACAGATAACCATCTTATTGGTGTTTCAGTTACTATTTGAGGATCACAAGTATTTGGCCTCAAGTAGTGCTATAAATTACACAGAGCAAAAACTTTCTGACCGTGTACCAGTAACTAGCTAATAAATATTTACACTCAGGACAAATTTCCAATACTGTTATTCAATTGGCATAGTTGGCACACAGCGTTAAAGCAAAGATCTAACAATTTTGATAATCAAATATATTGAGGATATCACTGCTTCAGCAGAATTAATTTTAGAAATTTAGATTAAATTACAGGTTTTACCATATTAATACTTTCCATATACAAGGTTTAATCAAAAACATACATTTTCTTTGTAAATTTATATCACAGCAATTTTTTAGGTATTTTCTACATGTTAACATTATGGCAAATTTTTCAGGCACCGAGTAATTTTTATTGGACCTTGCAAATATTTGGTAAAAATTACATTTTGTTCTATGTTCGAACAAAGATATTCTACTTTGTTTCATTTAAATGTAACAAGTTCACTTTTCACTACAGAAATGAGATAGATGAGTGTTTCATTCAATAGTTGGATGTAACATACTTATTACATTTAAAGTGCGAGTGTAAATTTACTTCAGTACAATTTATTGCCCTGAAAGAAGCTTTGCATTGTCTTATGGGAGAGGTACACGCATATCTTATTACATTACAGGGGTTCACATTCAAAAAACTTATCTTCAAACTGATGAATATTAGTGTCACAATTGTTTCTCATGACCTCATAAAGGAATACCACTTTCTGACTACAATAAGAATGAGGTGTCCAGGCAAGATCCTATAGATTAACATTCAGTAATAGACGCCCACTAGAAGGATACATCACTTCAATTCAGAAGTAACTAGACTGCTGCAGCAAGTTGCTAGAAAACCAAAACAAAATATATGCAAAAATTTCAAATTTTAAAAAGGGACTGTGCATATCTATAAACAAACAAGTTCAACAGTCTACAAAATAAAGGAACTTCAAGGAAATAGAATTGTCTCCAAAACTATCTGAATTCTATCCAAAACAGAAAATGATAGTAAAATATTAATTGAGTGATGTCAGCCACACTCTCCCCTGTAAGTTCTGGAAGTATTGTACATTGTAAATGATAGCAAGTTTACACATCAAAATTTTAAACAGAAAAAAATCTTATGGTGAAATGGATGGTGATTAGGTGAAATGGAATAACTTCAGAACTTATTTTTGGTAACCCTTATAACTGACACTTTTTATAGCAAAATAATCCTCTTAAAATACTTTTTATATTTTCTTGTAGGATATTCAGAGGTATCACTTATGTATGACTATAACGTATAATAATATATGCTGGCAAGGCAGTTACATACAGGCAAGTCATTAAATAATGCAATTATTTTTTATTTTTAATGCTACGCTCAGTATTTATTTTATGTTTTTCAACTTTTTTCTATGTTCTTATCTAACTGGCCACGTCTCTAGTAAAAGTAGTCTATCAATTTTCAAAGAATGTTGATGTTTTTGTAAAGTTATGACTAATTGGAAATAAATCATTTATCATTAAAAATATGGTTAAGTTACAAGAAAGTACTTTAAGTTTTAATACAGCTCTGATTAATTTTACTCTACTGGACTTCCTTTAATTTAATTTCAGATACTTATCATTTGTATTTTATAAGACACTAAGAAGAAACTTTGTTTTTCTATCCAAGACCTATTTTGAAAGTCCCTGGGCACTAAATTTGTCTACTACTATGTTGCAAATACAAGTTTTAAAAAGTCTCGTACAATTTTGGTAAAAAAAACTGCTTAACGAAAAGTTTAGTCCAAAATTGCTTTTGGGCAAGGTAGTTAAATAAAAATGTTTTTTTCAGATTCTGTACAAAATCCTACAATGGTAACAAGTATTATGTAAATAAGTACTGAATATCAAATGGCCTGTAAGTAGACTAAAGTACACTGTGCATTTCAAAATAATAAATCAAACGCTACAAGGAAATCATATTTTGAAACTAGTTCGTACAGGGAAAATGAAGGGGGAGTCTAACAATCACAAATGAACTGTTTCTCAAGAAAGCACCAAATTGTAAGATATAATTACTGAAAGAATCAAGGACCCAGATTTGCTTTCCAGAATGCAATGAAAAATGTAACAATTATGTGGTATGCAAAGGACAAGGAGTAAAAATTGTGCAGATAATTCTTGATTGCTTAATAGTTTGACTTAAAAGAGAGGGTGCAATGTGGGGAATTAAGTTTGAGAACAGCGTTCTCTTAATGGCAGTATTGTCTTCAAGTGTCACTAAATTAAAATAATAGTGCACACTATCCAAACAATTTTGAGAAAATCTTTATACTACAATTGTTATCATTACTGATTATGTCCAGCAGTCAAGATGGTAAGGCACTGGATTCAACTTAGAGAAGCACTAAATTCTATACTCAGTTGACTTACATTTCTTCTTACTTTCATTATATTCATATTACATTTTGTGCCCTTTATTTTTAAAGATTATGAATTTTTCTTGTTATTAAATAAATTAATGAAATATACTATTCAAAATAACAAAAATTGTTGCAAAAATGTACACCAACTGAATATACAACTCTTGTGCCCCACAATCTTCAGTCCAGAGCGTGAACACCTCAGTCACTGGACGTAAAGAATAGTGGCAACAATTAATGTGTAAAATTTACAGCTAAAAGTTGTAAACCATTTCTCTCTCAAAATTTGATGGGTAGCACTATTATTTTGATGTAGTGATATTTAAACTACCACTACACAAAAGCTGATCCCGAATTTCATTTCCTACCTTGCACCTTCTCCTTGTTCATTGAAGTCTGGCATATTTGCCACAATAAAGCATCTAGCAATTCTACATTTTTTAGTATCCTCAAAAGTTTCAACAATTCCTCAGTGCTATTTATGAGTCACGACAATTAGTTCCAAACAACTTCCAATAAACCAATCTTCATTTTACAGCTAAAAGGTACTGCCCATAGCCACACTCAATCAAACAGTTTTATACATATTCTCAAATAACACTTGATCAGGGAAAATTGAAACTAGATTTATTTGGAGATTTATTTTACCAGTTCTAAGAAAAGGTATTTTTTATATCTATTTTCCATTTAAAGGAAAAGTACCCTACTAAAATTTTTGCACTTGAATTATTTTAGCCAACAACTCAAAATACTCCAAAATTTACTCCATTATGTTAACTCAACTAAACAATTTTCTTGCAAGCAGCAGTACTTCAAGAATTTATAATCATTTGTATATCAAATTAAACCCCTTTTTTCTTCACACCAAATGATAAAATCCTTCTAGAAAGCTATGTAAACATTTTAAAACTTAGACAATATAATATGCAACCAAATATAATTAGACAAATCACTCAACAATTTCTGATATTACGACTTTGTAGATCAAACAGTTCATTATGTGAAAAATTACAATAAGGCAAAAATGAGATATTCTTGCTCCTTTCAGTTTTCAAAAGAAAAATAGTTAATCTATACACTCTCCATAATTCATTTGAATATTAGAACAAAAATAATACTGCTGAATAATGAGTGCCAAATACAGTAAAAATTCAATTACATAAATTACAAAGACACCGTAGAAGAAGTACTCGCAACAAAACTTAATTGTGCTATTGTTCATAAAACACTTCTTACGTACATGAACATAAGTATATATACTAAGAAACAATTAATTTAATCTACAGTGGAACATTCAGATGTATACGGAAATTTGTGTAACAAGCTCCATCACATAAATTAATTTATAAGATACTCAATACATGCACACATTTAACACATTTCTATACTTGTAATTTTGAAGATTTTCCTTCATGTATGTATGCATGTATGTATGATATGTTATTTCATATGCAATAGTACAATAAAATATGAGCAAAATTCTTTCAAGTCACAATTGTTTTTGTTCTATGTACACAATATAAAGACACTTTTCTCCATTAGGGAATTACATTAATATGTAAGAAATTTTTCATTCTGAGGAAAAAAGTATTAGATATCATCATTGCTTAAGAAAAGTATGTTTCACAAGTTTTGAAGTGTAAAATTGGCTTCTCTTGAAATTAATTGAAAGGAAAAGTTCAAGAAAATATTTAAGTTTTCCACTTATATATTACATAGATGGATAATCATAAAAATAAATTAAACATATTCAAGGGGACTTAACTAAATTACTTAATTAATCGTTGAAAAAAAATAATTGAAAAATAAAAATCTTCTCCAAGTAAAGGTAACTATAAAAATGGGTAATATTCTCCTCCAAAAATGTACACACTAAATAAAACTGAATATTTTTTAATACTAATTAAAGGAAAAATTTTTTTTTTTATAGTCATTGATTTTTGCATCTCATGTCACCAAAGAGGAAACAAGTTGCTTTATAACCAACAAAACAAAGCATCAAATACCACTTTCCTAGAAATCTCAGAGAATGGATGGCAATGAAAACTGCAATAGCGGCAAGGAAAATGAAATGAAGTAAACTCATTCAGTAAGAAAGTCATTACTGGAAGATGAAGAAACATAATACCTAAGGTGAGTAAGAAGTACACAAAGATCAATTCCAAGAATTAATTTACAGAAAAGAAAGCTTATTGTGGGTCAAAAACTTCTTGGGGAAAAAATCCTTCCACCAGCTTTTCACAAAATTAAATCAACAAAAGTACTTGAAGGATACAAGACACCACCATAGTACATAAATTGGTCATAAAAAAATAACAGACTATCAAATAAAGAAAAATAAGGCTGTATATCAGCTTTATTTCAATACAGAGGAGTCGAATCAAAACATGGCACAACAATTTAACCTCTTTTTTTCAAATAACTTGATATATTTAAATATCTCAATTCTTACCAGTATAGACAGCTCTTACCAGTATGTAGTCTATAAATTTTGTAGGTATTATTAAGTATAAATTATGTAACACTAACAATTTTATTCAGGACTTCCCAAAACCAAAATCACCTTGGATATTGATTGCCTACTCAACCTGAAGAATAGGTGAAGATGTCATAACATTCTGAATAAATACCTTTCATTACTTAATAAAACAGACAGACCTTTCTGAATTGAAAAATTTGAATTTAGAAAATTTATCAATCAATCAATCAAATTGACTGCACACCATTATGTTTTAGTCATTATAGAATTACCACTCAAACCTCAACATTATCCACAAGCTTTGAGGATAATATGAAAGTTTATTTCAACATCATTTACTCCTCACATAAATTGCAAATTACACTGCCATGAAAGTTTCCATAGTAAATCATAATATGTTTAGCAAGAAAGACTGAACTCACATTATGGTAATTCCATCAATAAACAATACCAATTCTCAAATATCAATTCCATTGCAGATAAATATCATACATTTTGGGTTCTTATTTTATCAAAAACTAAACTAATACGAATGGTTTTTTTTAAGTGTGATATAAAATACAATAAAATACTCCTCAGGTCAGTTCAACATTTTTGCTGTCTAAACAGCTATACATGTGGTAAAAAATTTGTCTTTTGGCTACATATGGCAATACAAGGATAGGTTAATCTAATACTGACTAGTAACAATGGTATACACAAAAGAGTTTGTGGCATACTTAGGAACACATACAACCCCTGTAAAATTGCCCTTTTGAGACATACGGATTGGTCAAATATTCAATTGCACTCATCACAAATTTGGTGAATAATTTATTCTATCGCACTCCTACAAAATACTGTGCAGCTTGACATAATAAGTGGAAACTGTTCAATTTGACTTGAAAAAGTGTAATTTAACTTGGTACTTTTATATCACAATATCTTTTAGAAAGTACTAGATCTCACCACAAAAAACAAAAATGAATTAACTAGTTTTAATAAGTTCTAAAATATTCTGCATAAACTACTGGGTAATGGATGTGACAAAGTTGTAGATAGTCTGGAGTACTATAAATAAAACAATTGATACAATAATTACCATTTACAAACAAGGAATTCTTGGCTAATAGAACAAACTATGTCAAAGAAAATTATTCACAGCCTGTTGCACATATACTACCTTTTTCTTTACACTGTAATAGCGTTACACACATGTTTGTATCCTTTAAACCCTGTGAATTAGATAAACCTTGTCATTCCTAAAACTAAACTGGGTAGAAATTCTATTAATAATAATTAACTTCCAAAATACACTAGATGCTCAAAGGAACACCATCTTGGAATTAACTTTATACTGATAATTCTCACAATATTGTTATGCAAATAAATGAGTATAATATGAATTAGAAACCAAATAGGCCAAGTATAAAATATTATAAGGTCAAGAAATGTTACCTTTGAGACAAATTTAATAGGGATATAAAAAAAATCAAAAAGTTGTAAATATTTAAAAATTACATGAAAGTAAGAAAACTTGGAAACAGAGGAAAAACTGGTAAAGATCTTCAATTATTTGTATGATTTTAAACACACCATAAAACAAACTATTGTAGAATTAAAAACAGAAAGGTATTTTACCAGCCAAGGGTAATGCAGCACACCGGGTTTTCTAGTACCTTTCTAGTTTTAACTCAACTATATTCTCTTCAAGTCCTATTAGAATTCAAATCTTGAATGCGCATTCTCAATGATCAAAATTCATAAAGAGAATGGACAATTTAAATTATATTACCCAAAATTATTGACAAACATAGAAGCAAAATAATCTAACAAGCTTCTTCCAGTTTTTTCCTATAGCATAAAAATTACCTTACACTATTTTTCAAATTTCCAAATAGTTTTTAGAATTCACCACTTTATTAGACTTTAATTATTCTATGAAGTCAAGAGTTTTTAAAACATTTCACAGATACTTATATTATGGAGAACTTGCTCAAGCTCATCAACTCAAAACCCCAATCCATTTAACACTGGACTTGAAAACAGACTTACAACACAAAGTAAAATAATTTGACCACTTCAATCAGTATCTTACCCTCCCTGAGTTATAACTCTCACTGCTTTCTAGCATAATACCCATTAATTGAAAATACCTTCATAGAGATGTAAGCAACAAATGAAATTTTGCAACATAAATTACAAAACCACTTTTAAATATTTTACAAAGTCACACACAAAATGTATTATCATACTAATATGTACAATATTACTTAAGTAACTTTTCTCACTAGTCATTATGGACAAACTGTCCAAGAAACCCATTTCATTTGAAGAGTGGAAAATAGAACATCGCATCACAGGAAGAAAAAATCCGAGGGAATCGCCACCAAGAATAAGGAATGTAAGGATAATACAGGATAGAAAATATATTCACAAAATTCCTAAATCCACTAGATGACATACTACTTGTCATTCTACATCCAAAATAAGGAACTAGAAGGTAAAATACATAAAAAATAGAATGGTAGTAAATACAAAGAAATATTTAACCTCAATAATCTAACAAGAATAATCCCCAAAATCAGCAAATTATGAGTTAACATAAAGAAAATGTGAAAAAAGTAAGTAAAGAAATTTCTCCAAACACAAAAAAGTGTGAGGTATCACTACTCAACAACATTTAAAATAATCTCTCTTCAACAGAACTGGAGAAGAAACAATCATTTTTAGTTGTTTTCAATGACTAGATAAATCAGCAAGGTGAATCATTAATTAAGAAACTTCACCAAATGAATCAACAGCAAACCAGTATGGCAAAATTCCCTTGGTTGTAAATAGATTCATGGTCAACATGATAATGAGGTTCATTAACTTAATTTTAAAACATTTAACTTTCCAGTTTCATGATTCTGGGGCAGCTCTTTGGTAAAGAGGTATATTTCATAAATGACTAAATAAACTATTAAAACTCAACGGGCAGAAAAGACGTTTGAGTAGGAATGAACATATGGAACATGTGTATTTCCGAATAGCACAACTAAGACCACAATTTCTCATCCCAAAAATAAATTTCTAACATTCCAAAAGATCCTGGAATAACACAGTATACTGCAGATAAGCTACTTCAATGCACCATAGCAATTCTTATCGTTCTTAATCATACTATAATATCACAATATGTATTGCATTTTTTTAAGACTAAGCAACATGGAAATTTAAGACAATACCGATATGTAAAAGGTAATTGATGAAATTAATACGCAAATTACTATCCTCTTAGATGAGTATGAATCATAACACAAAAGTTAACACTATCACAAAGATTTGTATATCATATCTACACCTGTAGTACTTGTATTCATCACTGATGTAATGAATATTTTCTTAAATTATTCAGTCTTCAACATTAAACACACTATTGTTCTATTGCTCTTTTCAATATATAGCTTGTAAGCAAGTTTAAATTGCATGATGATTTGACTACAAAATACATTATTTAACAATACTATAAATCATATATATGAAACTGCACGATACGTTAAGTTTTGTGTTTCAAAATTTGGTGTTTTTTTGGTAAGGTTTATCAAATACATTGTTCTTTATCACCCCAAAATACAGTTTTATTTGACTTAGTGAGCATCAAGAGTAAAGGATAATGAAGATTTTCATCGTAATCATGATTTTCTTTCATTTGTATGTGTCTATTCCATATATGATCATTATATTGGTATCTGCTTTTACAGTTGAATCCCTTAGTCTTAGCCTCTTCGGAAAACTCATTGAAAGTATTGCCTCTCTGAGGAGCCATAACGAAAGCTACACCATTTTCATTCAATGTTGCCCAAATAGTTTCAACTAAATCTTGTCTGGCTTCATCAAAAAATAAACAATCAGCAGACAAAACGATATCATATTTCTTTGGTTGATCAGAATACTTTCCTCTAAAATCACCCCACTGAAGAACTGAACATGAAACTCTATCGCATTGAAGAAAATTATTTTGGCCAAGAATACAATGGACATTATCGACAGCAATTCTATTTCCATCGGTTAACTCAATTTTCACAGCAGTTGAATATTTAGCTATGAATAATCCTGCCAAACAAGTCATACCCCCACCTAATTCTAAGACAGATTTTCCAGAAAATATTTCTCTATTGTAGAGGCAGAAGTATGCCAAAACTTCTTCTGAAGGCCATATACAAATATTACCAGTATTATTAAATCCTATTAATTCAACTGCTGTAAAACTTCGAGTGGGATGACGTATATAAACAGAATATATTTCCCCAAAAATTTTTGCAAAATATTCAAACCATGCAATGTTTACATCATTATTATCTTGAAAACAAAATGGCTGGGAAGAGATGAGATTAAATGTTGTAAAGCGCCGCACTGAGATGAGATTATCAACATTAGATGAGGTGTAGGTTTCACCATTTTTGCGAAGTGCTCGTGCTAAAATTTTCCAACGGCGACGTGCTACTTCATTGCGGTTAGTATTCTTGTCTTGCTGATGAGAGACAATACCAGACGACATTATCTTGCTTTTAAAGGGATATTTTGATATAGCCAAGCTAGTCGCTCTCAGATATTAAAGTGCCCATTTCCAAGATGGATATAAGTATCACAATTTATGGCTCGCTTTACAAACTTCACCTGGAAGGGAGGAGAAACACCAATGGTTACTCCACTAAGAATAACTCTGAAGTAACCACAAACGACTCAAAGAAAAATCAAACATTTCCATTTTAATAAGGCACTAAGTCAGACTATGAGATTTCAAAAATGTTGAAGGGCTTAGTATGTGTGCAAAATCGTCCTATGTAACTGAGGAGATACATGCTTCTGGTGGAAACAATGGTCACATCATGCTCCATTTCAGGAACCACAGTAATATTCAACACTTCACGAGACAAAGGTAGCTTGTAATAAGGGCATCATGGTCACACATATTCTATTCCAAAATTTGTACACAATTTGATCCAGGAAAAAAATACAAGAAAATAATAATTATATCAAACTAAAACTAGAAACACTGTTGACATGTTAGAATTCATAGTAAGCCTAGAACTACTCAAGCACATGCATATTTAAATTACACATCTAAATATAAAAAACATCATCATGTACAATGTGTAAATTAATATTTAAAAATCAACAAGTTGTCTTCCACAATTACTCCAATGTCATTGACAAAGTATTTTAACATTACAGTCAAAAGCTAAAGGTATTTCATAAATTTATAAGGAAATTATAATCCTACAGATAAAAACTACACAGAAGACTTTGAGATAATGTTGAATAGAATTTAAAATGCTACAACTGAAAGTCAAAAACAATAAATCATTTGTGACAATGCAATCATGATCTTCCTTTTAAAAATTTAACCATCACTACATGGTGAATAATTCACATTGTTTTCCATTCCACTGTTAACATTCTGAATCAGAATTTGTAATGAAGCTGAAGATGCATTACTGTGAGTTAACTGACTAAATAATTTACATAATAATCTAGCAAAGTTATAGTACAATATAGTAAGTTCACAAGAAAAATAATTCCTAATACAACAAATTAAAATGGTTATTGAAAGTACAGCTCTTAATAATGAATACATCAAGACATCAAGTATCATCTACATAACAACTACATGCAGCTTCATCCGTAAAGCTATCAATATCCACAGCACGAACCACTATCAATACTCACATGTTTAAGAAAATAATACAGATCTTGTGTAACTAATCAGCCAACCATTCTAACTCTCTCAACGCTGCCCATCCTTCTTCATTCATTTTAACCCACCGCAGCCATGTCATTTACTCCATCAAACAATTCACGAACACTACCAGAACACTATCAGCACTGCGCAACCGGATGATTTTTGTTTCACTGTAATCGAACGATATATTTGCGCCGAATCAGTTCGAAGTATCGATGTTCCATTGCGGGCCGTATTTACGCATGAACCAATCCAAATCATGGTCCGAGGCGGCTAGTTTAAAGGGACGGCCAATTTTCGCTAAATTCCTTTTCCTTTGTTTCATATTCCAGGTCTGGAAATTTAAGAATTTACTTAACACACCCGTAAGGAAATGCTAAGGAATGTGCCCATTTGAAAATTGGCAAGCAACATGAACATGATTTCGTAAGGAGGGGCGATAAACATTTTACACCACCTATGACCCGGTTTACTTAAGATGTTCCCTGGATGCAGTTGCGCCATTTGAGAGTAGCGAAGGGGAATGGGGTGAGGGGTAGGGTAACAACAAATTTAGGATTGAAAAATAAAACAGCACTCTGTATATACCAATTTACTAGATGAATGGATGCAATTGTTCACCAAATTTCCTCCATTGTCTTTCCCCAAATGTAAAATTTACATTATTACAAGTTCACACAATCACAGCAATAGTAATTTCTTAAATGAAAACCAACTTTTTGTGATAGGCTGGGTATGGAAGAGGAAAATGAATAATTTTAAACATACAAATCTATTACATAGCTTAAGTGAATAGGGCCCCTATGAGAACTGGACAATGGCTCTCGGTCCCCCTACCCTCCAGGAATCTGGTACAGTTGTACCCATAGTCTCCCCCTTAGCAAATATAAATACTAAAGGTCTTCACTTATGTGCAAACATCTGTATTAAAAATTTCAGAAATAAATGAACATCAATATGTGGAATTGGGAGCTGTCAAAATCTCGGACAGGTGCTGGGATGGCTCAAGCCAACATTGCTTTCTTGAGATAAAATTTTGGTGCATTAACAAATCTGTCACCTGAAAAGTTGGCAGAACCGATAAGACTGCCACTACTATCTTTCTGCAAATATTATCTCGCTGTCCTGCATTACTAAAAACATCTCCCCTTCCACACGTTATCTCATCAGCTGAGCCTATGATGTAACCACCAGAGGCATCTTTTCAATCGCCACCAGGGATCTCTTACAGGTGTGTAGATGACATTACCTTGCCCAACCTTTGGGTGAAAAGACAAAACAGAGAAAAACAAACTGAAGCTGTACGTGTTAGTAAGCGTTCTTTAGTATTGGTGTGAAAAGTGCATGAGCAGATATTTGCAGAAGTATTGACCTAGATCAGCTAAGTCAGCTAGATAGGAATGTTCAGAAGGGCATCCCCGGAGTGCGAGCCGATTGTAAGATCTTTCTGTTTAAGTTATAAGAGTGACAAAGGCAATATCAATTCGATGGATAGTACACAAAGCAATCAAAATGAATACTAAGAGTGCTCTGCCAACTCGGCTTGCGATGAGTCTACGCCACATATTTTGCAGTGTCGGCAAATAAGTATTGTGTAGGAAGAAGAATAGTAAATCAAAGTGTGGATCCTAATTTTTGAATAAGAAATGGAGTAATTGTACTGTGCCATAAGTGAAGAACTATCATGCAAAGAAATACCTTCAAGTCAAGAATTCAGAATTCATAAAAAACAGTTCAAAAAATTAAATAATTTAAACTTATAAAACAATGGCATTTGCCAAGACAACCTTTTTTTCCCTTTAAAATTCAATAAATTAAAGCTATAGATTATGTATTATTGTTAATTTTTTTGAAATTGATGTTTTGGACATTGCCTTTAATTCCCAGTAAAATTTATTGTTCACTTTGAAACCTCACCATTTCATCTACACTATTTACTAAGGGAATGGCATTTTTAATCACCCAGGATGGCAAAAACATGTTGAATAAGGCCCTGGTTAGAGTCTAAAACAATTATTTTGATTTAAACGAGAGTAAAATATTTTATTGTTTTAAGATATAAATATAAAACAAACTCAATCATTGCCAAGAGGGGATTAATTCCCTATGATGATCAAGGTTTACTATTTTTCTCAGAGAATCTTGTCATATGACTTAACACACATTGTATACCCCTAGTAAAAAATTTATACTTAAAGTCAAAGTTCTTTTTCTTTTTTATTCAAATAATCCATTCAGATCCATTACATTCACTCTCACAGAAAACAGTTGTTCACAACAGTTTAATGTCTCTAACATTAAGGATATAGAAAACAAAATGGTGGTAATAGTAAAGTAGGTCTCTCAAAAGATAAATTGAAATAGTTTCCTGTGTTCTAACAAGACAACAACTTATAACAGAAACATCAAGCATTTAACCCTTAGAGCTCTTACATGACAATAAAAATTTATCATACATTCTATAAATACCATTATAGATTTAACATACTATTAACAAAGAAAATTTTTTTTCATTCAAATCACTTGTAATTTTCAATTCACAGAATCATAAAAAATCACACACTTAAATCATACATATTTACATAATTCAAATATGTACATAAATTGAAATATTCATTTGAAAAGGATATAAAAGAATATTAAATTACAAATTATGTTTCTACTATAAGCGGCATAAAGAATTATTGTCTTGATTTAGGTAGATGTGTGAACATAAAAATACTAATACTTCAAACACTATGAAAATGCTGGAGTAACTTTTCTCTTTCAGTGCATTGGCAGTGATTTAATTCATTAAGTATTAATTAGTTAAGCACTTCCATGAAATAACGAACCAAAAAAATACAATCTATTTCAATATTTAAAGAAGCTTCATAAATGAAAAATAAAAAATAAAATCAAACATAAAATGACATTACCTAGAATATTTTTCAAGTATGTTTCTACTCCAGAAAAAATGAAGTAAAATGAACTAAGGGGTATAAAAAACGTAAACATATTTTTAATATGTAAAATATAATGAACTGTGTCCCAAATTTGACTTCACTCTTTACTGTCAAGAAATAGATTTTTTTTTGTGGGGCTTTAGGGCTCGTCAACATCGAGGTCATTAGAGCCCAACAAGAAATAGAACTTCAGTATTATCATGTGTTCTAATGGATGAGGGAAAGTAAGAGGAGTATTATCTAAAGCAAGATTAAGTTTTGAGATGGGAATATATTTTTCTTAATATTGAAAAATAACGCATACTTCATTTCAGACATTAAAATGGATCTAAAACTATTTTTTTCAAAATAGTTTAATATTCATCTTTTTAGTGATCTTGGTAATATTGTTTCTAAGTAATCAATCATTTTGTAAACAATTCCAAAAAGCAAAACAGTTGTAATGAAATACTAGACATTATTTTTGGTAGCAAAATTAATATATTCCCTCTTAAAATATAACTCTCAATCAGATAGGAAAAATATTTTCTGTTTTCTTTGCTAAACTTACAATGTACATGCAATAAGAGAGTCAAATTAATTTTATTTACATAACAAATATAACTTTCTAGAAAAAAACAAGAAAGAAAATTAATTTCTTAATAAAAAGAAATAAATAATCACTATATTCTGTGTAGTACTCCAGAAATGGCAGTTAAAACTTTGCAACTATTATTGATAAACTTCAAAGTAGAATAACTGCTTAGTTTTCAAACAACAGTTGGAATGTCAGCTGTGTGTAAACACAAATGTTTGTTACAGAAACAATATAAAAATTAAACACTCAATTTATTACAATCAATTTAATCTTTAAATAGAAATAAATACTTCTATACTCACAACCTTAAGTCAGCCTCACACTGTAAGATGTTTTTAAAATATGTTCCACAACTAAGAATATTTGTTAAAATTCTTATAACCTTTATTTAATTTAAAAACAATAATTTCTCAATCATGAAGAATAAAGAAGTAACTAAATATTAGAAAAAGTTCACATCCTCTGCTGAAGGTATCATCCAAATATTTGCTATCACAATATATTTACATAATCAGGAAGAATTCAAAAATAAAATTGTTGTTCATGAAAATAAAGTACAATTTATGGTAATGACTAATGTTCAATGGACGGTACAAAAATATAATCTAGGTGTCTTCTGAAGAGTTCACATAGCAGTTTCAAGAGGTTGGCTTTTACTGCGATTGAAGTTAGAATTATGAGGTGGAATGTAGAGATCAAGGTTCGTTTCCAAGAGGGCCTCACTTTTGGAGCGAGATGGCAGAGGAGGAGGTTCTTCATCTAAATTAGTTTCAAGTAACATCTGACTTTGTGGTCTCAATATTGGCTCCTGGTCTAATCCTGGGTCCATTATGTTTCTTCTATTTGGTTGAAAATAACTTGTTGGAAGAGATGGAGCTAAAGGATAAGTTTCATCATCAACAGGAGGAGGAGGTGGAGGATAATTACTCAATAGAACTGGAGACCTATAGTCACCTTGATTATCATATTCAATTCCACGTTTCATTTCTAAAGTTGAGTCTGTAGCTGCTAGACTTGCATCTAGAGGTAAGGTGGATAAGTTGTAGTCATTAGTACCAGGACTTTCATCCCCAAAATCACTGGTAGTAGTTGAGTGCCAGTTTTCATGAGAAGTGTATGTTGAGTGATCTTTAAACCCTTCATTTTTATAAGCAAGATCAAATCCTGGGTTCACAGCTTCATTTGCTCCTGAGTAATCTGAAGAGAAATTGAACGTTCTTGCAGAAGTATTGGGATTATGAGCTTCATAGATATCATAGCTTTGAGTATCTTCAACTGATGAATTAAACTGAGATTTATCCATAGAATCAATGCTCCCATTCATCATTTTCTTGTAATCTATTCCCTTGGTAATAGTGGGACTTGTTCTTTGACTCTGTAAAGAAATATGAATTAGCATCAGTTTTGTGTTCAAAATTAATTTTTATCCAATATTTTGATCAGATTGTTATAATAAAATCTTTAGGAATTCCATGCAGGGAAGTTATAAAAAGGTAATGAATTATAGGATATTTAAAACGAATGTTACAGACACGAATCATTTGTTTTAAATATCTTATAATATGTCATGAGACTGTTAAAACATAAAAATCAATGCTAATAATCTCATAAGAAAAGTTTGAGATTAAAGAAACAGTTAAGATGTATTTCACATAAAAAACAACGTAACACAAACATTTTTTTATTAACATTACTTACTGCAGATGGTTTTTGTCTGTGAGACAAATCACTGAATGCACCTTGAGATGAAGCTAATCCAATAGATCGCACAGAGCGAAGAGACTGACGAATGGAATTTCTTCTTTCTAATCTTTCTGCACGTCTGTGACGTGATTTTGTGTACCAAAATCCAGCAGCTACAGCTATTAGCAGGAAAGCTAACCCCACCATAACCAGAACTACTACAGTAAGAATATCATTTCTCCAACTCAGGGGATCAATGTGAACTTTGGGATCTAGAGAAATATGAACATAAAAAATTACATAAATAAAACTTTTAGAAAATGAAAGAATAAGGCAATTTAAAAGCAGAAACTCCACAAAATTTAATGAACAATTATAGTAAATCTATTCTTTAAAAATTATAACTGAGAATTAAGATCAATAACTTATAAAATTTACAAACCTATTTCACACAAGAAAGGATTTAACCTCTGACAATGATCTATTTCAATTTTTTGAAATGCAAACATTGTACATTTATTGATCTTATCTATATGCTGCACCCATACATGGTCATAAAATTGATATGTTTCTTGTTGGCTGCGCAGGAAATGATATAATTGCAAATGATTTCCCATTACATAAGGCATCGATGCATTCACAGACTGCAAATTAAAAACATACATGGTATCAATATCTTGAACACACATGATATAAATTAAGCACAAACTTTGAATACATTAATTTGGAAAACCATACATTGCAATATTTTGTAAATTATACAATTTTCCTCCCCACCCTATTATAATTTTACATCAATATCAATAAATTTATAAAATGTTAATCAAAATATCATAACATTTAAAAATTAAAAAAGCTGTATTTAGATCATCAGATTCCCCCGTGCACAACAAAGTCATAGCAGGGTTTCTTTACTGTAATTCTTCTCTTTTAATTTCACTCTTCTCACTGGAATATGTTTCTTTATTTTCTCTTGGCTAAAAATTCCACCTTGTAACCTGTATTTTTCTCAATTTGAACACTTCACATTTTAACATTGCTGGCAAACTTTTTTTTTAAGGTCTAAATAAATTAGTTTTTTTTTCCCTCCACGTGGTCATACGCAGTTTGTACTGTTTTTTGACAATAAATTTATTTATTTATTTACTTTAATTCATATTTCATTTTAATTAAGTCAATTTCCAAGCGTTGCTCACCAATCCTATTTCATTCACATACCCCTTAAAAAGTTCTTATTAGTTATCTCTTATTGTTAATATTGAAAACATCCCATTTTCCTAGTTCCTTTAAATAAGGAACTTTTCCTTTCCTTTCTCATTTCCACATATTTTACATTCCCACAACACACAGACAGGTTCCTCTTTATCTTCTCCACACGTACACAGTGTCTTTTTGTATCATACTTAAGTAAATGAAGAAATTGCCATGTCCTCACAAGTTCCATAAATGCACTAGATAGTTCAAACCACTTTTTGTTTTGGTTTGTAAATTTTACCTTATCTATACATTAAAAGACCAGTCTTCCCTTTGCTGACTTCTCCCATTGCACTTGCCATTGTAACAAAAGCTCTCTAGTTAGTTTTCCTCTTCCTTCATTCCTTTCCATTTTTCACCACTTCATCATTTATCATTCCTTTTCCTTTTTCTTACAGTAGCCTCTGATATTTTATTTTCTGAATATGTAAGTCAATGAGTAATACTCCCAGTAATACCTCAAGTTCATCAGTTGACACAGTGTAGTAGCATCTTGACACACTTATTAGGCATAATAGTCGTATGCTTCTCAATTTCCTCCCAAAACACTGGAACACATCTCTCTTTTCTCACACTAAGCATCCATAAGTTAAAAGAGGACACAATGCCCCTTTATATAGCATACAAAATTTTGTCCATCTTAAATGCATATAGATTTTTTTGACTGTCTATCGAATACCTCATATGATTTTAAAATAACAGTTTTTTTTATCTACTATCACCCCTAAATATTGAAGTGTCTGCACTATTTCAATTTTGTTTCCTCATAGTTGAATTATAGGATTTCTCCTGTTCCCTTTTAGATGTCCAAAACATATGGCTTGGCTTTTCTCCACCAAAATACTGAGCTTTATCTTGCTGCAATAATCACAGAAGGCATTCATCACATTTGTGACTTAACCTCTATCTTATCTCAGCTGTTTCCTTTGATACCAATAGCCAAATCAGCATATGCCACTACATATATTTCTTTACTCACCAAAAACAGGTGACAAAATATTAATGACATAAATCAGTTTTTCATAATTTTTTTTTTCAGTACCTTCCAGTGTGCCATTGTCACTAATATTTTGACAGGACATACTAATAGTCAGAATGCTTCAGTACACAAAAATCAGGACCACTTTCAACCTGTGCTTGTTGAAAGGTCTCTCATCAGTAACATTTTAGCCCATTCTAGCACATAAGGAAATAACATTGGAATCACCCCAATATTTTGGACACCACCCCTCAGTCTAGCATTCACGGTATTTTTCTTCTTTGAGACCCCTTGCAAATGACTGTAATCCTAGTAAATGTAAAGCAAATAGTAAAACGAAAACCCAATGTTTCCCAAATATATGAAACAATTTAACTTATTCAGCACATCGATTAACTTAAATGACGACAACATGTGTTCAAATGAATAATTTTTTAAACGAAGAACTTAAAATGCTTACAAGACAAAAGGAGCGAGCATCCTCAAATGACATTGGAGCTCCAATATAAATGTAACACGTGTCTCCAACAAGCATCCATCCTGGAGGACATTTTCCTCCACTTAATATACTCTGATTATTCATGTGATATGGTTGAAAATCTAGTTCCAAGAGATCTGGATGATCACTGCGATCTCTTATGCGTCCCATCACAGCAAATGTTTCATTGTAACCCCACCAATTATGCTTTGCATCAATTGGTGTTTTCCAGACATCTAAACTGCTGCAAACAAAATAAAATTATTACAATTTGAGTTACTATCACAAATATCACACCAATACAGCTACTATACTCTAATTTAGACAACACTATTTAAGATTTACAGAAACAGAAAAAAGAAATTCCTCGTCAGTTTTCATGATATTTTCAAAAATTGATACATCTTAAGATGTAACAATTAAAAGTAACAACAGATAAAAGAAAATTGTAGAAGCCACTATTTGTCACATTTCAAACACCTGGAGGAAATTACAATGCAAACAGTAATAGCAATAACCTATTGATGACTCACAAATAGCTCTAAAATCCTTCAGATATCAAGCTTTTCTCCCATACATTTATTTTATTTTGTTGACAATTCAGATAGAATGGTCTAGAAGCAAGTGATATCAAATACCTTCAAAGACTAGGATGCCCACAAAAATAAAGAAACATGCATGAGAAAAGAAAATCTTACTCAAAAAGAAAATTAAAATATATACATTTTCATGAGTCTAAAAAAGTAACTGATAATATGACAAAAATTACTTCGGGAATTCACAGTGGAGTCACTATGATAAATTATAGTAATAATTCGTCAGCCACACACTCCACTGACTATTTTATACATGAACTTGTTTTGGAAGCTTGTGTGTCAAACAAATTATTAATATAACTGATAATATTATTTCAGATCAAGGAATTAAAAAAAAATGGCGATTCATATCATCGTCTATTTTACAGTATATTAGTTTGAATGAAAAGTTAAATGACATGCAATGATAATTTATTACAAGTATTTTTTTCATTCAATATTAATGATCTGGTAAAAATTAGATACAGAAAGAGAACAAATCAACAGAAACAAAAACAGAACAAGATTTATGTAGAACCAAACCTTTATCCTAGTAAAAACTATATTACTAGGGGAGCACAAAAAGGAAATAGTTTAGGACAAAAGAAATGTTCATGCAAAAACTTAATTACAAGATATGCTTTTTAAGTAAATTTAAAAATTAAGCAATCAAACATAGTTCTGAAAATTCAACATTCAGAACTATGAAGTTCTCAATAAATGAAAATATATTTTCTCAACTTGTTGAGAACTCTTGAAAAGAAAATTCCAATTATTAAATAAATAAATAATAAAAAAAAAAAAAAAAAAAAAAGCAAATCAAATGACAACAATTATTTCGGAAGTAGGTGGATATTGATTATGATTTTGCTCATGAAATCCTGTCTAATTATCTNTTCAAATACAGTAGTTGTTTGTAATTTCAAGTCTTGAATGTAGTGATTATGTTATGAGTTGCATGGTGAGGTGGAGGACACCAGACTTGCTCGTCTACTTTACCCATTTTGGGTGAAGGAATCACAAAGGAGAAAGGGTTGCCAGGTAGCGTTTGCAATAGGAGAGGAAAATCCCAGCCAAAACCCTCACCTATTCTGACAGAACACAGAATTCAGCTCATGTTCTATTGGTCTGAAGCAGGTAGGGAGTCAAGGTACAAGTGCTATGCTACAACAGTTGGATACTGTATACAAAAGGTATTTTTACAACCAAATGAGCACAACTCCAAACAACCAGAAAAAAAAAGTTATTCTTCCTTCAGAGATGTCTTGACGTTTTGCCAGGTAAGAGATGAGGAAATAAAAAACCAACGTTCTAATTCATTATTTCTCTCTTAATCCCCAAATCCTTTGTGGAAAGAAAGTGATAAAAAACTGAAGAAAAATTTAAGAATATCAGAATCGGCAAGAAATGACAAAAATTAATGTAAATGGTTTATACCAAAGCACAGCATGTGTTGGAACCTGGAAGTTTCTTGAGCACATTTGTGAAGGGAACACAAGAAGAAGGTGATACCAAGTTTATCACGCTACACACAATTTTTTCTTGTTATTATAAACTTGAGTAGAACAATGTGAAAGTACCAACACTTGACCCTTTAGTCAAACTCAGAGCCCTTTTCTCAATGGGCAGAGACCCAAAACACCTAGCAGCTTGGGATGGTTCATATGTAATAAGGTAACACTTATAATTTTGTAGATAAATAACCCCAAATTAAAGAATAGATAGGAATCAAACTGGTTTTTATAGTTCATCAAGAAATATTGATTAGTATTTGTCCAAACAAGTTATCGGAAACAATTTTCAATCACAAAATGAAAAAACATGGCAACACAAGAACACATAAAGCATAAGAAGATAAGCTCCTTTCAAGAAAACGTATGTTTAAGGATACAAACAGACAAACAAGCAAACAAGACGTCACAAAGAAAAATATTTTGACACTTCTTACCTATTTAAGCCAGCACTGATGTAACGAAGGTACACCATAAGAAACAGAGAGAAATAAGTTATTATAGTGCATCACTATCTGTGAATTTACCAATTTGTGAGAAGTGCAAGTCATTTATCTTACACTACCCATAAATTACTGAAATAGAAGGAAACTGTTACCATATATGCTGGTGTTAAAGACGCACTATTTTCTCTGCAAAATATGCCAATAATATAGTGTGCATCTTAAGCACCAATTACACAAACTATGCTTTGAAATGTCAGTCAATCTACAGAGCGAGTTGTATAAATCATAAACCACTTTCATCTTCAGTTCTTTTGTGTTAATTCACCCTGTTCGATTCAGACAAGAAAAAAATTCAGCTTTCCTCGTCTCAATTTTTCTTCTTTCATAAGATCAACATCAAACTCAAGATCAATTCAAAAAGCAATTTTTTCCACCACTTAACAGATACTCAATCAAATTCACAGAACCTACGGAGGTTTTATTTTACTTTTTCTCTGCTTTTGCGGGTCATTAGGCTATTATTTTAGATCGCTGTTCACTAGTTCCTATATACTGAAGCAGTAACCAGTAAAACATCAATAACTAACTCTTTGACAAGACCTAATAGCACAAAAGTGATGTGAAAGTACGAAATTTGCCATGAAAGCATACAAGTCATATTAATTAGCAGTAATTTGGATAAAATTAAAAAAGAACTGAACTAATGTCAAAAGAATAATGTTAAAGACTTCATATTCAATAGAAATTTATTGCATATGACCAACAAAGGAAAAAATGTCAGGGACTTTAAATAAAAAGATATTAAAATGTTATTGCTAAAATTATGTAAAATTTTTAAGTATATCAAGATTATCAACAATGACACAAATTTCTTTGCCAATTATTAAATAAAGCTAAAACTAGAGATTTACATTTCTTTGAAAACATGGTGCCTAAAGCATTACTTCACTTTTATTCACCAAAATTGTAACTTTTGAGAAAATTAAGGATACTATTGAATGTTTGTTATTGGTCAAATATTTGAGAAAACTTTCACCATCATTTGAGAACAACTACATGAACTCAAGTCTTTCCATCACGTTACAAAACTTTTAAAGTAGTTAACTACACCTCAGTAATTCAAAACTCACTTGACTACTCAAAAATTTCAAGTAATTGAAATTTTGAATTACAAGATGAAAGAATTACTAATAGGAGAGGCTCAAATAAAATATTTCAGTCATCACGTGTTTCGAATACAACAATTTTGAATTACTGAGGTTTCTTAGTACACACAATTATAGAAAATAAGATGAAGCAATGAAATACTTACAATGTTCTATTAACTGTAACAATTTCATAATCATTTTCAGGATCATAAAAAACATTGTCAACATAACACTGGCCAGCTGTTCCTGCAACAATTGTGCTGCGAGAATCTCTATCAACAGCAAAATTCCTGAAAAAGTTGAGAGAAAAAACTTTAAATACCACAAACTCCATTACTAGTGTACAACAATTTAAAGATCATGTTATTTAAATTTCATGTGTAAAAGGTCACAAGAACATCCTAATATATCCAGTTCAATGAACTGAATTTTCTGCTAGGCATTCTACATTTCTTATTTTCATTCACTATCAATCAAAACTTCCAAGACTAAAATCTGTAATATACAGCACCTCAATAGTTAGCCCAAAATTATTTAGTTTGAGCCTTAAATTTGTGATTAACATAATTCAACTATCTACCATGTCACAACACAAGGTTAGTGCCTAATGATGGTATACAAGAGTTGCTGCAGAAATAAGTCCACACGAGTTTAATGTAGAAAATAAACCATCAGGTCAACCCATTTCATATAGTTCAACACAGGATACTTGGCCATTTTAAAATAAATTAATATTTTTATTGTTATTTACCTTAAGAGTCAAAATCCCAAAATAGGTAAAATTTTATTTCTATACCGAACAATTTTCTAATGGAACTTACACTTAAAACTTTACATTTGTAATTAACCAATCAGCACTTTTCATGGGACATTTTTTTAGAGAAGGGGTATGATATCAAAGCTGAAATTTTTCATGTCAATAGATCTATGTCTAGTGCATGATCAGCAAGTATAAAGCCTGATATTTATTCCAATAACTTTTTATAGCTTCTCAAACATTGAATGTTAATAAAAAATTTGAAATTTGGCAGTTGATATCTCTAGTGGGAAACCTGATAAAAATACAAAAGTTATGTTCACTTGGATATTAGTAAACAACAGTAAGAATTTCAACTTTGAAATTTTTATTTGGAATAAATTACAGATTTTTGAAAATTTGAATTTTTGCTTACCATTCGTCCTTACAGGATAATTTATTTATTTCCTCAATATCTTAAATACTCAAGAAAGAAAATAATTTCTTTATTTACATACCAATAAAATCCATTGTGAGACGTGGATTGATAAATAGGTAATCGTACTTTTTCAAAGCCAGAAACTTCCAAAATATGATGACCTAAATTATTATGTACATAATTGTACGAAAAGTTCGAAACAACCTGAAACATAATATAAGCAACGTACAACCATCTAGTTTAATGCCCAACTTAGACATATATTAACACAGTTGTATTGACAATACCCTTACCTGTTTCAGTACAATCATATTTCTATATGGGGCTATGTTACGAGTAAAATAATTCCTATAAATAATAACTTCCTGATAGGGACTGCTCTGACGACCCTCAATATACATGGCTGGGTTATTAGAATTGTCTGTAAATAGATTATTGTGTATCCACCCTCGTAGTCTTGTCGCACTTCCACGAGAGTCAGCTCGAATAGATAATCCACCTTGATTTTGCTTCACTAAATTGTTCTGAAACACGAGAAGGATGAAGTAATGTTTGATACAAGAATTTGTAGTATGATATTTGTTTGACATTTATTTATACTGTACAATTTTTGTAAATGGTAATCTTACTCGAAAATAAACTGTTCCAGTATTTTGAATGTCCAAATTAACTGCTGCTCCACAAGTGGTAAAATTTCCATACAGTTTATCACAATTCTTGACAAATTGATTCCATTCCACTGTAATCATTGGATTGACTTCTCCAGCACTACCATAATGAATGGCACCTTGTCTATTATTTGCCAGTATTGAATATGATATATTATGCTGTACATCTCTATCTGTAATTAAAAATCAATACAGATTACATTACACTACTTTAACTAATGACAACTTCTTTTATGATTAAATATGAAGTATAACTTCTATGACAAAAATATCAATGCAATATGACTCACTGAAACCAATAGCTGACACTGGCAATGTAACAACTTCTGCTATAAAACCATGCATTTCACTTGCACCATTAGCGAAGAATTGTATACTGAGACTAGGTACACGAGATCTAAATAATCTCTTTTCTTGGTTGTCTCCAACTTCTATATGTCCAATGACTTTTGATGTAATGTTGTAAATATCACCATCATATAAAGTAATACTGTCTGGCTGTCCTACCTTCCCAGTAGAGTTAAAAAGATTAAATTGAAGAAACCTGTGGGGAAAAATATAGAGAGGGTTTTTAGAAGCAGAGTTATAGAATGTCAAAGTTCATTGCCCACCGACATTTGCACCTGTCTGTCAAAAATAATTTATTCTAGGTCAAAGGTAGTCATTTCAATTTTTCAAAATAGACAAATAAAAAATATTTATCCTATGAAAACAATGTGAAGGTAACAATACAACTAAACAAAAAGAATCAAGAATACACTGAAACATATTTTTGGTAAGCTAACTGATAAACTAAATCAGTATTTTTCTGCTCCACATACTAGTTTCAACCTCCACTTTCAATTTCACAAATCTGTTTTCCCCTTTTGAGTGTCCATTTTAAAAAACTCTCATTTTGACATTCGTTATGTGAACCAAACGAAATGCTGATATTGATTTAGAACAAATGTCTTCAAATGGGGAGTCCAAAATGCAAGATTTTGTCACGATGAGACAGATTCAAATAAAGCTAATTATAAGCTGATATTTAAAGTCCTAAAAGAGAAAAATATATTGACTGACTAATCATAAAATCTCAGAAACTACAAAACTACAAACTTAAAATTTGGCAGATAGATTCCTTCAAGGGTGTAGACATCTGCTAAGAAAGGATTTCACAAAACTCCACCCCTAATGGGGTGAAATGGGGGTTGAAATGCCTTATGTATGTATCCCACCATAACACCGGAGTGTCTGGAGCAATTTCAACCAAACTTGATACATAGACTATTAGACAAGCATTAAGCTGGTAAGATATCCCTGCCACCCCTAGGGAGGGGGTGAGAAGAGGATGACATGGAAAAATAACAGAAAAATCCAATAAAGGACAGGTAAAAATAATTAAAAAAAGCGACCAATATTGGTAGAGATCTGAGAAATTCGCGAAACATAATAAAACGAATCTTTTATTCCCGCTTTTTTTTCTAGTGGTAAATTCATAATAGACCTTTGTGATCTCAAAAATGCAATTTTTGGATCTCAAAATAACACAAAATCCACCAAATAATGTGAAATATCACAAATTGTGCATTGGATTTTTAAGTTATTAGTGTGATTAGGTTGTAAGTAGAAAGCAGAAAACTTGGCCCTGCAATGCTCAAGTCAAGTGTAACGATATTTTTATGGGCAAGTGAATTCAACTCGGAGGGGTTTTATGTCAATAGCAATAAAATATTGATGTGTAAATTTTGTGACAAAAGGCTGGAGTTAGAAAGACGGGACACTGTGATGAGACACATAGTAGTGATAACCACAAGAACAGAAAACAAAATGGATCAACGGATCAATGAATCCATGGATGAATCACCCATAAAGGTAGAGAGTGCAAATGAAGAGAAAACCAATTTATTATCTACACAACTGAGGCATTTTTGAGTGCATTATTAATGTACAATACTTTCTTGTAACACGGATTGTTGACTTATTATACTTCTATTTGTGTAAATAAATCTGCAAATAAAATGTTAAAAGTTACAGAAGTAAAAATTAGTTTTATTTATCGGTGATTAGTTAAAATGTAATAATATCGCCAACTTTCTTATAACATCGAAATCTGGTTTTCTAAAAACGAATTTTGCTGAAAAATAAAATCACTTTCACGGATCTTTAGATACTGATGTTGAATACATCCGTTTTATGGCCACAGAAGAGAAGAGTCACACTCTCAATGCTGCTTCAGTCCACAATCACCCCGTGTAAGTGCGCATGTGTGTGTGTGTGCACCGGTGTTAGATTATATGTTTATGTTGACTACAAAATAAGAACTGAAATTAGCCCAACTGTTATAGCACTACGGAAAGAACACAGCACACGGAAAGAAAGAATACCCCTGATTGTCATGTGGATCGAGAGACTAATGAAGAGGCAAATACTGTCCGGTATTAGAAGTCCTAATATGTGTATTTCCTAAAAAATTCTACAAAAGCTCCTTAAGGGGAGGCACCTGTGAAAATTCAATTTCCCACAGTTTATTTATTAAAATATCAAAATTTTACCACATAACAAATCAATTGAAAGTAACAATTTCCTCAAATTTATTTTGCACTATGTATATTTTTTTTAATTAATTTTTTTTTGTTTTTTTGTTATTTTGCAATGTGTATTAAAAAATGTCCCTTGCTTCACAAAAAATAGCAGATCACTTTCATTTTGTAACCACATCTTCTTTAGACCTCTAATAAGAGAAGTTCCTTATATTAATTTTAATATCAGTGTGGGTTAAAAAAATTAAACTTTTTGACTAACAAAGAATTTTTTGACTAATTTCAAGTTTACTTTATCACAGACGGAAAAGAAAATTAGTCTGGGCACTCTTTATAAGTAAGTTTTATTCTTTATATATGTATCCATCTACTGTAAAAGTTTCAAGATCATATTAAAAATTTATGACACAAAGGATTTTTTAAACACACTAAGTTGCTGCAAAAATTAATTTTCGGATAAATGAGGCTGTTTTTCAGCCATGGTGCAAGTCACAGCGCTTTATTGTTGTTGTTCTTGTTCAGCAGAAGTAAATTTCTTTTCAATATATGTCTTGCTTGCTTAAGATTTTTTGCTGAGCTTTCTTCTTCCAGGCTTGTTAGGCTTTATTCTGTTCAAATTGGTCTTTGAATAGTATAAAATAAATACAATAACAAAACATGTACCCAATCAAAATAACTTGGATATGACCTAACCTAAAACATCTTTACTTGCTAATAATTTACACTTATAGTGAAAGAATCTGAATAAAACTGAAGGAAAACTGAATATAGCAAAATAAAAATAAAGGCCACTAAATATAACTGATAATACACTATTATATGGAATGCTTACAAGAACACTATTATATAGAACCTAACACAATAATGCTGCATACAGGAATGTGCTCACTGTGGCAATAAATTAGTTTCCCACACTGATATAAAGTGCTCTAATCGTCTTCAGAGGCTCTACAAAAAATTCCTTCAAAAATGCAGTGAAATTGAAATATTATTCCCTTATTATTTAGGAAAGAGCACAGGGCGTGAAAAAAGGGGGCGTGGCACACAGCGCACATGGACATTTAAACCATCGGTTTGGGTATTTAAATGCATCACAGATGAATCAGACTCTGGAACATAAATCTACAATGTGTAATTGCATTTATAGTGATGAAAAGCAAAAACTGAATTTTTCAGCAAATTTCATCAATTTTCACAGGTGCCTTCCCTTAAGAGTATTATTGAAATTTCCTCCGTAAAATATGAGAGTGCAATCAATCACTTACCGAAATCCTATAGGTTTTGAATAAAAAACACTGTTAAAAATCTTGATGCAATTGACAGGATGATTATCATATTTGTAATATACCAAAACTCTTTCTTCTATTGTTATTTCTTTGGCAGGATCACACATATCCACTAAGCTGAAGAGATGATATGGTATATGAATAAGTCGCAAAGGAGTAAATGAGCTTTCTTCAGACTCTCGTCCCTCTCCAGATAATGTTAATATGGATATTCCAACACCTAATGTCTCCTCAATGCTGTGAAAATGGAAAGACATTAGTTTGACCTTTATATTGAAAAGTAGTCTTCCTACACCTTTCTCATCAGTTCCTTACCTATTATACATAAGACGTGTTGTGTCAGTAGGAGAAATAAAATTCATTCCATGAGACGCACAATTTGTGATGTTAACTCTCAAAATTGTAGGTGATCTATTTATACTTTGAATAGCAGGAGACTTTTCACCATGTAATATGCCTGCTCCAGAAATATTAACATATTCTAAAGAAGATTCTGGTTTTCGAGCAAATTGATGAGTAACAACATCATGAATCCGATGTTCATAAAGATTTTGTTCAAATTCTCCATCAGTAAATCTGAAATAGAAAAAACAAAACTAATACAATAGTACTCCGTACACATTTCAAGGGTCTAAGAAAAATTGGTGCAAATTGTGCGAAAATGGGTGTTGGCCATGCAGTATAAGAGAACTGAAAAAGAATAAGATGTACTCTCAAATAGAGTAACAATATCCCAAGAATTTTTTGTCATTTTTTTCATGAAATATTTTTGGAAACTACTAAAAGAAAAATTAGAGGCATAATTTTCCACAGAGTAGGTGTAACACCCCTTTACACAATATGGCTTACATTTATGTGATCTGTGATGTGGCTGGTGTGGTGAGTGCAACACATGTGAGTGGAGAGTGTTCTGATATTCTCATCCTCGTTTATCAATATTGTGATCTTCTCAAAGGAAAAATTTCTTCTCATGTTATCCACAATAAACAAGGCATACCCCCAAGTAAGGGCACAGAAAGAAAAATACAACACAATTTTGAGACTCGCAAAACAAAATGTAATGATTTTATTTGATACTCTGCTAATCCAAGCATCTTCAATAAGAGATGTAACATTTTTTCCATTCTTGGAAATTTGGCCTATTCCAATCAATACTTGTAATTGATTCAAAACAGAGATAAGACATATAATAGGCCTAATAAATCTGTATGTTAAAAAGGTATTGATATACTCTGTGTGCCAAAATTAGCAGTGTAGTAAATTCATTGCTTCATAACTTTTATGTTTTAAAATGTATCATAGTGAAAATGAGAGTGAGGACATCAGATGTTCCAAAACTACTCAAGACAGTATGTGCTTGGTTTAAATACTTTTTCATCAATGAGAGAAACCCTCTGCACAACACTCTCTTCAATATTTCACCCTCTTTGGAAAATTTGATCTCGGAGTCACTCAGGAAAGTGATGGGGGAGGACACCCCCTCAACGGGGGTGGTTAAATGAAGGTACTAATTTTTTTTTTATCCAAATGTACTGCTTACATCTAATGTCACCAAATGTAATGCTTTTTATCATTAATTAATAGTTTTTAAATGTTGGAGGATTACAATTTAAAGATTTTACCATGTTCCCCCAACAAAAGTGGAGAAAAATATAAAATTATAATTTTTCTAGAGCTCTAAATATTAATGTAAAACACATTATTATTTATGATTGAAAACTCTCACAGTTTAAAATGAGTGCTTTCAACTAACCCTATTGAGCACTGCAACAGAAAAGCCTAACCTGAAGTTGTATCTCTAACTTGAAAAAATCTTGTCTTAACAGTAAGTGGTGAGTTAATAAGCAAAATGTAGCTTGCAATGTTCTGAAATATGTCACATTTATTTCTAGGTCCAAGACAAACCAATCCTCGAAAATAAGAATTTCTGTAAAATGTCTGCAAAGACCAAATAAAAATGCAAGCACTATAATAGAAAATTGAGAGTTCCATTTTATCAGAATAACTGAACTCTTTGATTAAGAACCAAAGGGTTATTAGTTTTGTTGAGTGCAAGACTGAATTCCCACATGAAAAATAGAAGAAAAAAAAAATCTTCAAAACCTTTTACAACAAGAAAAGTAAGACATTACTTGACCCAACTAGAAGAAGAGTATCCTGAACCAAAAGGACTATGTGGAAGGTTGAGATGACCAAGATATTCCCATAGAAGTCGTAACACTTCATAAAGAAGACAATCTAATACAACTTACTTTTGTATTACGTTAAATTTCTTACCTAATTCCTCCCCAATAATCTTGATGGCTCTCTAAATTTCTCTGACCACAATGTATAAATACAAATTTACTATTCCAAGAACACATTTGATGATGGCCATACAGCTGTCCATTAAGTCTAATTGCACACTCTTCTAATCTAGACTCATAACCTGAAAATTAGAAATAATTTTTTCAGCAAATCAAATCTCTTAAAGAAATTTTAAGAATTTTCTAGAAAGCTTATTTTGTAGAATAGAATACTTCAATACCTTTACATTGCCAAGGGTCTGGCCATGACCATATTCTTGACAAAGAATTGGGATGGAATTCAACCCGTTCACCATGATCAAAATAAACGTTGATATACTCAAAGCCCAATTCACGACAAACAACTTGAGCATTTCGTTCTGTGAAGCGATCATCACAAATAGGTACCCACTGCATTGTGGTGGAGTTATAATAATGTAAGAATCCTTCTGAAAGTACTGGTGACTCTGAAAAAGTTCAAGAATCGATGTAATAGATGAAAGCAGTTAGTATGGTGCAAAATAATGCATTTTTAAGTAATTATATTTAATGGCAGACCATTTGTAACAAATCTATAATTTATCCTCAAGGAATATGTTTGTCACTTTTCAGTATCATTAATTATTATATTCTTCATAAATTCTTTTCAGTGAAGTCATGATATCATAGTACATTATAAAATCATTGTTTTGGTATAAGTTAGAGAGCAAAAACAATGATTCATCATCATTTTATAATCGTTTTTACATCTAAGAATAACACTCATCCTTTATTGACCTGAACATATTATGACCTAGAATGTAGTGTGATCCCAAGTATTTTGAAGAAAAACTTGGAATGGAAATACCAATTTTCTTTTGTCTTTTTAATTACAACTTTTCTTGTATCTCGTAAGCAATTAAAACACTTTTTATTCAAAACCTTTTTACAACATGGTCAATATTTTCCCTACCCCTCGTCAAATGAATAATGGGTAAATGTTTAGAAATGACAAATACAAAAAGAGCCTTGGTGAAAGAGCTACATAAACCATAAACACCCAGAGCACACATTGAGATGCAGTCGCACACTCAATGCAGCGCAGGGGGAGCAGAGTTTCTGTGGCTCCATGCTGTGAAGGGGAACAGCACAAGTTGAGATGCAGTGCAGGGGCCGTACAAATGCAGCACAGAACTGTGCCACACGACTGTTGTGGACCTACCACAAAAACCGTGCCATGCAGGCACACAGCTATGTATTTGTATTTTATTTTCATTGCAAAGATGGATATTATTTACATTGCAAAACTCTGTTTTTGAATATGTGATGTACTTAGGAATTTATCATTTTTCTAGACAAGTTTGATATTATTTGCATTGAATCTTTTTCTAGTATTGAGGTAAGATTGAAATTTGTTTCATGATCATTAAAAGTGCAAAAACAAAGATCACTGTAAATTCTATAGTTGTTTTATTTCAAAAAGTCATGGTGAGGAAGTCATAATTTGTGTTTGCAGTTGGCCAAGAGAATTTGTCCGATTCATTGATTCATTTCAAAAGTGTGTTTACGTTCTGAAGGAATTAAAGTTTAGGGCAAAAATTTTACATGAATCAATGTTACATGAAAATCATTATTGGTGTGAACAATCAAGGTGTATACAATTAATGCGAGAATGTGAAAGAGATGTTTTATTTATTGGTAATTACAAAGTTAATCCTGCAAGTGGGAAAACATGAGATCTAGATATTAGTTATTTTATAAAAATAGAATTGGTAACGTTGGTATTAATAAACTAACAACTTAAAGAAAAATATTTTAGAGTGTTTACAAGAGAGAGATCTGAGTAATATATACTTTCATTTGAAAATTATTCATGAAAGTAAATACATACAATAAATCAGGTATTTTTATGTATAGCAATGAATTATATGCAGCAAAAAACTACTTTCTGCTTTTCGATTAAGTGTCATGGGGTGCACTCTGCATACGATGATTTATGCATTGAATCATTTTAATCTTGTAATAAGGTTTATTGCTGTAGATGGCTTGGCATGGGAGCAGCCCCCAAATGGGGGGTCTGGGGGGTTTTAGCCCCCTAGTGAGTGCATGTGTGTCTGTTGTAATAAGGTTCTACAACACTAGATCAAACTATGCTCAACGATTCTAAATTAGAGTTAATTAGACATTTTTGTTTTGGGAACAGGAATTTAAGCAGCAACCTAAAATGTTATCTTGCTTAAAATCTTTTATTTATTATGCCAGCATACCTAAATCCATATTTGATGGATGGGAACAATTTCCTCCAGTACAAAGTCTAATTGATTCTGACATCTGAAGAGATATAAATGGAGTAGTAGCTTCTATATTAGATTTTGAAGAAAGGGGCTGCATAATAATTTCATTGCCAGGTGACCCTTGAGCTCTCAAAACACCCAGCACTAGAATTCCAACATTAGGAGCAAATTCCATGACAACAGATGGACCTATTGTCAATGTTACCTGGAAGAAAAAAAAGATAAAGATAAATTTCCAATGATATTTTCAAGACTATGTGTTCTACCTATTTTAACCCTAACTTTTAACATGATAAATTATCCACAGCATCAGAAGTACACTCTACAATTTTCACAATACTATTTAGATAGAATGAAGATGGTAGAGTTACAATTATCTAGGTAAGGTATTAACCCAATCTTCTTCATTAAATTGCAGAAAAAATTAAATCAGACACTTGAAAGAAACCATTTTTTAAATATTAGAATATTTTCCCCAAAAACTGATTTATTGATGTCATGTTCAGAGGCAAATATACATTGTATAGAAGTGACTCTGACTGACACATAATTTCAACTCAATGACAGAAAGGAAAATACCACTACATTATTTGAGACAAAACTTACCCCTGGCATCACTGTTATATCAGATGTTACAATGAAGGGTCCATCCCGAGAAAATAATGTCAGATCATCTCGTATACGCCCACCGAGATAGACCAAGTCCACTGGTGATGGTTGCTCCCACGAAACAGACAATGATGAATCAAAAGCATCTTCCATGAGATAGGGCCTTAAAAAAATTGTAAGAAATATTTCAAGATCTATGTAACTACCACTTCAACAAAATTACTTAACCTGTTGTGGCATAGCCAATTGAGCAGGACTGGTTCAGTTCCAGCCAGGTTTTCCACATATTTTCTGTTGTTTTCAAATTCAAGTTCACTTGACTACAGAAAGTTTTTCTATTGTTTTCAAATTCAAATTCACTTGACTATAGAAAGTTTAAGGGAAGATACTTATTTTACTCAGTAAAAACACTTTCTATTCCAAACATTTTAATCTATTTTAAAACATTTCTCAAAATCAATGGGGGAGAACAAGAAGGAACAAATCAGACAATTTTGAACATCTACATATTGTATCTCATATTAAATTTAGAAATGATTGCAAGTTGGCAATTTTTAGCAAGGTATGATAGATGACAAATAAAACATATTATACATAAAAGTAAAAATTAAAATACCATACTAATGTATAAAAATAAGATTTTGTTTGTATGTTTATTATCTAGGATAGTGGAAACTAAAAGTTTTATCAACTTCTGAGTTTTTCTTATATGAAGCAGTACCATTTAACTTAAAATTCAAGCTAGGTTAAAATCTGAAAAAAAAATGAAACAAATTACATCAGATGTTAAAGAAAACTTCTCTGGAGGTAAATTCAAGTATTAGTCATTATGTCCTGGTGTGTCTACCAAAAGTGGCTGCCCATATCCAAAAAATTGTGAGAACACCTAGAAGGGAATATATTTAGTTTTTACCTAGCACTTGTGAATGGACATTCATGGGTTTTTCATGACAGCTCTAATTTTTTTCAATGCAATAAAAGATATAATGAAAGATTGTAAGTTTCGTTTTGTAATGGAAAATGCAAAATTGTTTTACCAATACAAAATAATTACACTCAATTGATAAACAAAAACATCTTTTTGTAAAGTATATGTTTACACATTTATTAATTTTCCTTCATATTATCACTTATAACCTGAGAGAACTAAGATGGTCAGCTAGTTTGATAATAAATCCACACAAATCCTCAATCGAGTCATACATATCCTTTAAAAAATTGCAAAAATTGCATCAAGAACAGTTTCAAAATAATTTTCCAAAAATATATTCACAATCAATCATAAGTTCAAATCATTTATAATAAAGATTTACAGCAGCAATAAATTTAAATAACTCACCTAAATTTACCCAAAGCATGATTATTCCAATCGTCAAAATCAAATAATCTTTTCTTAATGACAGTTACATCATTTGTACCCCACCAATTTTCTTGAACATTCACGTAATTATTAATTTTTGCAGTTCTTATACCAGCAACTAATTCATACAGCATTGAATTATTACCAAAAAGATTCCTGTTCACATTCACTTTCTGAATTCCTTGAAATCCCAAAACAAATGATGGTATTCCTGAAACCTAAAAATTAAGAAAATTAAGCATAAAAGTAATTTTAAGTAAAAGTTATTACAGTAAATGATATATCAAACATGATAAATAAACAAACAATATAATACATAATTAAGGAGCATTTTTCATTTATTGTTTTAATTGAAATAATTTAATTATAAATTAGATTATGTTTTTCTAACTTATTATATTATGAAGATTCACCATAAGGAATTTCATAAGAATATCATTCACATTGGGACTGAAGTTAATTTATAGGGTTTTCACAGCAAGTACAATCACAATCATCATAGAAAAATAAACATAAAAAGCTTGTTTACCTGATTTATTGATCTGAAGTTTATAGATCCATCTTTATTTCTTTTAACTTCGTTTAGCTGAAATCTAGCATCAACTTCTCCGAGTATTTCAGACTGGCTATCAGCTGTAAACTCAACCATGTATTTCCCTGTATTCCTTTCAATCCTGTTTTTCATTATTTTCATTTGTTTTTCCATCCCTCTAATTGATATCAAACCGTTTTTACAATTGTTGTCAAAGAAAACATTATTAGTCACATTTAACTCAGCAAAATGTCCATCAACAATAAATGCAAATTGTTGATTGCTTCTCCAAGTATTGTTGTCCAAAAATAGAGTATGAGTGAAATTTTCATTATATTGCCACACATATGGAAGTGATACATCAAAACCACTACCTTTATTAAGCTCTATAGTGTTGTCTTGGAGAATCCAATGAAATAAATTATTTGAACTTCGCAAATCTCTGAAAAGCAGTAAAAACATAGGCAATGATAAATAAACATTAAAAATAGATAAGACAACTAAGGAAAAGAAATAATTTCATACCTGCTAAACTGCCGAATGCCTTTTCCATTTTCAACAATATTTGTTCGATTTATCATGAAAGTAACTTCCGAGAGATTAGAATGATAAATATCCCAATACGGTGATTTAACAAGGATGGCTTCTTCATTGTTATGAGAAATATGACAGTCAAGGATCTGTATACTTTCATTAGCTTTTCTCAAAAAGTGGTCACCAAGTTCATTTAAATACCTAAAATGCACATGCATAAATTCACAATGGAGGAAAATGATTTGTCATGATTATTAAACAGAAAAATGTAAGAAAGAATGACTTTTCCTAATTTTTGCTTTTTAATTTTCAGACAAGGCATGAATACATAGAGCTCAATAATATAAAAAAATTCACTGCAAACAAATGTTATTTCAAAACCATTTAGGATAAGTTAAAGATTTGAGAACATTGACACAGTGAAAATTAACCTAACGAATTCCCCAGTCACCTCATATTTTATAGTTCAGAATATTTTATGCAATTGGAGTAATACATCAACTACATACCTATTGAAGTATGAAGCCCATATACCATATTTATTTCCTTTAATAGCTGAATTACTGATGGTGAGTATAGGGATAGGGCCTTGTGCAATGATACCATTAATATTCTGATTGGGAGCTGCACAAGAAATATTAAGTTAAAACAATTCTAAAGAGCTATCACATTCAACAGAACAAAACAAGATTCAAACCTGGATATGATGAAAGAACAATGACTGCTCCTCCAAGTGCATCAATGCCACTTCTGTACACTATCACAATTCCATACGTACTACTTAATACTGGAAAAACTGCCAAGTCGCGAGATAAATTCCATTGCCGTGACATGCTGTTCATAGACAATGAATCATAAATTATTATCTCTTCAGTGCTACGATTATAAATAGGATTGAGTAACTGGATTCCAATGACATAACCAGGCTGGCACTGCAACATACATGACTCATAAAGAAATGATACTTAACAATTATAATGGTAAATTTAAATACCTCAAATTATGAAAAGTAATATCAAGACTACATCTTTCTCTTATACATGCTCTAAAGTATCAGCAATTTAAATTTAGAGAAATGTGAAAAATGAAGCAATTCACAAGATCACTACTTAATTTTATCTTCATAGCTCACTCTCCCTGAATCTTTAATTTGAATAATATGGTTTTGTGTCTCTATCGATGAGTTGTGCAAAGAGGACAGTGGGAAAGCAGTGTTACAAGCCAACAGGTCCCACACTTTTTTTTTTTTTTTTTGAGATTGACATACCATAGAGAGAGGATTAATAAGCTTTTTACCCACAGATTAAGCATTTTGCCAATACTCGGTGTAACTCTAAGCTCATGATGCCAGTGATTCTGCAACAGGCCCATCCAGAGAGAGAGAGAGGTTACAAAAAATGATGCCTCAAGGAATAGCAAAAGCTGTAAGATATTTGACTAAAGATCTTATTAAGTTAAAATTTTATCATTGAAATGTTTGCCAATAGTTGTCATTGTAACTGTCAACCAAAAAATAATAGTGGCATTTCATTCAATGTAAACATACTTTTCAAAGGTTTCAGATGTCTCAAACATAAGTTGTGCTCTGAATTGTGGTAAAATAAATAAAAAGATAAACTTTACTGTCAAAAAAAGCAGCTGCAAATTGTGAATGACCGCATGGGGGATACTGAACTAACTTATTCACAGGAAACAAGCAAGGGACCATGCCATCAATTCCAATCAATGGCCCAAGGGCAGTGGTGGATTTAATATTTATAAAAGAAATTATTTAATAAATACATACTGTTATCCATTTATTATTCCAAAATGAATTTTAGATATTATGTGCAGTAAAAATTTGAGATTAATAATAACACTAGTATTAATGACATTCCTGCCCATCCGCCACTGCCCAAAGGAAAACAAGAGAAAAACCTGGGCCAGGATGAGGCTACAGAGATAATGTATACAAATATGCCAAGGTGGCATACTGTTAGAAATACACTATTACAAACAAAGAGGATCAAAAACAACATGCATGAAAAATGAAACCTTCCTTGAAATACACTTCAGATTTCATCATTGGAACATATAGAAAACACTAATGTTGTGAAGAGATTCTAAATGAAAAAGGAGGCATATTATTTTCCCAGTCTTATTGTAAGATTTACATCTCCCTCACAAGGTACACTTTACATTTTGACCTAGATGTAGAGTAAAGATGCATGTATGTGCCAGAACAGTCAAGAAAAGCAGGTGAACCAAAAATACACCATGTCAATTAAATTGTAGTGCAAGAAACAATATTGTAAAACCATTTTGCTCAGGTGAAATTCATTCAATGGAGGTGTTAAAGAAGATACAGAAAAGAGGATAAAAATACAAAGATCAGGATATTCAATACTTGTATAAAATTGGTTTTCTCACTCGACTGCAAGGCTGCTACCTAATAACCAAAATGGCAAGAACAATATTACTCGTATACAAACAAGTACTTCAAGTTAATGTTTTAAGTAAGGTGGGTCCAGAAAATTAGAAGTGTGAAGAGTATTTGGCTAAATCAAAACTGATTTAAAAGTTAATGCAGAAGAGGATGTAGAAACAGCAGGTAATATCTTAAAGTAGATGTATCTGTTTTTTTGTCTCCCTTAAGTCAGAAGCTTTGGGAATGCTAAGGAGGGGAAACCCAAGAACAACAAAAGGAGAGTGACAGAAAATGAATGAGGGTAATATTATTTGAGGAGCGATACCCAAAATAGAATTTGTCAGGGGTTTAATCAGAATAACATATGTTCCTGGTGGACAATACCATATCTGCATCAAACTACAACCAGAGTTTCTCTGATGCTTAGGTGCGTGTCTATAATGAAAAAGAGTGAATGAAACCTAGGTACGTTCCAGTGATGGGTGAACTACATTGAGCCATTTCACTGAATATCAAAATAAAATTATTTTACTAACTGTAACATAGAATTCTCTATCGACAGTATCTCCTTTCACTCTAGAAGTCACTAAATAGAGTGTTTTATCATCAACATCAAATCTGGTAAAATGCTGAGGAATAAAAATTGGCTTGTAAGGAGCATCTTGAATATTTGCAGAATCTTGAGTAGGAGTAAACCATCCAGCTAATTCTTGCTGTTGCTGTGCAGACAGAGCCGCAATGTGTCTTACACCAGCTCTTTTATTATTTTCTATTTTAGACCCTATAACAGAATATTAAGATTTAATAAAGCCATTTTGTCATAATTCATGCACGGTTGAATTTTAAACTTATACAATTTTGTCCACAACATGCACAACAAGGTGATATACAATGATGAATTACCTGAAACCTTCAATCCTAACTGTTTGAAACTAATTCCACTGCCTCTGTTGTTGCTGAACTCACTGTTTTTGACAGTATTGGCAACATCTCTAGAAAAGAGATCAGAATAAAGTACACCCAATCCATCCTGTAGGTTATCAACAACCCGTATGGACTCGATAGCATGACGGGCGAAATCAATCTGCAAAGCTATTAAACATATTCATCAGGTTTCACACTTCAAGCAGATAAGGTAATTTAAGCTCTATTTTAAGTTTCCACTAAATACACCCACATAGTATTTGACCGATGAAAATTTCTGTTTCTCCTAGCCAACTAAAATTACCTGGTTTAAATGAATTTGTAGCATAATCCAGTAATCCAGCTCGCTCAATTGTAATATACTGAAGGTCAGACCTTTCAGCAAGCACACCCAGTCTCATTCCAGCCCATGATAAATCATAGCATCGCAAACCAACATCATTCTCATGGGAGCAAGAATTTTCAAATTCATCAACATGTTCAGTTCGACATTTTGTTATATCAATATCATCGTCTGTGCATCGTACATTGCTGGAAAAGGAGTTTGGTTTTCAGATCACGTTAAGGTCATTAGCAAGTATTAATAACAGTTTCAAACGAACATTTTTCAATTGGTAGAAAACTTAGATGAAGTAAAAGGTTAAAGGATCCCCAAAAGATATGCAAAGTCTCCTTGCACGTACAAGTACACATACAGCGTATGGTTACTTTGTAAACACAGTACTGTAATAACACAAGGAATATAATAAAAAAATTTCTACCCCTTGAAAAAAGAATATGCTTGGTCCACAATAATTAGGTTTCTAAAAACCACACAAACCTGAGAAGTACACTTTCAGCAGTACCAGATGCTGGCATTTCAGATCGTTCAAGATACCAATCATCAGGGTTCAATACAAGACCAAGCTGATGACAAGCAAGAGCAGCATCTCTCAGAGTCCAACCATAATTACATACAGTACCCCATATATGACCAATGCGCACTTGTAATCGTCCTTCACTAGACATTCGTCCACCTACAAGTCGTACAGGAATCTGACTCTCTATTGGAAGCACTTCAGTAGTGTCATTTTCTGCATTTTCTGTAATTTCAACATGTTCTTCATGCAAGGTTAAACGAATATTATTTCGTCCACTGCCTCTAGCTTCAATGTAGCCAGCCACCATTATACCAACTGATGAAGGAAACCTGAAAGAATAATAGCAAATTAAAATTAATAAATTAACTGATGAAATGCAAGTTGTGAACAAACTCCTGATTCAATCAAGAATAATTTTCATAATAAATCTTACTTTAGAGTAACACCTGGTTGAAGGATGAGTCTTCCACCAGGTCTAATGTTGATATCACGTTCTACAATATATTCACCAGGTTTGAGACTCTCAATACCATCCACTTCTCCTCCCACTAGATTTGTACCAGGTTTATTAAATTGTGACACATACGTTGGTTGTGAAATTATAATAGTTGCACTTGGATTACTACTATGTAGTAAAAATGGGAGAAAAATAATTTTTGCAAGATTGTATCGATCCTTCCTAATTGAACATAAGAGGCACCACAAGGCAGATATAACTTGTTATATGAATGAAATCAACAATTATCTTTAATCATAAAGAACAACAAATGATACCTATCACAATTCAGTAAAAGTAATATGAAGCAAAAAAATAAAAAATAAAAATTGAAAATCCTGATCTAATAAAGCATTTAAAATACAACTCTGATCCCTCCTACCTTCTGACTCATGTGACTTATCTCATGGAAAGCAGTAATTTAAATTCATTTAAAATATATATAACAAAACCTCATAAGTCATATTACAGAAAAGGGTAAGACATTATAAAGTGAAAATATCTTTCATACAATGAACGTTCTTCAAAACAAGTTCAAAATATTAATTACCTGTCAAACACACGAGAATATATTTGTTCTTCTGAAGAAAATCCAATCCAATTAAACGTACAATTCAGGACTTTACTTTGATCTTCTAAATGAGAACCAATCTCGTAGTTTGATTCTGGATTTTGAATTATATTTCTGAAGATATCCACGTTACTGGAACTGATCACTACTGGAGCAGCAACTCTACTACGTGGTATAAGCTTGTGACCAATTCCTCTTTCTTCTACATCGAATGGCTCATGAACACGATTATCTCTGACAAAATTTTTTGTAAATAATAATTTTTGAACTTCACTGTAAGGGGACAAGCCTAAATTCACCACATATATACCATGATTAGATTCAAAATAGTTGTTCTCAAGAAGTAAATTAACTGGTCGAGTTTCAAATTCCTTCAAAAGTTCATTCTTCACTAGGATACAACCATATAAATGGTCTTTGAATTTATTATACTCAATTTTGCCCATCAAGTTCAGAGCCGGTTTTATCTTTATTCCAAGTTTTAAATTATGAGTAAATACATTATGACCAATTTGAAGCTGAAGAATACCAGTTAAAGGTCTCCAACATGACAAAACTTCAATTCCAGTCTCCACACTATCATTAAACCAGTTTCCGGTGATATTTACAATTGAATTTTGGCAGAAGTTGCCCACAAAAACACCAATTTCATTATTTCTGAATATTTCAGAGTATGATATTACAGTGGACTGATTCAAAGGGAGATATGCATCGTGAACACTTTCATTGAACCAAATAGCAACACCATGTCCTTTGTTGGAAGATAAAGATGTTCTTGTAATATTTCTATTTCCTCCTGTGTATGTAATGTTGATTCCATCTCCGTTATTAAAAGCTATTCGACTGTCAGTGATATTAACATCTCCAGCACCTCTAACAACATTGATGCCAGCAATATGGTTACTTGAGATGGAACTTTGATGTATGTGTACCAGACTTCGAATGTTTTCCACACTCACACCTCTCCCATTGTTATCAGACACAGATGAACTTGTGACATTGAGATCATATGATTTATCTAAAAGAAAATTGTAAAATTACAACACGCTTTCATCAGATAGAATACACACCACAAATTTTAAAAACTTACGGTAGCCAGATGTAATTTTGAAATAACTGAAAAGCTGAACTTGTGGCTGGGCTACAAAACGTATGAAGATTCTGCTCCTGCTACTCTTAATACTTTGGGGTTTAGTTCCATTACGAAAACTAATTTTGGTCAAAAGTGGTTCATTGACACTAATACCATCATAAATTTCAATAACTCCAGTATCATTTTGATCAGCAAAAATTGAAATAAAATGTACTGTAATAACTTGATCCTCTTGTGTAAAAAAATACTGTAAAAATATTATTTTTAAGACTATATAATTATGTAATAAGTATTTTAATGAGGGTATATATTTAAGAGACAATGCAAACACTACAACTTTGTAATTAAATACCTGTGAACAGTCCTTCTCATAGCGTTTGATTTTATCCTGCTCAACTGTCAAAAAGAGAGGATATGATTGCCTTCCTGTATTTGGGATTTTACAAAAATCAAAAATATCTTTTCTGTTGAGCCTTTCATCCAGTAGTTCATCATGGTGTACATACTTTATGCCATCTCCACCATTTTCAGTCACTGTACAGCTCTCTATATGTGCCAGTCCAGAAGAGCTATTCATGTAAATACCGTACCCTACAAAAATACATGAAATAAAAGCAGCAAAATTACCAGAAAAAAAATTCCTTTCACTGAAACTGAATTCTTTGAAGAAATGTATAAAAAACGTAATACAAACCTCTATTGTTTTTGAAGGTACAGTTATTGAAAATGATAGGAGCATTTGGAGTTGAAATATTCATTCCATTGTATGCAGAATTTAACACAGACATATTACTCATTTGAGGAGGTACTCCATTAACCTGCACTGCTGATACAGCAGAATAATCCCGGCCAGACCCTGCAAACCTACAAAAGAAGTTAAACGTAAATCTAGAAATTAATAGAACAGAATTTAGTGAAGTATAAATGATATACAAACCTAATTTCAACATTGACTAGTTCTGAAAGAGATCTGTCTATATATGTATTGTGTTGAATTATAATACGATCAGATTTTGCATTATCAAAATGAATTCCTCTCCAATTAAGAGAAGAAACATGCTTTGGAAAACAACGAATTGCAATATCTGGGTGATAATCTGAAACAAAAGTCACGGTATTATAATACGGGAACTTTTTTAATAATAAATCACATTATAACAATTTTACATTATCACAAACATTATAACAAAGTTACATACCACAGACTCCAGAGCCCATTTGTCGAGTATTCCAGTCACATTCATACAAGGAAGATTCTGTTCCTCTACATTTAGGCTCCTCAAACAACAGACGAGGATCATGTCCAGGAATTCTGTCCAGCCAATTCCACCATTCACCTCCTTGGAAGCCAAGATGTCTGCATGTTACGTCTACATCTGCTTGAGTCCAACTAAAGATGAAGATTACATGCTAATGCCAAAGAGTTTCTTCCAGTTTATGTTATATGTTAAATTTTAATAAAGAAGAGAGATTGATTATTAAAAACTACAATTCCCATTTAAAGGACTCTAATGATAATCAAGCAAAGAATAAATTTGTCCAACTCCCATTCATCTGAACACACAGAAAGGGGGCAGAGAAAGCAAATACCCAGGGGCCTGGTATAGGAGCAGATTCAGGATTTGATTTTAAGAAGAGTCCATACTAGAGGGTCTGGGTCCGTCAACCAGAAAAATTTATTTGAATACACTTCTTCAAACTACAAGTTATGACATTTCTAAACATAAATAATTTATGAGTAGGATTTACTAAAATTGCAGTTTTTATAAATAAACCTCAAACATCTTAAATTCTTATAATTTTGGAATATTTCAAGTTTTTGGCGAAAATTATACAGTGATTTTGGTGAAAATTATACAGTGAGTTTTTGCCACATGGGCAGCAATTTGTGAATTATTACACATACTTTGATAGAGATTTGCTAGTAACATGTTGATTTGGTAGACTTTTAAGATGTAATACCTGTCGTCAATTTCATGTTCATTAGTTGTAAGTTCATCTGTTGGTTCAATAAGGGAGCTATAGCTCTCAGGGGATTTTATCTCGTGCTTGGTGGACGGAATGATTCACCCACTGGTTAGTTCTCAATGTAAACTATTTTCTTTTAAAGTGCTAGTAAGAGACAAAAAGTTAGTTTAATTTTGGATTCTGCACAAAAATTTTAGAAAAATGTTACCAAACAACAACAATTTTCAAGCAATCTCAGTCCTTTTTTCCTAAAGAGATGATTACACTGTTGTTGTCAACCTCAACATAGAATTATCACGCAGTTATACTTTACAAAACAACTTAATAAAATATAAGCAAATTTTACACTGACTTAGAATACTTTTCAATAAATTTTGGTAAGAGAAGAAATACGAAAAATTTTGTGATAAAATAAAACCGTTTTGAGTCAGTTTATTATGAGTATATTTATGAGATTATGAGTACATACAGTATATTTATGAGATTTTATTTATTATGGTCTACAGAGAAGTAATGTCAAAGTAATAGTTTTCCCAATCACTTTGTCACATACTTTCTAATGAATTGATAGGTGACAAGTTAAAAGAAAAAGAAAATAGTTGTTTTATAATGCTTGTTGTTTGGCATAATTTTTCTTATAAGGTAGTATAGAATCCAAAATAAAACTAATATTTTGCCTCTTAGTTGCACAATAAAAAAATAGTTTGCAATACAAATTATCCAGTAGGCGAATTATTCCGGCCGCTACAGATAAGGTTTCCCTTTGTGTGAGGGAAAGGGAGCTCTTCTGAGACAGGACGTCTTGACGTCTTTGAGGGAGGAAGAGGTGAGAGGTTTTCGCAGATAGCCAGCCGCTTTCCGATATTTTACAGACTGTATGTAGATCGTCAGTGAGTCGCTTTAGTACGCGAAGCCGACAGCACTACAGTGGTATCTTACATATTCTAACACTCACTCACTCACTCATTCTAGCCAGTTGCACCATAAAAAATACTACTTTTCTGGCCATGTACCTACGCTCCCATAAGAAGGCACCATATGCGTCGTCCGGATACAGTTCCGATCTCTGAATATTTCTGGAGGCCGCAGGCGAAACATTGGGACAAAATTCGGACGAAGCGGAAACCCGAAAGATATTTTCATTACGGAGTAGGCAACAGCCACCGCGAAAACCATTAAGAGTGTAACTCTTCAACATTTTGTTACATCATTTCATCTTGAAACATGACTGCTTAGAATTTTTAAAGTTACAACAAAAAACCGATACAAAGCAACCAAGTTTCAAGATGAAATGACGTTACAAAAGATGAAAATAGAGTTAACATTGCCAAGCCTTTAATAAAGTGTTAAACTTACGCCACAGGTCTGAAATCTACTTGATTCAATAGGTTTCACAATTTTTCTTAACATGAATATTTCGTGTAATATATCGAAATTTTCCTGAATTATCAACAAACTAATTTCATCATCCAAATTAACTAATTGGACGTCATGCTAGATAACACTTTTTCGGTATCTGGGACACCCAAAATGGATATTTCCGTCAAAATCTCGTGTTCTAATTTTTCGCGATTAGAGTACATTCTCGACGCTACGAAAAAAATAAAAGTAAAGGAAAATGACGTGTATGAAAAAGTAAAAACGAAAACCCGTACGAACCAATCCCTGCGTTACGGTATCTTACAAAATTTTAGATTTTGCGGTTCCAACAAATTCAGTTAAAAAGCGATGACGTTTTTGAGAAGGTAAGGACCACACCGAATCAAAGGTTCTACTCAATTTACAAATATCCCTTCCGGTTCCAGAATCGGTACAATAAAACAGTGTCGCAAAACCATTTACCCATTTTCTCAATTACTTCTAAAAGCCTTACATAATACTAACTTTCCAAAGATAAGTTTGTTAAAAATATATACAATTTTTAAAAATATTTTAATCATGTCCCTTTAAATACAGCATTTAAAAAATTGATTAATTTTGTAGATGGGCTCTATTGACCTAGACGTTGGTGAGCACTAAAGCCCCAATTTAAAGAAAAAATATGATTAAAGAAATAATTTAGTACATGAAAGTTAAATAATGAACTCGCGGACGTGTTACACAAAATAATATTTTTCAAATAAAAAATTTGTTCGGATTGTTCAAGAATTAAAAGTCATAAAATATCTCAAATTAGGGACGTACCTAGGGACGGGTATGGATGATCCCCTCCGAAACTAAAAGAAATATGTCCTTTTTGTATTTCTCCTAATATTTGTATGTGCATACACATAAACAAGTATATACTTACATGCATAATATATACACACATAAATGTGTGTGATATCCCGCCCCCTCGGACCTATGCCCCTGTATAAAATATCCATAAAACTATACCATTGAATAGCGTTTTATAAACATACATTTTATTGAAAACACATGTACCTGGGCAATTTAAGAAAAAAAACACTGAACAGACGTAATTAATATATCCTTCTCTCATATCAAAAACTAACCCTTTTTTCGCGGTCTAAGCAACCTTTAATACTTATTATATTTTTATTTTAATTATAACACATTTCTGGAACATTATTTCAACATGTTCTACAATTTCTCAAACTTATAAATATCACACCACGTGTTACGTATATGTAATTTCATTGTAGGTACACGATCATGTTATTTCGTAACTGCAAAGGACCTTTAGTTCTTCTATCAGTTTTATCATTATTGTATCATTTTAGTTTTCTATAACTGTATTTTCACTTTGCTTGGTACTTTTTTTTATCGAACAGTTTTCAAGTCACATGAAAAAGTAAATAAATGTGGTAGTGCGGTAGAGTTTCCTGCATATATACCAAACTATCAAGTGAAATGCCGCTTATACCGATGTAATACTTACTAATAACACATTATGTACAGAAAATGAAAAAAAAATCGGAACAGTTTTCGAGAAATTTTTCAAAATTTACTTTGAACTTCATGTAAGGTACTCTATATATTAATGTTTTAAAGAATTTCACAGCATTCGCATGGACAACAAGCAGATATTTCCCTAAATTCGATAAAAACCATCCGTTTTGTCAGAACCAGTGCACACGGGCGGACAAACGGATGGACCTGTCATGTTGAAAACCACTTTTTCGGTATCACGGGCACTCAAAACGGATATTTCCGTCGAAATCGCGCGATAATTTTTCCCGATTCCCTCTGTACTACGTACATGAAAAAGTAATAAGTTTCAGAATATATTTATGAAATGCGATGCCTATGCGAAAAGTTAGGTTACTAAATCAGTTGCGGTCCATGTCCCCAAGTAAAGATAAAATAAAATTAACCAAGCAAACATGAGTTATATTATGCAGCTTCTTGTTGTCAGATATATTTTTAAGAAGTCAATGATTAAGTTTTACTTCTTCACTTACTTTCTTGAGTTCGTACACACTGATCGCCATCGTTCTTTCTGAAGAATTTGCAGACGACCCACAAGAATACTGGGTCCATCAACAAGACGGAGAGGTGGAAACTCTTGCTTTATCTCGGATTCCGCAGAACTTGTAAAAATCACAGGTTTCTCTGGATTTCCCTGGGAAAAGAATAATAAAATAAGCAAAATGTGCATACAATTTAATAATAACCGCATATTTATGTTCTGCGAGAAGTCCAGAAGTTAATAGTTATATTCACGCAATTGGATGGCAAGAAAACAAGGTCTATTGTGAATTTAAATGTTTCTCAATACGTCCAGCTATGTATTACACAACAAATATTTCGTGAGCAAATTGACAGCAAACTTCCTGCAGTTCAAAGCTTTTCACACAATTGTACTGTTATTCTTTACAAAAAGATAAACAGTGATGGCAGAAGGTGTGGGGAGGGGCAATTTCTGGGTTCGGTAAATTGAGTCTTACGAGGTAAAAATGACCCTAGAAGAGATAAGAAATGCGGTAAATTGGGTCCTGAGCTTTGGTGAGACTGTCAGTACCTGTGAGAAGACAACAATGGAGTGGGGAAGGCGTATTAACAACTAGTGACACTCTGCCTAGGAAAAGCATGTGAACTCCAGCCTGAAGTCAAAAATATTAAGAACGGATTTTTTACCAGTTTAAACAAATTCTAATTTTAAGCTTGTTCATTCATGCAGAATATAGTTACAATATAAATTTCAGTATCTTCACCTTGTAATAAAAAACAAAACAAATAGACATACGCATGATTAAACAACTAGTCAGTAGTAAATAATAGGCAGCGGTATTTAGGACAATTCTTGGATGTTCCATCAACGTAATTGCAAATTGGTTAACAAAGAACTTTCGTGTTGGTGTCAGTTGAAAATCCGACAATTGAGTTAAGAGGGGTTCTACCGTATGTCAAACTTTCATTTGAGCTTTGTGGGTCTCTTCTGATTTAAGCGCAAACTCAGATATCAATATTTTTTATGACAACAGTACAATCAAGTATGAAGTACACAACATCCAAATATGTTATAAAACAAAACCTATAAAGGAAGTAGTTTACACATACAACTTAAAGGAAATGAAAAAAGTTTAACTATCAATTGAAGCGATCAGCGCAAGAACTCCCTAACCCAACTTTCTGGCAAATTTCTTTTTTCTCGCCCATTTTGTAGTCAAAGTTAATATCTTCGGTGTTACACACTGGATATTCTGCTAAGAGGAACAACGGGGATGGAAACGAACTAAGTTAGTTACATCACCTCGCCGCTGAAACTTACTTTCAGCTTCAAGAATCCCCTAGGGCCGGTATTACACGGTCATATTTCTATGTCGTATGTCTATTATCAAAGATATAGGTTTTCTCAACGAGAACGTATGTCATAGGTATATGGTCATAGCTAAAGTATTATCTAAGGTTGTGCATAACACGGACATATGTTTCATCTAAGTTCTTTGATAATAGACTTATGACATAAGCTCTTCAGACTAGGTATGCTTTTGTAGATCACGTACAACTGGTTAAGGATATTTTGCTTCTTTTATTGGGTGGCATATTTTTATCTTTAGGCACTGGCCAGCACTATATATCGTGGAAATAAAATGGGTCTTTCAAAGAGTAATAACAAAAAAAAACAAAGCAGCATCATAACTTGGAGTTAGATTGCCTTAATTTAGTAGGTATTGTGAAACTGGGAAAAGTTTTGAGACAGAGTACAAGTGTCCACGAAAATGATAGGATAAGGTGCAAAGACGACGTTGGACACGTATTTTCATCCTTTTGGGTCACGGGCAATCACGACACTCAACATACAAACCTTTTTTCAATCAATGAAATTGAATCCCTACAAAAACAATTACTCAATGAAATTTTTTTTGAGAGATGTGTCACATTTGCATAGACTGTGAAAGTTAATAGAATTGATTTCAAAAGTGGACAAAACGATGTTTGCTTCATTGCAAGGGATAAGTATTTCAGGTAGAATAAAATGTATTTAAAAACTTTTAAAATAATATACGACTACAAAATAAGTACGCTGATGCCATGGATTCCTGCTACATTCTATCCTTTTTTTAATAAAACAATTCAAAGTTATGAGGTTGGCGACAATGTAGAAATAGAGGATGAAGAATACTATAGTTAGAACATCGGTTAATGAGAGTAATGTTCTTCATTACCAAAGTTTCTTAACTGTTTGTTCATTCAACAACTTTAAATAATGATTTATGTTTCTTTCTCTACTAAATAACTGTAATTAATATAAACAGAATTGTTATAAATCTCCTAGCTAGCAAATATTATGAGTTACTTTCTTGGTTCATGTTCTCCTGCAAAAAAGACCTATATTAATGTTGCACGCACTGTCCGATATTTCTGAAAGGAGGTTTTTTTGAGTGTGGTAACAAATTGTTGTATTCAAGAAGTTAGTATATAAATTGAAATATGAAAGTTCTGAAATCCTGCAACTAATAGAATATTTTACAGGTTCACACGAACTTCTAACCTCAAATATATCGGGAGTTGGTTTGAGTGGGTTAGGGAATTCTTGCACCGACCCCTTCAATTGTTAAAAGTAGGTGGTAGTGGTGAGGCGTTGCCTGAGCTCGGCGACACACTAGACGAAATTCCCGTTGCGGACAGAATTCCGTCGACATGCGAAACAGTCGCACAATTGCGCACAATGCTGTCTGGTCTGGCGCTGGCCTAAAGCGTTAGTCTTGTCAACCGAAGTTTCCAACACTTAACACATTGTCTTTCAATTTACTTTCTTAAAAGAAGGGTAAACAGGATTCTATCATAACTGATAATAGAGCTTTTATAATTAAACCTGACCAAAGTTCATTTGAACGGAGTCGGTACAGCCTGCGGTGCAAGATCTTGAAATAAATTTAATTTACAATATACTTCAACAATATTTCATCAAAACATAAAAATGTAGTCTTATTGACATTTTTTGTTCAACGTCTTTCGAGTAGATTCATTATATTATAATCGGTCAACAGGCATTTAAATACGCAAAAGTATAGTAAAGATAAATTGAAAAACAAAGAGACTTTAAAGAAGGAACCACTGAGCTATCCTGAAAAAAAATCCATAACTCTACACTGAAGTACGTAAACATATTCAGTAAATTTTTGTAAACGTGCTGAGAAATGTAGGCAATAAAAAAAAAGGGTTTTACACGTACATGAAATCGTAACCGCATAAAATCAGGTAACAAATTAACAGAGGAAAAAAGCCTATCATACTTTATCGTCGACATTATGAAAGAAACTTCTTTCAAAACGACTTAAACTTTTACGCAGAATGTGTCGACGAATGAAACAAAATACCTCCTCTTTGTACCTCATCATTATCAAGAGAGAATTTTTCTAGCTAAATCATACTACTAAGATTTCCATTAAATGATTGGAAAAACTAAAACAAAACAACATAAAAGTAATACACAAGTATACTCCCGCATGAAATTTCAAACTAAGTCATAAAGTGAAATCGTTGTATTTGAACGAGGAATGAAGACGGATAGTTTCCAACAGTAAAAGGTGTTATGGACATCAATATTTGGACAATAAACAATCTGTGACTATTCATATTGAATTTCGTACATGGTACACTCGTAAGAGTAGTATTGCTGCAGCTATAAGACATAAGTAGATACACAAGAAGCAGGTACGTCTACTAACAACCCACCTGATGAATGAAGGGATATCAGATCCTCGTTGTTTCCCGGAGATGAGGAAGAAGAAGAATACATGTTTTTTGTCTGTGGAATTTGTAACTGATTAATCTTTAAATATATTAATGTAAACTAACAAAAACGAACATTTTTTTGATCCGAACGGATCGAGGATTATGTTTTTAGGAGATACCACGTTAAAAAATGCGCAGAGTATTCGAGACAAAATGAAACATTGTCATACTACGTTTCATTGTAAAATTCGGGTTGTTTGCGTAAATTAAAAAGTTCTGATTCCCAGATATTTTATCAAATTTCGTTATTATTCTTTATACTTTGTTGTCTTTTTTAAGCTTATTTTGTTTTCAAATAGTTTGTTTGGAAATGTATTATAATCACAATCATCAACTATTTTAAATATGCAATATCTAAAAATTAATAATTAATTGCAAAACAAAGTCTTTTTTATATTTAAAAAAGTACTATAAGTATGCATTTAAATTACATAAAAGTGCGATTTAATTCCGCGGAGTGTAAGTCCGTATGACTGTATTCGCACTAGTGCGCATTGTGTGGGCAATTCGTTTTTAAATCGCACTAACTTGGAAATGTCGCTTCGAAAAAACATATACAAACCTTTCTTGTAGGCAATTTAATGATCTATAAAATTCATTAGAACTATTTTTGCGATGTCAGTGAGGAGATATTTTCGAAAAAAAACATCTTTCGTGACCTTTGACCTTGAATAAAATTTCTAGTACAAGTGGGATGATGGGACTATTTCATTTGAAATGATGACCTTAAGATGTATAACATATTTTATCTCTATGCGAATTTTTGTCGAACTTCGCCTTTATTCAGTCTNTACCAAATTTCACCTCTATGCGAATATTTGCTTTGTGTAATGTTTATTTTTCCTGAACTATTCAATGTACGACATGAAATGAAGTCCATTTTTAACTCTTAAAATTAGGAGACACGCAACAGGAGTCTCTGGTTTCTCAGTCGATTTATTGGGAGAGGAGAATAAGTTAAATGGAATTCCCTTTTCATTTTCCACTAAGTTGAATCACTATCAATGACTTGCAAACACCACTTTTCGGATATTTAAGTAATTTATTTTTTTCTTGAAGCGGTAAACAAAACATTCACATTCAGCTCCATGGAAATGACTACTAAGAACGAAAGAACAATTTAACTAGACTTGGAAGAGAATTTGAGGTGACAGCAGTCATACCAGCGTGCTCCTTTGCCGTTAGTCATTTGCGACTGAACATCACTAATCGAAGTTCACAAACCCTGCGAAGTTCACAAACAATTTCATTCATTAATTACGTAGACTAAAACACCTTCCCTTCTATCACTGAAATATGTGTTTAATTATCTTCATCTGTCGAAAAAAGGTGGATGGTATGCACCTCTCGGGACCGCGCTCCAGGCCAACGGACTTCCGGGCGTGTACATCCGGAACACATGGGGAAGGCACTGACGCATGACGAAGTCATGTCGCAGTTTCGGTGGCACGATACAAATGAATAAGTTTTCTGAACTTGCACTAAGCTTCACTTCCAGGGCTCACGTGGATATATTGCTTACCCACAAAATTTAGTCTGAATATTAAAACGCTGTCGGAACTTAAGTGGGAGATACAGCGAGTAGATCTTTGAGCATTTCAATATAAAAGGCACTACGTAATACCTTGTACGAAAACAATGTACGGGGAAAATACATTTTTTTATTGCAAACGTTTTTTGGGAGAATTTACATCGCTTAGTACCCTGGAATACATAGATGTATTGCCACAACAAATGCAGGTAATAAACTGCAAAATTACAATCCCATTCATCGGTACCACAGAAATCTCTGTTCTAAACTTTCAACAATAGTACACGAGGAAGTAAATTTGACAAACATACAAATATATGACATTTGTCGATGACTAGGGCGTTTTGATGATCTCAATGGATGGCGTTCTTTGCCATAATAGTATCACAATTGGCAAGACGTATTAGAATTGAATAATGATTTAATCATTCTAGTCAATCATTTTAGGATCTTCTCTGGAGGGGTGGCGAATATCAGAAATGTATTATTTAAGAGATTGTTTTATTTCGTATGATTCGATTCCTTATTTGTATTAATGGGCTAGACTTCACTGACGTATTTATTTATATTGCTTATTACCTTGAGCTATCCGGAAGCAATCAAAAGAAATAAACATCCCGTTATTGCTTCTGAAATTAAGTAAGCTGTACATACAGTGAGAATACAAGTTCACAGACAATTTCGACAAGATCTAAGGAGGATACAGCAAAAATGTCTGTTTTGGTCCATTTTTAATTTACTCAATCAATTTCACGTTTTTAAAACAAAATCAACACATTTTAAACAATTTTTAAAATGTCAATACATTATCTTACTACTGCAATATGTATTGAGTGTGTTTAATACACAGGGATAAAGAAAATCCCATCTAAAATGATAATTCAAGGACCTCTTTCTTAATTTCCAAAATAAATGACATGATATTCCTTACACGTATCTTACACTTACCACTAAAATAAGCTTGACAATAATATCCTAGGTAACTCTAATTTCTCGAATATTTATTTGTACAATCCGAATTCCAAATTTCAATTTTGCATCTTTAAAGTTTTTCGAAATTCCTTACTATCTTTGAATTGGAAAAGGCCACGAAAAATCACGTAAAATTACACCTCTAAAGACTTACAGATCCAAGATATCTTCGCCGTATTGAATTGCCTGAAATTATGCCCTCAACTGTTTTGGGCCGAATAAAGTATCTTACAGCAACCACTAACCTAGCAGATATATTTTATGAAAATAAATTAAATATGAATATTTCTAGGAGCAGACACAAAATTTCTGTGAATTTTTTGTCTCGTCAGTTATCATGTCGCAGTCTATTCTTGCAGTTCGCTTACAAATCGCTATTGTTATTCGAGTTTCGACGTGATTTGACCGAAAGAAGTTAGAAGAATACACACTTAATAAAATTGCCCAAATATAAATTTTTGAGAAATTGTTAAGTAGAAATCGTCGAATTGGAATGTAAGAGTTCTCTTCTACAAGTACAACTTATTCAATTCGTTAGACATGGAACTTATATAGGAATCAAGTGACGAATTGCATCACCACACTTCCGTACAGAATAAGTACAGCTATTCATATATTTGTTTACCCATATATGTTCGGTTAATTGGAGGAGCGATAACCTAAGGTCGCGGGATCATTGCAAGGCGCCTGTAATTTTAAACACGAGAAGCAATAAATTTAAAATAAAATGTATTTCATGATCGCAAATAAACGGCAAACCGTTCTGTATGGGTTTTAATTTCAGTTTTGGAAGCTTCCCTTGTGAGACATGTTTCAAAGATGGTTAGATAACACATTATGCAAATAAAACCCCTGTAATCTTTCAATGAAAACGTTCTTATGTACGGAGATCTATGTCATACACTCTTCCTTGTAAGGACTTGAGGGAACGCTTCATGGATAGAAATTCAGTAGTTTCTTCTCATTTCGTTTCTTTTCGAACACAATGAACATGGACAGTCGCGAAATTCTCAAGGTATTCGCAATTCACTAAGCAAGCTTTAAAGTACTGAAAGTTTCACAACCGAAACAACGACGCAAAATGTTGTTACTTCATGAGCTTTGAGGATAGGAGACTAAGAAAAAAGGAACAACAAAACTGCATTTATCTTTTTCGATGAATTACTTTATAAATTAAGGCGAAAGGGGTACCAAGAAACACTTTTTCAAATATCAATCAACGTTCGGACGTCAGTAATAGTCATATCAATTACAACAAATAACCGTAATACACAATTAGCAAGTAAAAATGTTTGAAAATCGTATACCTAAGCAAAACTCTCACCAGACAGGCTATATTACAAAAGTTATTAAATATACCAAATCAGTGAGATCTGGTATTCCTAGGGATTCGTGGCCAATTTGAGATTAGATGAGAATGTGATTGACGGTTTAATATATTAATTTGCAGAGAATTCGTTTAAATGAATTAAGTCTTATTAATTTAAGAACAAGAGATTTGAACTTAGAATTTTGACAGGATGTTACTTTTATATTGTGTAGACTCACTAAGAAATTGTTTTATGAAATTTCGATTTTTCAAGGATGAGTTTGGGTGAAATGTAATTTTTTCGAAATTTTGCTATTTCCACTATATTTTTCAAATATATTGAGAAGCCATTTCGGTTTTTGTGAATTATCTGTTTATATACTTATCTTAAAACAGGCTTGTGGGTTTTTCGGCATTTCTTATTGTGTTGGGTGCAAACAGGAAGAAATCTTTTCAGGTTTTTGTCGTTCGCGACAACAGCATTCATTAATTTCGCTATTCATCGTGAACTAATTAAGGTATCATAACTGTTTGAATTTTTGTGCTATTTTTGTCTATTACATAACTAAATTGTTGAATTTCTCGTCATTTCTCTGCACCGTTGATTATGTTATTAATTAAACTTTAAGTAATATTGAATGAAAATGTTTCAGTAAGTTTTATTTTGCATTTAACAGTTCATTTTAGCATTTGTGTATCACATACAAAAACTTGCCACAATATTTGTTCCGAAAACTATTTCCGAATGTGACCACGTAATTTAGAAGGATTGTAGCCAAATAATTAAGAAAGCTTTCATATGAGAGAGAGACATTTCTTGTAGGTAATGAAGCCGTTTAGCAGGTGTACAACGGAGGAAAGAAAGAAGAAAGACCTTTCCTCCCCTAGCAGACCCAACTGCAACCCTTTCGGTAGCAGATGATGGTGGCAAATGACGCTACTCGTCATGAGCAACGCATTTGTCTTGAAAGCAGGATGGCAGTCCAAACGTCGGCTCTTCAACTCGTGACGCGGCAGACATCCGGAAGTCCATACTCATTCATGGTACTATAGTTCAACATTTTCAGAAAATAACTAGTAACTTGAGAAAATTAATTAACTGATGCTATCAATAAATCAAAAATTCAATTGATAAATACGTTATTTCAATACTGCAAACTACTAGTAGAACAAAGTAATCTCACTGAATTGGTTCATTCAACTGGAAAGTTAATTCATATTGATCGTAAATTTATACTACGTCAAATAACTACACAGATCATAAATGACAAGGAAGAAATTTGGTAGATCTGTGACTTCCCAATACTTCAATTTTTATCGGAATATGAATTTGGCTCACAAACATAAGATATCAAACAAAATCATTTGTCCATTTGTCTCTGCTCAAAAAACCACAAAGTATCGCAGGGAACAGTCCCGACGTAGTGCGCTCTAGACGATTCGGGGCGGCTCACGCTCTTTAGTTCTCCGACAATTGGAGAGTATTTGCAGGCGCCTACGTGGTCTCGCTGGATCGTGCTACTGTCTCAGCGTCGTTCAAGAGGAAGAAATTCTTTCGAGGCTGCACTGGATCCGGGCAGTCAGTCGGAACTCGGTAGTTCAATGGCAGGAGAAGCTGTACCTGCCATTCGCCACATCTCGTGAGGGACAATCCGCGGACGACTGGTTGATATCCACAACGACAGAGGGCATTCGAGAACACTGTTAAGTTAATGTGAACAGAAATTAATCTCAAAGGTATTCGTCATGTTATCGTGTTTTTCACACCTAATTTACTTGGGTCTTTACTTTTCGCAGCAGAAAAACGTGCATAAATTCGTTGGTTTTCTAGTAAAACGGTTCTAGTATGAAAATATTCGTTGATCTGCTTCTTACTTATGTGATGTGATAAATGTGATGAATATTCGAGAAATTGATATAATTGTATTTAAATTGGACATTATAAAACAGACCTCATTTTATAATGACGACTTTTGTAAATTTTGTGAGATAATTTTTCTTGCGTTTCAACCCTTTTAAGGCAATTGATTGATTTCTATGTTTGGAAAAAATATTAGTGCTCATGAAGAAGTTTCGTACAGTGATGAATTTATTCGAACGGGAAAATTCTTAAATAATTTTGTTACTACAATACTACTGACAAATGTGAAATAGCAATACAAATTGAACTTGATAACGAAAATAATTCCTTTCTTTCTTCGTTGTAGTTCCTTAATGTAGAAAAATAGATCATCATTGACAACTGAAGAGAAAAGATGAAAGTGTTGGAAGGGGAAAAATTGTTTCGGATGTGCGGAAACTGTTAGTTATGCTGATTGTTCAATTAGATCAAATACTAACAAAAGTGATTTGGGAGAAGCTAGAGAGAATTCACGAGTGTAAATAAATCCTTAGTTCCACTACTTTTCTTTCATTTTTCTTTCTTTCTCTTAGTTTCCTTTTCTTTCTTTACGGCAGTGTAAGGAAAGAACTCATGTGTTATGAGGTATTTGTCTTAAAGAAACAGACTATGGCCAGTTTATAAAAGAACCTCCAGCAAATGTTTAACCTGAATGATACATCAGTATCCTCCTTCCTGTGTTACTAACACAACACATGAATCTATGGCCAGTTTAATACCATAGCATTACCATACCATTACGAGAGTAGGGAAATTACAATATAATTTATAATGAATTTGACGAAATGGGAATAGAATTATCAGTAAAATCACAATGTAATAAGAATTGTTGAGAATCCATTCCCATATTGTAAGAAATGCATTAAAATACGTATAAAAGATAAATTATACTTTTTAAACATTTATATTAAAGTAAAAATGTGCAATCGATCAACAAACCATTCATTAAACAGACGGTAAATGTTGACAATTAATTGATGCTAATGAACCGTATGTTGCGAACAATCTGCTTTTGAGTTATATTGATAGATTATATCCAGCAACCCTTCAGAAACGAAAAACAAAGTAATACTTCAGCATCCGTGTCACCGCAGCTATTTTGAAATTATTTTTGTCAGTCATCTGCAGTTGGATAATTATTCTGCATTTTACAGACTTAGTTTACACATACAATGACGGAAAAAATAAAATATTCAAAATACTCCTTAAAACAAATAATTAGTTTTCAACCTCACGAACGTAAGCGGAGAACGGAATCAACTACACCAGTGTTTAATTGACCCACTTTAAGGCGAGGAACGGGAATATTACTCGCACTTGTAGCCATATTTTCTGAAAATAATGCAAGATCAACAAATATTATTTAATTTATTAATGTAAATTATTAAAATATATCTCCTCTCTAAAACCTGAAAGAAAATACTCATTCGTTCTTCTCTCTCAGCATCTTTAGTGTCTGCGAAGTTCTCATTATTCTACTTCCACGTGCGTGAAGTTTCATTCACAACTACCGCCTAGGGTTAATAGGAATTAACCTTCTATATTAACGCCGGTGCAGAAGTCGTGAAACTTCGCTCCATTCACGCTTCCAGACCTTTCCAGGCAATGACCCATTACTGTATTAAGAGGTCAACATTTTCTTTTTGTTTCGTCTTCCTTGCGTCCAATGTAACCTTTCATCCTTGTGTGGGGACGGGTGAATAGCTGTAATATTCTCAGGGATAGTCAATACAAAAGACAGGACGCTATAGAAAAAGTTGGTATCAGTAAAAATAATACTGTTCTCCACAAATGAGAGTAGAAATTTTCAGAAAACCAGTGGAAATGCCCATGCAAAAAACACATACTTTTTCTACCCAAAGTGGGCTAGAAGAAGTTTCTTGAAATTTCTTTATAAATAATTAAGATATGAAATAATAAGTAAACTTTATTGTCGAATGGTAACACGTAATTAAATGAAAAACATCATAAAATATGGTGCAGATACGTAGATGGATAGTTGTCGAATATTTAAAAAAGTCCGAAAAAAATGTTTGAAAAATGAACGTTGATATTACTTTCGCAAATAATTCAACAAATATTTAGGCGACAAAAAATACAATTCCGAGAAATTACTTAAAGGATAAAATTTTATTCCACAAAGAGACGGATTGTAGAACTGACCAAGTTTTCTGTGGCTCACATATAAAAAAGACTACTACTGATAATGGATCATCAGTATGGAGAGAAAAACGTAGATATTTCTACCAAAGCGGAAAAATAAAAGCAGTATTTAAATCAAAGGTTTAACTTCTCCTATTGTTAAAATCACGAAGGAAATGTTTAAGTTGTGATAAAGCAAGTAGAACACTATGAAATCTTTTCGTAAATTTACAATTAGGTTTGTAAAATTCAGGTTTTATTACTTTCCGGCCTGCAAGAAAATTGATACTTTGCTATTCCACTCCGTATAATCATTTTTGTACAAAAATTAAATCTGTTTATACAATTGTTCGATCATTCTCAAGGTCAAAACTTTTTTTTGCAAAAAAATCAAAATTGCGATCTTTGCCACATATTCGGTTTTACAATAATTTAGCATACTTTTTTTTAATTAATAATTGGCAAACTATCAATGGGACGCAAGACAATTATCAGATAGGATAGAGCATTCTTTCTGCAGTGAAGTTGTTCCTGATCAATTTTTAATACCAGTAACAACAAAGTTATTTGATAATATATGTCATCATCAAATTCAGCGCCTACAACCATATTCATTTCATACCTTGTGAGGGCACCGATCTCTTGCGGTCCTTAGCTTCCCCCATTTATTTATTTATGCGGGCATGTCTTGCGGGGAGGTTCAAGCCAAGAGATCAGTATTCTCCTAACCATAATCAGGGTGAGAGAATCGGGATGCCGGGGAACGTAAGGCACCGCACCGACACTTGCCTGGTGTAGGTGAGGGAAACTAAATCTGGAAACCACCTAGTTTGACCAGGCGGGAGATCGAACCCGCGCTCTCCCTCTGCGCGAACACGCTTCCACTACACCATTACAGTCGTTAACTTATGAGCTTACAGTTGATAACTCTACATTTTCCATTAAATTTCATATGGTATGAACAGGCTTCACTTATATGTACCCTATTTCAATTACAATTATGTCTCAAATTATAAAAACTAACAAAATATACTTCATCTAATTTTTGCCCATTACAAAATATAACGTTATCCAAAAGTTACCTGTAATTTATATTATAAATGAAGTCAGTAGATTGGTGAAAAATAATCTTCAGGCAGAATCTCTTACATGCTTGATACAGAGGTGTTAAAAAGTTAAGAAATAAAATGTATTCCTTTAACGACTGAAAATACACTATTCAATTAATTACGATCTTTTCAGAAAATATTTGAAAACTGTTACATTCGACCACTAAAGTATAAAAAAAATTGAGCAATTCAACTACAAAAACATTTACAAGCAACCTGACTGTCAACTTGCATGATAGAAAAAGTTGGAAGCAAATTTTATAATATTCCGAAGAAAAAAGAAACAAATAATTAATACAGCAATCATTAGGATATTTTTGAGACACTGGAATTAAAAAAAGATACGTTAATTTTTCGTAATAAGAAAAAATCTCTTACAAGAAAAGAAATGATATTCTCAGTAATTTAAATTCGAACTTTTGTTCACAAAGAAGAGCTGAGTTCCCGTTCCTATTCTGAGGATAAAACTGTTAATCATGTGGTTTTATTTTGTTCAGTGGTTAGATTGTAAAGAACGTAGAGTAAATTGTTTAAAAAGTTTCGAAGTGGTTCATCGATATCCGAATAGATTTCTTTCGTTAATGCTTGACCACTCATTTTTCTGATTATTATTTCATTGAGCACTATTCAAAACAAATTAAATCAACGATCCTCCCATTGTACTAGCTTGGATTTTAAAAACCTACACTACACTCTAAAATTCTTCCAGTGGATCTAGCACTCTAAAAATGAGTATGATATCATTTCACTCATATACAAATGGAATGTAAGACTGTTTCAGTCTAATCAATTGGACTGTCGTACACACTCTTTGAGTCACATTCACTCGTATTTTGGAGCACCTAAGAGATTCCTGATCACTCGCTCATCGATAGGTTGTTGACTTGCCACGAGTGAATGCAAACAGTTGGGCATTCTCTTGAAAATGACAACTGTTGAAGCGTTAACAAATATAAAAGAAAATCTTGCTTTTAGACCTATTTTTGTAATGTTCAAGAAAATAACACAAGAAATAAATTTATAACAAATAACAAAGAATTAATGTACACAACCATGCCAAAGTTGAGTACATATAAAACTAAACTTATATGAATAATAGGACACAACACAAGCAGGCAGGAAAATAGTTTTGAAATTGTTATCAGGTTTTTGAAAGTATCGCAGCAGTAGTGTGAAGTAAAAGACGACTTTAACTTTTATTAGAATCAATAAATTCTTTTACATTGTAGAAGCTCTGCTGCAGAAGGTAGCTTTTAACCTCGGATTCAAAGAGATTTAATTTAATAATATATTTTATATTTTTTGGGAGGGAATTATATAGAATCATTTCCGAATGACATGGACCTTTATGGCGAGGAGCGGTTGACACTTCAGGACGATGAAAAATACTCCTCTTGCGAGTATTGTGTTCGTGAACATGACTTTTGTTCGGAGCAAGGGTGGCACTTCAGTAACTCGGTCTCAACAAACACAACCGTTTCATAAATATAAATGCAAGGAAGTGTTAAAGTATTTAATTCCTTATGTTAAATGGTTTAAAACATTGTTTTTATGAAGATTTACGGAGGTCCTACATTATATGAACTTCTCTGTCCGGGACAAACGTTTCGGTCATCATACTGTGGCGTTCTTCAGGGCGATGTCAGAGTCGTACAGACCTAAGTCGCTGTCATACTCTGCGAGGTCGAACGAGTCACGCGTCGGTTATTTAGGTTCTGTTGGGGGGCATGATGGCCGAAACGTTGGTAGTTGTATCTACTAAGACGCGGTTTGTCCCGGACAGACAAGTTCATACTGACACCGGCCGCGAAAGCCAACGCTTATATTTATGTCCTACGTACGTGCACGGTAAAATGTTGTGTAATTGAAATTCCAGTTGAGTTTTATTCACGGTCCACGGGATTTTCTGTCTGAAAGCGAATAAAGTATATTGGAATCTTAATGAAATAGATTCAATGTTTCAATTGTACGCACTAAAAGAGAAAGTTTTATTTTTACTTATAATTTTAACCACGAGGATAATGTAGGAGGACTATGGAGTATTTCCATATACTACAATAAAGTTGAAGAAATCCGTGGCGCAAATAGGAAACGTAGGCCGCTAGGAGGTGAAGATAACCACGTGGCAAATTCTAAAGTCCTTAATAAAAATAGAACTGCCCGTCAGTCGTGATCACAACTTTAGAGCACATAATTTCTCATAACAGTCATACAATCTATGCACAAATTCCCACAGTCTCTTTGGCGCCCCAGCTGTCGCTCGGTTGTCGCCTCTTATTGTTAGAGTATGGAGAAAGGAAGGGAGACAACACAATCATGTGACGAACTACAGTTGACTCAAATCACAATGAGTACCTGCGCGCAGTATTTCCCGGAAATATTACAAATTTTGCATTACAATTACACATTGCTTATGAGTATATAATTAATAAATGTACATTCGACCAAACAAGCGGACTTCCTTCGCAAAATGTAACTTTCAAAATTTGTTCATTAAATTGACTTTTTATGAAGGAAATAGTCCGCTTATTATGGTCGAATTTAAATTTAATAAATCCGCATTACATTTCTGCCCCTGGTGGTACTGTTTATTGAGAACTCCAGCAGATTCGAGTCATCCTTATTTCTAACAGAACGTTTTTTACCAGTCGAAGGCTGGTGTCTTCATTAGAAGTTGATTTACAGCAGTTTGTGAAGATAAAGGGGGTTTTCTCTTTAAGCGACGAGTTGACATTTCACTATATGCAGGAGTTAAAATTCACTCGAATATATTGAGTTGAATTTCATTCGAACAAATCAAGTGCGTAAATGCAACAGTGAATAAAGCAATATCTGAATGACCGAACTAATCGCTTTCATGGTAATGATGTATATTTGAAACAAAATGAACATACGATTTTTAATTAATCGTAAAAAGGGTTTAAGAGAGTGGCTGTGTATAACCAGATACAACTTGACAAAAATGTATAAAAAATCGCCCTAGTGGGACTCAGTCCCTGTCCATCGTGGTCGCAAGGCCAGTACGCTAACCCCTACACCCAGTCAACTTTCACTATGCTCCTTGACCACGGAGCCATCTTGGGGGAAGAGTCATATAAAGCCATTAAATATTTCAATCCATTATGGTAATTAGCATAAAATGCAAAACTGATATTGATCTTTCTCATGCGCAGGATTGAATTCTACGACAATTTTTTTTATACTGGTTTATTACAATCACTTTGAAATTTGAGGTAGAAACGTGTATGGACTTCCGAATATTACAGATTCCAGTTGAGATTTTGTGTATTTTCCAGTGTTAAAAAAAGAACTAAAACGATCCCACTCAGAAATAAGACCATGGCAAAGACATTTTATAAAGATTACCCGCTCACCCCAAAATTCACCCTCTCTGTGCGACATCAAAATCGTTAGAGCTATTTCGAAAAAAAGAAAACCTGAAATATACATAGGTGTACGTACATATGAACATGGGTACAATTATCACTCAATAATAGTATGGGATAGAAGTTATCGATGAATCATTTCAGTAGGAAGCGTTCCGAAATTTAAACTCAAATAACCGCGCTATCGACAAAGTGCGCTAGCTTGCCTGAGCGACAAAGGAAGTCGTCGTTGAGGCTGAACGCCATGAATAAATGAGAGATCCCACATATCAAGAAAATATCAAAATAAATAAATAAATTTATTAATAAAAAAGAAAATAGTGCGTAATCCACAAGTTTAGTGGTACTTTAAAGGAAATCTGAGGCAGAGTTGCCTCCCTACAACATCGATCGGGTCCAAGAGATTGAATAGTAAACGGGGTATGAAGCAGAAGAAATGAAGTACCATGTAATGACTGCGATAAGGTATCTAAAGAAGAAACAGGGTAATACCTGGAAAAAAAGTTGTCGCAGCATAAAGCTAATGTAAATAAAAGTGTTCCTCAATGTGGCTCAGGGCAGCATGCAAAAAATTTCAGAAATGCATTCAATTTTGAAAAGACCTAAATTTTGAATGGAATACTTACAGAAGGAAAACTAAAGAAATGATAAATATTATCAAAAAATAAAGTAACATGTAACAGGAAGTCTGATGTAGATGCATTGAGTATATACTAACTTTATTATAAATTATACTTAATGTTTACATAAGTTACTCATTTTTCTCTATGTATGTATACATGATAGTCATGTTAATGTTTTATTATTTTGAGATGCCCGAGTTCTAATTAATTGTAAGACTTTACATGTCAGTTAAGATAAGGACTGTTTTATGTAATGTATAATTGTTGTAATGAATTGAATTTATATTGTTATTTTAAGAGTATTTGGTGCAGGGTTGGTGCAACTGTAGATGCTAGAATGTGGGTTAGTATGTGTGAATGTTTGGATAATTTGTTCCGTATGTATGAAAATAAGTAGTCTGTTAAGGTATGTGCACATTTCGAGTATTAATTTAGAAATATTAGGCACTATTGAATTTATAGAGCAACATGTATGATGGTTGTAGAGGCGTAGTGTAGACATAATGCTAGTATGTACTATAAGAAATCCTGTTTCTTTAAAAATACATCCCTGATGAAGATCCGAAAAGTTTCGAAACGTTGGCGAAAAATTGAGTTTCGTTTATATTTGAACTAAACGAAAGGAAAAAAACATTATCCCAGTATGAATCCTGAGGTCAACAACAAAGGATAGAAGAGAGAGATATGCTGTACAACATAAAAAACGTAAATACATAACATGAAAAAAAATATGAAAAACATAATTTTCAAATTTCATTCTGAAACGAAATGGAAATGGCTTTAAACATCAATAGAGTGTTTTGACATATACTTGAACATAATTATAAAACATGTTATGTGGTGGATCTGACGGGGGGGGGGCTAAGGGATGTGTTTCGCACACTTTTCACTAAACATCTTCATAATTGAGAATGTGAAGCAGAATTTTACAAAACCATCGTCTTTTATTAGGAGCAATGTACAAAATATGACAATACGTGATCTTGAGGATTGGTCAATCTTGGCATGATGAATCAGTTTGCCAAATAACTTTGATCGTGTATGGGTGAAGTTTCTGGGTTGGATACACACTAACACAACGTCAATCATATTAGAAAAAACTTCATGTAAAACTAGTTTGAAAAATAAATCTGATCGTACACAGGCACCTTAACAGAGCAACTGACACACTGCTCAGACTGTTGAAGGATACTAGGAGTCTTCCATTGGTACATCAGATATGAGGACGCACGATGCTCAGGCTGTCTGTCTTTTAGATTCATCAGATTACAAACAATCCTGTTCAGATGGCTCTTCAAGCCTGGGTTCTTCGTACAAACCTTCGCTGCTAATCACTAGAGAAGTAGCGAGAGTTGAAAATGGATGATGTGTGAATGTTTCTCAACAAACCAAACAACGTAACTGAACCAAATAGAAGTATTCATTCTAATCTCCGAGAGCATTTATATTAAATACTTTTAATTTGACAATCAGTTCCATTGCCGTGTTCAAGTATTTCCGTACTCGTCTCTATCTTCAGGGTCGGTCCGAGCCATTTTGCCACCCCACGCTAATGAAAATTGACCCCCACCCCCACGTACTGTGCGTTATTTCGGAGTGCATGTTATTAAATGCATTTATCTACCAACTGTGTAGTAAATACAACATACCGTTTAAACAACACAAGAATCTCAAACAATGGTGTCAATACATCCATACTATTTATAACTATTTATACATAAAATATATTGACACTGAATTTTAAAATAAGTGAAATTCATTTTTAAAGTGTGGGGGTACTTCATATATTTGGATACTGAAGTGTTCAAGTAACATAAATTCGGAACAAATACTCTCATTTCTATTCTGACACATCTTATAAAAACAAAGAACATACCAACGTGAACATCACATCATTCTTCGCACACATTTCTTACAAAATCTCTCGAGTCAATCAGAACACAGGGAATCCAAACATTAGTTATATCTATAATTTCCATTAAAATAAATTACATTAGTTATATCTGTTACAAAATACTATACAATCTTCTTCAAAAATCAAAATAACTTCAATGTTTAAGAAAATGATAGTGAAGTTTACTCACAAGTTCTTAACAATACACATCTTCTCGAAATTCAAATAAAAGATTTTTCCCATCTCCAAATAACATTGAACCGACAAGGTCCTTTCAGTACTTTTCACCTTTCAACAATAAGTTCCCTAAACCTCAAAAGAAGAATATTTTTTATTTTTCTGCAACGGTTGGTGCTAAAACGAAAAACTTTCTATGAGTGCGGGTATTTTGGTAATAAATTAATTATAGAGGTTTTATAGGAGAATACGTAAGCAATTTTCACCTAATCAATTCTTCGTTTTTATTTAGTTTAGTAAATACTTTAGTTTCAATAATACACTTTAGAAAATTATAGATATGTCTTTAAACTTCTCTAATCCTTCACCTATAATTTTACTTTACATTTTCTTATATTTTGAAAAAAAATGGTAATGATTAATTCAAATCTTCTTGGATTCTCCTTATAGCTTTGGATGCTACTGCTTCGGACATTAATTGATTTTTTGAGACTGGTTTGAAGTTGTTGTAGTACTTACTGACTTGTGAGTCCCATGTTTCTTACACAGAGCCAGTTTTTTTTAAATTCTACTTCCTTTATAACCAGCACGAGGTCCATTTATCATTATGTAAGCCAACAAATCAGTAGAGCCAATCTCTTCATATGAGAAAATAGTTGGCAGCAGGGCGTTTATTCATTACGAAGGTAATAACGGACGCCCAACTTTCGCAAATAGCTTCTGACTCTGGAGTACTTATAAAAAAATTTAAGTAGTTTAATACCAGTAGGACATTTCTGTTCAGGATCTGCCACTATCAGTTGTCAGAGACCGTCCTCGTGCCAGGGTATAGACGAAATTTCCGTTTATACCCCGCGAGAAACGTTCATTCTGTACGATCTTTCTGCAGCCCTCATTTTCGTTCTGCGACAATGTCGCATCGTCGCCCGATGTTCTGCTTTGGAACCTTACACATTACTCGTACATTACACGGAGAGTTAAGTCAATTTCAATACTACATGGATGAAGATCGTGACGTGCCGAGTGGCGTGCCCGTCAGGAACGCCTGCCCCTCCCACCTTCACCAAGCAACTGCCCACCGGCATTTTGAGACGTAGATAGTGAATACACAACGAACGTCAACAGGTGCGGACATTATTCACAAAACTAAAATGAGTCATATTTATAAATTAGGATCAATCAAATTTACAGAGTAAAGGATACTACATCAACATTTAATAATGGTTGTAATTCCTAGTTAACGACGTTTCTAAATATATTTCCAGTTTTCATACCAATCAGTAACGACAGTTGTGATGATAATTTATTCATATTGATTGTTAGGTTATTTCAGCAATAAGAATACATACTTTCGGTTCAGTATTAAATAATTCCCCCTGGTTTTTCAATCTTATAATGAAAGAAGAGATAAACAAATATTTGCAGATGTTTTGCTTGTTAATTTTGCAATATGGATTCAAATCTGTATGAAAATTGAAAGAGGTATTCACACGAGGAATCTTTCTATTACAAGAGAACAATACGGCCGTAAAACGTTTAGTTTGAAAGATTACAAATAAAGTTTTAACTAATATAATGCAATTAATTAGGATTTATGCATTTTATAAATGAATTTTCTACTACCTGCATTATAAAGTTACTTTAGAAGCAAATAAGGAGCTTTCCTTTAACAAAGAATTACAATACGATGTTTCTCCCGGTATTTACGCGTATTTTAAGAATTTTATCGCTGTTACATTGACTTCGACTAATTCGTGAACTAAAACCGCACTTATGAGTCAAATAGTATACACCTCATATTTTTCTTTTAAAGAATGATACAGATAATGGTTTCTGAACAAACAAAGAATAGTACTGTCCAAACCCGGGCTGACCCATACGGCGACTGCTTCGTTGGTGGTAACCTCCAACTGAATAATGCACAAAATCTAACATCTAGTTTAAAATCAGTTTGGTCTGGATATATTATTTGCTGAGTAATTAATTAACTCGTATTGAATTATAAATGGTAAAAATGATGCGCCAAAATATTTAAAATGCCAGTTGGGTCAACTAGTTGAGAAACGATTCTCACAAAAGAATGGACTGATAGGTAAACCTGAAGAAATAAGTTTACTTGAATTGTATGGATATATCTTAAACAGGGGGTACGGTAAAAAGTTGGCACTGTTTCAGAAAGTCAATCAGTATCAGAACGAAGCGAAAACATAAGTCACTGTATTCCCCCTTCCACGGAAGATTCGAGTACACTTATTTTTTCCTGACATTCCCACCACACGTAGCCAGCCAGGGGACTCTAAGTACTCAGCATTCCAAGGAGAGGTCTTCGGCTTCACTCATTTGTCCCCCTTGCGCACGTAGCAACGCGGCGCGGCGCGACGCTGCCCGGAGCGCGTGGGTGCCCTTGCGCGACGCACGCGAGGCGCGGAAACAGGTGCTCCGAAAACTCCACTAGCCGCAAGACCAAAGAAGAATCCCGAGGATGAAAGAGATCGGAGAGGAAGATGAAGAAGAGCTGGCGCCCAACGGCGAGTTGAGGGAGGAAGGAGAAAGACGGAGAGTGGGGATGTGGTGGAAGGGGGATCGGGGCACATCGATGGTGGTGGTGGTGGGAGCGGCAATGGATGCACGAAAACGGCGAAGCGGGCGGAGGCCGAGGTGACTGACTGCTGGTGATGGCAACGAAACGTAGGCGCCGCACCGGGCTACAGAGCGCGTCCGTTCCGTTACGGTTCCAGACAAGAGGTTTGTCAACTGAGAACTGCCTCTGTGAAAATAAGGCTGAGGTTGCATTTGTCGGATATTGACTATCATTGCAAACACTCAAATATTCCTTTTAAAGCAGACTAAAATACGTAAATTGGCGAAACTTCCAATTAACGTGTTTTTGGTCCCTGAACACGAAAAAGAAGTGATTTGTCACAGATGAGAGTGATTCACAACACCAATATATTCTGTTAGATTTTTATAGAAAAATAAATCACATTTCATTCAATCGTTCTTACCTTTCTTGAGGCCAAGGAAACAATTTACGGCCGCATATCTTTTTCCTTATCTACAGACGATTTTTCACTTATTTCATTTTGACACAACGAACGGAAGTTAAATTTCATTTGTTCAAAGCAATTTTAGTAAAACTTGTTACCATCTGCATGTAACGCAGGTGATATGAATTTGTGCTTTTTACAGATGTTGATAAATTGAATCCGACAGTGGCAGAACTAATATATATTATATAGTGTGTGCGTGAAACTAATTTAGTACGGAGTAACGATCTCTGGCAATAGTTATACGTTCAGTATAAATATAACATCAGTCTCTAGATCAATGTTAAATATCATCTAGCATTATAACCTATCGCGTAAACGACTGTGAGTAAAAAGAACACTGCCCAGTAATTAAGGAAATAATTTTATTTTTGTTTTTTCAAATTTCAGTTGATTGCGTCAGTAATGATTAATAATGTGATATAAATGTCAGTGCCAAGACCACGAAGGTTCTAGGATTTTGCCACGAGTATTTCCAATTTTTTTAGTACAGGGTGGCGTGCCGGTGTCTCCCTTCCTCCAGAGTTACAATATGGGGGAAAAAAGCCATACAGTTGGCAAACACACAACATTAAAAATAAGGAACAATGTAAATTGTTTTTGGTCAATCAATTATGGCAGAGTGAGTCTGGGGAGAGGTCAATCCATCCCTACTACCGCGAGCCACCTTTTTCCGTCCAAGTGGCGATTTATTCCAATATGAGCGTTAAAAATCAATAATATTTACTATTGAAAAATATGTCATGAAAATAATTACTAATAATAATTTTTAAAAAAACAAAAATGTTTTGGAAATAAAACGAGAACAAAACTATATTATAAAGAAATACTACGCGGCAGTTAATAGCGTCATAGATAGAATAAGCGAACAAAACTCAGTTTACATTGACAAGAAAAAAATGGTATTCTGATTCGACGAATGGAAACCCAGTTTCTTTTATAAAGAAAACAAAGTGAATTAGTTTTCGTTAAGACAATGTCTGCACGCATCACTGTCGTTTAATATCAGCCAGTTAACGTCATGTCAGTCAAAGAACTTAGAATGATTTAGATGAATTGATAAATAACTCACTCACGAAGAACAATCGAGTATTTTGCTCCGACTCTTCGACTCCGTGCCGTAGAATCCAAATAGATCGACGAGCTGTATACTTGGGACATAAAGACATTTTTGCATGTTTACTTGAATAGGAACATCCTTTTACTGCACAATAATCAGACATCTCTTTTGTATCGTTGCTCATTGTATTTCATCTTTCCTTTACTTACAGGGCGAGGTCGCGACTTGGGAAATTGACTTCGGGGTGGGACTTTGTAGAACTATAGTACCCCCTAAGGATCATCGATTGTCAAAGTAAGAAAGCACAAAACCAACCTTTTCCGAGAAAAATACTCTCCAAGTTTTCATTTCAATGTATGAATTGAGCATTTAACCATCGCAGTTGTGTAAAGTGCTTACCCACGATGTAACTGGGGCTCTATCCTCCTTGAGGGAAATTCTTTTTGTGAATGTATTTATTTGAGATTATTTATTGTAATTATTTGGGAATATTAATAATAGTACTACTATAATTGTTTATAATGAATGAGTTCTTCACACCCAAATTTCTTTTCAGCCATCACGTCTATTGAATTTAAGTAAATGTCTTCTCCCATCTACATTTCTTCTTGCGATTGAAACAGAAGATTCTAATGCGATCAAATTATGTTCTTCTAGTAATCTTTGAAATTAACAACCGTATCTTTCAAACTCAACTTTGAGAAATCACTAGAAAGTCTTTAGTAATTTCTTCATCTCCTCAAACGTTTGCAATTTTTTTATCTGCAGATGATACGACAATATTGAACTATTACTCTGAAATTTGAAGAGAGCGATACGAAACTCTCCATTACAAAATTAAAATTTTACAAAATTCAATAATTGACTGACGCTTTGTTTTAAAGTTGTATGTATTACAGTAGGGGATACTTAAAGTTTCGGTCACTTGAAGGTCATTGCTTCAGTAAATTAAAGATAACGGATTTCTTGAGACAGTAAGATTTAGTTTCATAAGTTATAGTTGTAATTTAAAATAAATAATGTCACAATTAAAAATAAATTTAAAGTACTATTAAAATTCTTATTAATGAGCATTTTTTAAATTATAGTTTTAATTTTACTTACAATATTCTGAAAAAATAGTTTTATTAAAAAATAATTTAACAAAAATTGCACTAAAGGAGAATAGAAATTCAGCTACTTCAAACGTGGACAAGCATGCTACCTATTACACGACTGCGATGTTGAAAATGACGGTTGTGTTCAATATATCCATTGAAATAAAAACTTTGAGAGCTTTTACCCTGGAAATGGTTGGCTATTGTGCTTTCTTCCTTCGACAATCGATGGTCCTTAGGGGGTACTACGACCCTAAGAAGTCAATTTCCCAAGTTGTGACCTCACCTTGTTAGTGAATAACTTTCAAAATGTCATTGATTTGTAAAAATATACATCAATCGCAACGGATATTTACTAATGAACGCAAACCGTCAAAAATAATGATGTAAATTTTGAGGTTTTACGTGTGTTCCATGGATGTACCGAGAATGCATCTCTGTAGAAATGATAATTATCGAAACAATTTATTCAGCTAAATGAAGTTCGATTAGAAAAATCAGGCAAAAATATTTTGAAAAAAAAATTGTAAATTATTTAGGCATACGTATGGATTGAACAGCAATGGTTCTTAGAACTTCAAAATTCGCTCCATTCTGACGAAAAGCATATGGAGCCAATCAAAAACCTGGACACGCATGGCCACAGTTTCTAGATTCACTCTGAATCACGATGGATATGTGCGCCGTCACACCTCATTGCAGAAGTTTGTGTCTTCCACGAATTGAAAGTCAACAGAGACTACACACAGAAAGTTTCATGTTCATTTTAACACGGTGCCTTTTCGTAGGGCAGGCAGACCTTAGCCGTTCTGTTCAATTATTCTTTAAATTTTATGGTGTTTCACGAACATGGTGTTCCAGAAATCGCTCGAAATTTTAATCCGAAACATTGTTTACTAGTGAGTGGTATTAGATAAGAGTGATGCTCATTTTCATTCGGATAGTTCCGTAAACAGAACGAGTGGTGCAGGACAACAAACTATCCCCATGAAATGCGCTTGCAACCATTGCAGTCTCTTTGCATTATGTCAATTTGGAATTGTAGAAACATTTTGCCTTTACAAAGGAGAAACGAAGACAGTCAACTTGAGCTTTATGTGGCAATGCTGCAGACGTTTGTTGTTAATGAACTGAGAAGAAATGAGGTCGATCCCTTAACTGCTAATTTTCAACAAGCCTGCGCTAAAGCGCACACTGCTCGTACTAGCATGATATTAATTAGGTTCATGTTTGCGAATGTGATCTCACAATTCGGTGAAAACGCAAGACCTGCAATTGTTGCATGTTTTTTCCAGTTAGCCATTGTGAAGAAAAAAGTAATCCGCCACCGTATTGGGTTTAGAGTAACGTCATGGACGTCACAAAGCTTATCACATACTACTCGTCAAATTTCCTTTGATACTCATGTCGTGGATTTTGAAGAAAAAGGGAAGCTGCTATCCTAGAAAGTCCGCCATATTGGAATCATAATGATATTAGGTATCCTATATTGTATTGCTATCAGAATCAAAGCTCGATTGGATGTGGGTCAAATTTTAACACTAAAAATTCACCCTTGATTCACTCAGGAGTTCGAACGCACAAGGAAACCATATAAATAAATAAAGCAGAATCCTGAGTGGAACTGCGCACTCAGGAATACAACCATCTTACTATCTCAAAATACTCAGTCATAGTTCATCCAGTGTTCGTCGACACACAATGGTTTCTCTGCTCATTCAAAGGGAGAACATGACATCGTATATGACATCAAATTTCGAAAATTAATTTCATAAATAGATATTAAAGTGCTGCGCCTTTTTAACTCATTTTAACACTAATCTAATTTTCACTCCTCGAGTGTCATTATGTATTCTAAAGAAAAATTATCACTCATATTGAACACTCGAATAGTCACAGTCTCTAAAATCTATCAATATTAAAACTACATAAGAATATTTTAGTCACACAATGGGTCTCATAAGTAAATATGGAGACTACTGTCATTCAAAGTGGAGACGGCGAAAGAGATCCGGATTGAAAAGTTCCGGAGCCAGTCCTCGGGTAAACAACGGAACTACATAAGCTAGCAAAGCAATTCTGGCAGAATTGCATATTATTATCATAAACAATTAGTGCATATTTAGTGCACCAGAAAAAAATTAGTGCATAGTTCTTTTAATTGTTATTAATTTTTTGCTAACTTAATATTCAGCCAGCAGAGCACCTCAAAAACACTAAAACATTCCATTATATTTGAATGCAATTAAATAACTATTTTAGTGCTCGATTAGTACTGTAAGAAAAATACACATCTGACCATGATCGCAAAAAATGTAACAAACAAATTGCCTGAAAAATAAAATAAAATTAAACTCCCATACCTTCCACTTTAAGACAGCATTTACAATTACATTTACAAGTATTACTCGATATCTACATATTTAGTGGACTAATAAAAAATTTAGCGCAATAATTTTCAGAAAGTTAATAATATTTTCCCATCTAATATTTGAGCCAGCAGTGCATTGGAAAAAGTTCGATAATTCTTTGATGGCTGCCCTCAAAATACGCCAGTATTGACGTTCTTGACGTCTATTACCAGGAAAATAGACAAAATTATTTCTTTTTTATTTTTATTATATTTATATGCAGCCACTGTAAAAACCATTAAGCATTTTAAATTACAAGTATATTCCCGAACATGCTCCGCCACTACTACAATTTGGTGAATAAAGAAACTATCTGAAAAATATAGACTTTATATTTAGAATAGGCGAAAATAGCAAGACGAGTGTAACATAAATTTTCAATAAAGTGTAACATAAGAAAAACACATGCGAGTTGCTAGTTACCTATTAGAATATTGTTGAAAAGCCAAAAATATCATGTTAACAACAGTAGAGCAGTCTTTTTATATGAACACCGAAGTTCTAGAGGAAACAAACATACCATAGTAACAAACGGCTTCATGCAAGTACGTGATCTAATCAATAATTGAGCTTCTTCATATACTTTCGATCACTAGCTTTCGCCCACTAGTAATTGCTTTAGACGAGACTCCGAAACAAGACTTATTTTAAAAACTGAAAGAAGTTTCCTATAATGCATATTCAAACTCAACACTTGAATTAACAAAAGCGAAAAAGTGAGAAAGAATGGTTTCGGTATCAATAAATTTTCATGAGATACCCAATCGTATTCAACAACAACAAAAAGCATTTGCAACATTCGCCTGTACCACTTCCGCTCTTATCGCTTCATTTAGGACCCCCCCAAAAATACTTGTGTTCTATGACCGCAATGCACTAATTTAAACCCCTTTCAGGTTCTTCACTTCTTCCGATAACGTTTCACTTATGCAATTGTTTGCTCACACTTTTATCTAATCTACAATATGTTAAAGACATTAAACAACTGGCATTCTGAGAGCGTTTCTCAAAATCATGTAGGTATCTTAACTGTATTATCAATTTAGAACTGTAGTCTCCGGCAAAATCAGATGCGTATCATTGCGTATTTAATTTTCTTTTAATGCTGTGCCATTAACATTTGTTGAATTGCATAGAACAGTAAGTGAATTTCGAAAATGTTGAAGGGGTTGACTAGCTTTGCTTTTCAGAAGAATAACTTTCAATAAATAGATTTTAAAGTAAAGCGACAGGAAAATATTAAGGCTTATAGAATTGACTGCAAAAATAGGTTTTAAATATTAATTGTAATTCAATAAACGACATAATTATGAAAAACGCCCTCCGATTGAACGATACGAATCAAGAGTCAAAAGCGTTGTAAAATAATAATCATTCAGTCGTGCTATACCAATGTATAAAATACCTATACCAATATATAAAAACAAGAGAGTTTGTGTTAGTGTGTGCCTGGAGTGACTGCCACGCAGAGCAACGACTGATAGGTCAAAAGTTTCGAAATTTTGCACACATGTCCTGCAGGAGGGGTCAAAGAATAACACAAATATTTTTCGAAACATCAAATTCAATAATATTAAATTAATTTTTGAGCGTTTCTTCGTAACAGTCACGGAGCGCAGAAACCGAAGTCCTAGCTTCGAAATTCGGTACACGCGTTCTCCAGGATGGGTTCACGTGTTGATTCTTTTTTTCTTTTTTCTTTTTAGAAATTCGACATAGTTTGCATTTAACCTTAAGGTGAGACTACCGCTCCAAATTCGTCAAATCACTGAGAAGTATGATTGTTTTCTTTATTTTTATTGTAATTGTTTTATAACACAGCACAATGAATCATAATATTGAAAAAACATGATATAATTTCTATCTATCAGTTAATAGTGCAGCATTAACAATATTTAGGAACTCGCTTGACTCGTTTGAAATGCACAAGAGCATATAAAAACATGACCGAGCACAACGGTTTCGTGATTTATGAATTACACCTAGGAAAAAGTGAAATATATTGTAGTCCGGTGACATACAGATAGAAGTGATGAAAAGAGACTACGGAAAATATACTACAAATCAAAGTAAATTTCTACCACTTTCGTGATCTAAAAGTTGGTCTTCTGTTGAAAATAAGTGTTCCCTCCATATTGTATTACACCAATTATAACTGGAATTATTTAATTAAATGGTCGGAGAGGTATGTTTTTCGAGTTGAAATCACAAAAAGTACACGTTACTCTGTTAATTTATGCCGATTTCAGATAGTTTAGTGATTTAATTCTATCTATGCTAGTACTACCTTAAACGAGTCTTATATTATTATTAAGTTATTCTTGCGTAAGTCAATATATAAAAATCGAATGTTCGAAAGAAAATGATTCACTTGCAGAGATGTTACCACATTCCAGACAATCCTCTTATCCGGAGGAACATGATCTGGTATGAGAAAGGAAAATCTTGTCGGTAATAATGAAAAATTAGAAAAACAAACAAGTTTTAACAAAAACTGAAGGAATGCTTAAAGTAACACAATAAAGAAAAAAATTGGTTGTGTGGGTCAGAGATTTAAATTCAGTTTTGAATTCGCCGAGCGTCAGTTATGGATATCAGTCACAAGCATTGCAACAAGATCACATGACGCCTGAATCAAACTTCAGTTCTTCCGCTTGATGCTTGTGCTGTGATAAAGGATATTTGTATCAAAAACGATATTGACGTCAGATCTCAGAGATGAAAAAACTGTTGACATACCGTCAGGTCTTTCTTTATCAGCGCTGGGCACCACAAGATAAGGGACTTACCAAACAGTATGAAGAGTGATAGCGTGACTCATCTAATCTAATCGGAAATAAGCAGGTGGTACAGTACACAACTGTAATCTGGATAAAGAGATATTTGTCACGGGATTGCACAAATGGATGGAAGAATTCATGAAACCATTTCATAATAAGAATTCGTAAGCTTGAATACACAACTGAAAGTTTCCTAACGAAATTATCACTCCATACTGAAGTGATAATTTCGCAATATTACACTACGATACATTTATCTAACGCCATTGATTATATTAGAGTTCATCTAGTTCCCCAAATATTCGTAATCCATGTAATCACAGGAAAGCAGTCAACAAATTCATGATCTGAATCAAATAGTGGCGTTAATATGGGAAGGGGGAGGATAAAGTGAAAAAACACCCTCATCCACTCAAAGCAAGTTTTTTTATGTGTTCAGTAAACCAAAAAACTTTTCACTGAAACACAAATTAATTTTTGTTGTTATATGGCACAATGTTTAACTGATTTCTATACACATAGCCCGCAATTAATAATGGCAGAAAGCTTATTTTAACTCCCCAAAATTCTTCCCCATCCCGAATAAAAGAAAAATAATTTTTCGTCACTGTTAGCAACGAAATATCGATGGTTTAGTTGAAGCGTAATATCGACCTGGAAAATAAGAAAATCATTCTTACATTATTCATAAAACATAATAAATAAAGCTTTTGGATTGAATCAATATCAGAGCTAGTGGTTCACAAAACAAGACCAAGACTATGATAGTCTTGGATTGCTCTTGAATACATTATCTTTGTTTCATTACACGCTATAAAATGCAAATTAAATGCGAATTGGCGGAAAACATACACCGTCTCCCAGGTAGCGCTGAATGTCGCATGTGCGCATTGGATGAGAGAAAACATGTCAAAGAAAAATAAACCCACATTTTAAATGTTCAACGCCGCTATGATGTTTTTGTTTAAGTACTAAATTCACTGATGGGCACTTACGAAAAACTTTTTAAGTCTTCAACTGAGGTGGGCAGTACTCGTCAAGCATAGTATTGGAAGTCTAAATTGTAACAAAAAGTTTACTATAAATTTCGTACATTTAAATTATCTTAATTTTTTCCTTCTTTAGCTATGTGTGCCGAAGTATTCGCTCGGATTCGGCTAGTAAGCTATTAAAAGGTTACACATCCTTCAATTCGGATATAAGTTAAGGATGAAACAGAAAATAAATAAAATGTAAAATCAGAAACCATTCTCTTCCCCAATAATGATGAAATATACTGGTATGGAATTTTTATATTGCATCATATTTATCGTGCAACGTGTATTCATGAACAAAATGTAGAGGTTCGCATACACCTTAGCCATGAGATGCTTTGTTGAACAGACGAATAAAATGAAACAAAACAGATTATACAAAAACTGCGAATTTCCAAATACTGAAGGCTATAAAATGAAAGTTACGCTTACGATTTTATCTAGTCGTTTAAAAAGTTAATAATGGTCAACACTACTACTTAGAAATAGTTGAAGCGTATATATTATTTTCTAAATAAATAATTATGTCATTCATACATGTTACTATTCCTTTCATACGCTATTTTTTCTAATGACGTTTTAATAACGGTACTTGGGGTTCAAATTCGCAGAACGTATAGAATCACCAGCGATAAATAACGCATCGCAAATATAACACAACATAAGATTCGAACTCCTCGCTGCCCCCTTTCCTTCTCATTCACATACTGCTCTCATAGAAATTTGATTTTGAGTCTTAAACTTATTTATAATTGTTCCTGATGTGCCGAATAGATGACAGCACCAATCGAAGGCGACAGATATATACGTCACAGGGTCACTCAAATGATATTTCCTGGATACTGCATCGTGTAGAAAGTCTACTTCCCATGACCTGCAAAAGGGTTGAAGAAAGAAAATCAAAAGGTTCCGTTTTGATAAATTTTCTTTGAAAGTGTTCTGCAAAGGCAGTTACAGTGAACCAATCTTAAAGAGATGTCTTGATCAGGGTCAGTCCCCACAAATACATATGCAAGACTTAACTCGCAGGAACCCGTACTCCAGAGTGTTTAGAGAATAGACCGTACAATTTTCGGAAGTATGGGTTCTTCCACTTAACCTAACGGTTGCATTTATATGAGAGATACGTAAAAAATATCCTCTCTCTATCTTCTATAATTTCCTTTCATCCTATCATCTCACAATTTTCTCTCAGAGTAAGATAAATTTTCTTACAACGAGAGGAAATTTCATCTTGAAATACGACCATTTTCTTTTCCTTAGAGGACGCGGAAATATACATGAAATCGATGAAACTGTATAGTTGAAATCACAATAACGCGTCAATAAAAAAAATCAGTTCACTGAGGCGAGTGAGAGTCGTCTGCGGGTAGATTGCTCTCTCGTTTCCAGTGAATAGTTATTATTTAAATAAGTAAATATTATTCTTATTATGAATTTAAATGGATGAAAACATTGAGTCCATGAAGATTAGTGCACTCGAATAACAGCGTAAATTAATTCCTGTTAAATGTTAATCACAGTCCGGACGCTTTTCTATCTCAAGAGTTCTACCTATAGTTCATAGCAAACTTCATGAAATGAGCGACAAATTTTAATTCTGCGCACTAAACGAGATAAATGTTTAATTTCTACTACCCATAAAGATAAGTGGGTTGTCCTCCATCGTTCCTTTCTCGAACATCCCCGTAGTGGGTGGCATACTGACTTTGAGGTGGCAAGCATCCCGAAACGAGTCACACTTCCTAATTTTTGCGAAACAAATTTTCTTCATGAGAGGAATCCTCTCACCCATTACTTCGAGATGAAAATACTCTCATAGTGAGTGGGATCCTCTTGATGCCATATACTAGATTCAAACTTGCATCAACGTGAGAGGATTCCTCTTGTAAGAACTTTTTTTTTTTGGCGAAGCATCACAATTTATAACCCATTATAGCTCTACAATCAAATCGAAAACAAATAAATAAATTTATTGTAAAAAAAGCCGTTAAAAACTGCGTATGACCACGTGCAGGACACACTAATTTACTCTCAGGAAGCATGCAAGGGACTATCCCTTCTGTCTACCTTGTAACATAGAAAACCCCACTAATGCAGGTATTTTATTGCGGTGGCTGTGAGCTTACACTGGATCTGATAATATTCACAAAAATAAGAAAACAGTTCTAACTCATACATACCAGTTGTCCGTTCAGCTCGGGATTAAAAAGCAATAGTAATTTAACAGTTTCCTGGCACCCACGGTTGTGAAATACCTATCAAAATGAAATACCTGTAGAATTTAACGCTCTCAACATTTTAGTAATCGGACCTGTCGCAAGTTTTCTAAATCATTAAGTGATGATAATATTTTTTATTCTAAATAAGAATTTAAAATGACATTTTTACTAATACGTACAGAGTAGGAATGGGTGATTATCGAAATATTTCAATTAATTGGTAAATTAGTGATTGCATTTTAAATTAATATCCATTGATTAATCGTTCCAAATTAATCGATCAATTCAACATCCGATTAGAATTTCTAGTCGTCTTCGCATTCGAGATGACAGAACAAGCTAAATTTACAGCTAACAATTAGTGGATCGATTAAGTTCCAAAATATGGGTGGTCATGTGACAGTGACATGCCCCTCAAATTTTTCAGAAGAACCTTCTAACTACGATACTAGCACAAATAAGGAAGCCACATTCTTCAAGTTCATCCAATTATACAATTTCTCGCATCTTCTCCACAATTTATGGAATATTGAGTAAATTCACCTCAAAGTAAGTTCCATCCGTTCTAATCAATTTCGATGCAACGTTCATATTGGTGCGTGGCAGAGCGACACAGATAAGAGCTCATTCTACAACATTTCGCTTGAGCATGTGTTGTTATTGGGTTAAAACTAATTGTTGAGTTGGGGAAATAGTGAAAACTGGACCTAACACACATACTTTATTAACAATAAATTTTGTCGTATTTCACAGGATCCGGTGAGATGCCTTGAAATCAACTTTTTACAGTAATCTCAAAATTTAAATCACAGAAATTTTGGAACTATTGTTAGTTTAATATTTATTTTAGTTGATACTTCGCAATTTGTACAACGAATTTACATAAACGTAAAAATGTTAAATTTTCCTTTCTCTTTCTGGATTAGGAAACCGGGGAACTTCAGTCTACCCTCAGAACACGACCGTAGACCGAAAGAGAACAGGAATACAATTCTGCGAAGAAAACATGGTGTGGGGGTCAGAGGGGGAGGGCTCGTCGACGCCTGGACGAGTGAAAGGCGCGCTTTCGTTGTAAGTAGCAATTCGCGATGTCAGTGAGAATACGTGGTGGTGGATAAAGCCGACCATTCACGATGGTTCCAAACAGAGCGACTCCAAATGGAATGGCTTCATTTCGAGGGGACGAATTTCGCGGCGACATTCACGAGCGCGCCACCACTCCACGTCAGTCGCATTCAAATTCTTGGAAGATGGTAACTATCATTGTTTGAAGTCAAATTTGAACCAGTTCTACGCAAGGATCATGAGTTTCCTCTCCTAGTAATACCTGTCTGTTTATATATGGATACAATACTCTTTCAAATGTATTAAGTTAGTTCAAATTTGATTTCTCTCGTAGTAATTACCTTACGATATTACGAGACAAATGTTTCGTTTAATTTTCTTGGTTTTACACGGACATGCATTGATTCAAAATCATGACCAAGAGCAAAAGATTATTATTCATAAAATAGCCAATTAGACTGTCAATTAATCTATATTTCATACTGCGTATTTTCGAGAAATCACTTTCAACAAACAACTGACTAAATGAGTAAAACCAACAAGTATTCAAATTTTCTAATAACTTCGAGGTTTAAGTATTTATAAAAAGAAAGTTTACTATCTGAAAAAGTGGTAAATTCAACGTTAAAATAATTTTTAGAATATTGTCTTTGACTCTAATAAAACATTAACTTTTATTTGTATTATCTGGAAATCCTATGATAGTTCATTGTTTATTACTGTAATCTATGCTTTAATATTTTGAATATATATTTCTCAATTGTTTGTATATATTACAATACATATTGAGTTATTAATAGTCAAGTTAGAAATAATTTGAATTTACATTGACATGGTTGACTTACAATATCCAATTTAATTTCTTCCTTTATTGACTTCTTTTCGAAATTAACTTCTGATCTTAGCATCTTATTCTGCAACATTTATAAAGTTGCAGGTGGGTATTAGGATTTAATAATTTATCTTAAGCTACAGTTATTTCGATTTTGTCGTGGTAGCGTGGGTTAGACACTTTACACATATAAGTGCACTACACAACTACATATAATTAAAAAATACACACAATTAGCCATAATTTACTATCTTCATGCTCGAACGCGACAGTACTCACTTCACCCCATAAGAATTCAAAAGACAGACCAGGCCATTTGGCGCGCCCGAATTCCGACATGGGTATGCCAACGAGCCAAAGAGATCAGATTTGGAGAGCTTGAGTTGCTCCGATGAATTTCAGGCGAATTGGATATCCAACACACCGCGCCGCGCCGGTGGCGGCGCCGCGTCGGATGGATTTTCTCATTCAGGAAGAGATTTTGGCGCTGCACCACGCCGCAATGAACGTACAACTTTACGCAGAAACTAGCAACAACGTTGCCACGCCACAGCGCGACGCACAATACAACGTTGAGGATTACAGTTACAAGACACAAATTTCAAATAATTAAAAAAAACAACTAAAAAATAAATGCTTTCGAAATATGCAATGGAATCTGGAATAAGACAAATTTCACTTCCTCGCTCTCTTTTATCAGACAAAAAAACTTAAAACTTCACTTTAACCAACTTCCTTTAATCCCCGGAGCATTTTCTAATAACCTGTATTTTTTCTCCGTACAAAAACATTTTGGCCTTTTTGTAAAGCTCGCTTCACACAATACATTTTGTGCTCCAAAATCGGATGCATAGTTCCGTGAGACTGCCGTCTAGTCTCGAATGACAGAAAATGACGTCATTTCTGTTTACGCTGCAGGATTAGCACTGATGAATTATCGCTCAAGTAAACGAAATACAATTTATTAGAAACAAATAATCGTGGATTACTGTTAGAAGCTAGCACATCACCAACGATGAAAACAGTATTTTCGCTTTCCTAATTAATAATCACTATATTCAAATTTATTTATTATGATTATCTTTATTAAAAGCAACTTAATTTAACAAACACACATTTAGAAATGCAATAAAGTGTTATCAGTTAATATATTTAATTTATAATAGATT